>JANUSC010000155.1:0-535896 GCA_025200525.1 Camellia lanceoleosa | reverse complement strand
TAATCGAATTTCAATTCATTCCCTTCATCCCACAAGGCACTGTACTGAAGAGGTATCAGAATTAGTGGTCAGCAAACATAGAGGTGCTCTTGGCAATACCTCCCAAAGACCTGCTGGTGGTACTGGACTTTCCTTCTCAGACCCAACCTAAGGGAATTGGGCTCATCACTCATTCTATAGCTCTTGCCATCCCAATTTCTGCTCCTGCTGTCACAAAGAGAGCTCCTTCTGCCTCTCCTCTATCTCCTAGAGTTACTAGGGCTGCTTAGAAGAAAGGCATGTATCCCTTATCTTTATTTTCTCTTCTCCTTATAATGCTTAACTCCTTTATTTATGGCTTTCTTTTTCATGCAGGAGATTCACAAGTGGATTCTCCTCAAAGGGCTCAAGCCCTAAATATTCTTATGGACAAGAAACAACAGCAAAAAAAAGAGAAAACTTGTGCTTAGTCTTGAAGAGGAGGAAGTACCTGAAAAGGAGGAAATATCTAAAGAACCACCACTTAAGAGGAAGAAGAAAATAACAATCTCCCCCTTGGACTTCAATGATGACCCTGCTTATCAAGCGGCTGCCAAGGCAATCGAGAAAGAACAATACAAAGAATTGGTGGTTTTTCAAAGATCTGAGAAAATGAGACAACAGCAGATAATAAGGAATGAGACAGCTGCTGCAGATACAGTTCAAAGAGAAACTGCAATGAGGCAGCAAACTGCTAAACACTATGCTCTTCTCAATTCTCCAACCATTATCACTACTACTTTCAAGGCTGGTAATTTCCTTCAATTTTTGTTTTCGTTTTGATAATTTCCTTTCCCAAAGTTTTAGCAATAAAACTTTCCATTGCTTCTTACTTTTTGATTTGCAACAACAGTTATTCCACTTTCTCCTTCGACAAAGGTTTCCTCAGTCTTGTCTAAAGTTAAAAAAGCATTAGAGACAGCCTCAAAAATGAGAAAGAAGGTCGACACTAATATGCCCTTAAATGTAGAGCCCATCCAAACAATACTTCCACACCCCAGCTCTACATTCCTCATACTTTTTTTGAGGCAAGTTATTCCTATATCCTTATCATTTGGCTTAACTCCATATCTTCCTCATTTAACCTTCACCTCAGCCCAATTTACTCTTCCTACAATCCTGGCTGCTCTTTCCCCCATCTGAAGAGATCCCAGTTATCATTTCATCTTCAGTGATAGCTGATACTCCCAGAGAAGATACTAGTAGCTCACCAATTCTTTGTCCACCATCACTATCCAGCTCTAGTCCTTTTTCTCTTGACTTACTGGTGGCTAGGACTATGGAAACTGCTAGGGACACTTCATCCTCCTCTTCTATCCCTATGCAACCATCTCTTCCTTCCACTAGAGTTCTTTCTACGCCACCAATGTCAGTTGAAGAGATAGACATTTTTGAAGCTAGGCTGGCTAGCCTTTTTGACATATCTTCTACCATTCCATCAGCCAGTAATGAAGCTAAGCCATTGGTTCTGGCTAACTCTTTCTTGGAAATTTTTTAGAGCTCTTCCACCACCAATCGGGCTTCTTTACCTTCACTGGACTTGGACACCTGTTTGGAATTGCTAACATTATTCTCAAGGATTCCATTCAAAGCCTTGCAAAGACCTACTATCAAAAATGGTTTCCTCCAGTGCTGCAAGATCCTTGAGCAATCCAACATGGCTATTTCAAGTCACTTGTCCCAAGCAACAGCTACCATAGATTTCTATGTCAACATTTGTCATATTGCCAAAGCTACGAAGGAGAAGCTATCAAAAGACAAGGAATTTATTTCTCATATACATGCTGAGGTGTCTGAATTGAAAGGACAACATTCTTCTGCTTCTCAATCTCGAACCCAGCTTTTGGAGAAGAAAGCTCAATTAGAGGAAGAGTTATCAGCAATTAACTTGGCTTTGGATCGAACTGCTACCAAGCTACAAATCACCAACCAAGGGCTGACTGATCGAAGGCAGGACATGGCTATAGCCATTCAGTTGTTCTCATCCCTTAGGAGTAGAGAATCAATTGTAAGGGAACAACTGAAACATTGAACTGACTTTTGGGCCAATCTATGGCTGCATGTATTTAACTCCTTATGAAATAGAATCTTTTATTTGCTATTTGAGTGTTTTCATACTTCTCTATTTTAGCATTTTCTACACTCCTTGTGTTTCCCATACAGTTAGATAATAAGATTTCAAGTACCTGCCATTAATTTTCTTAAGGTGTACATACCCATTCAAATTCCTTAAATGGTATGCTCTTCCATGGAAGACTCTTTGAACTTGATATGGTCCTTCCCAGTTAGGTGACCATTTGCCAAACTTATGGCTTTTAATTCCTATTGGGCGTATTGTCTTCCATACCAAATCATCTTCGTCAAAGCTAATGTGCTTGACTTTCTTATTATAATTTTTGGTTGCTTTCTTCTTTTGAAAGAGAAGCTATTTAATGCCAAAATTCTAGTTTTATCCACATTTTCTAATTCCAAGAACATGCTCTGATGCTATTGCTTAGGAGCTAACTGGTCCTGGCATCTCAACCTCAAGGACTTAATGTTAATCTCTACAGGTAATACTGCATCATGTCCATATACTAAGGCATAAGGAGTAATTCTTGTACTTGACCTTGAAGAAGTTCTATAAGTCCACAATACATCCAACAACAAGTCCTATAAGCCCATAATACATCCAACAACAAGTTATGACACGTGTCTGATTTTGATTGGCAACTTGTATTAACTCTTTAAATTGCCCCCTTCATGCCACATGTTGAATTGTGATTGGATTTTACAATTTATACAGCCAACAAAATTATTCAATTTATCAAATTTATCACAAATTATAGTACCAATAATATGAGAGGACAAATTGTGATTACCAATAATATGAGAGTCCACGGTTCAAAAAAAAAATAAAAAAATAAAATAATATGAGAGCCTTGATCAAAAAATTAATAATATGAGATACGAAAGTGTGCTCTCATATTATTGCCTTAATTAATGATGCAATAAAATAAATAAATAAATAGTAATGTTAGGGATCATAAAAAATATATCATGAATATTATCATGAAAGATTCTCAACCTTTGGATTATCCACACAATAAAACACCACAAACTAATCAAGACTAATCAAAGGATGAAAAATTTTCATGATGTATTTCATGATATATTTTTTATGATCCCTAACAATACTCATAAATAAATCAGTGTGTAATACAAAACAAAACGCAACATAGAAAAAGCTTATTCACCCAAAAACACAGAAAAAGCTTACAACCGTCTCACTTTTATGCTTTGGTAATTTGATGGAAGCCACCGTTCCTAGTTACACCTGGCCAGATTAAATTGGTCCTTTTAATTTTAATTAGTTTAATTTTTATTTTAAATTTATAATTTTATCTTAATTCATTTAATTGATTATAATTTTTTATATTTTTTTAATGAAAAATTCACTCATAAATCACATGTAACTATGTTTTTATAAACAAAATTGTAAGTCCTTAAACTTAGCAAGTTATCTTCAACTAATTTGGTAACTATTTTCTTTTAAAAATTCTAATTAACATTATTAGTTGGATCAAATTGATACAACATCAAAGATTAATGGTTAAAATTGAGCCAACTTAAATGACAAAGACCAAAATGCAGAGACTATCGATATAATTTATTTTTAAAAAAAATAAAGGAAAAAAAATAAAAAGTAGAGCCAGAACAATATTTCCATTAAAAGACACCAAGTTTAATATGGCTTCACCAAATTTAATTGGGGAGCTAGTGATAGTTAAAACAGACTAAACCCCTATAGTTGAAAGCGCATTTTCGTTATTAAAGTCTAAATTAAAAAATAATTAAGTTTCATTTGGCAATAGATTTTTGATTAAATTAGTCACAAAAAATAATATTAATTAAAAAATTAATAAAATAAAATGTCACATCTAAATCATAATTTTTTTTTCTCACAAAAATCAAAAAAATCAATCCAAACAAACTTTTTAGCCTGAGCTAAAAAAGCCAAAAGGCCAACTAAAAAAATCAATTGCCAAATAACAACTTAATATATAAAATGAGTTAATGTTGTAATTTTTAATTCAAGAGGATAAATTAATATAAAACAATAGTTGAGGGTATAAAATATAGGAAAATTTACCTATAAATCCCATATTGAGGAATAGTAATCTATTTAGTCCCAAAGATTTTTTTATAGGCCATGTAGTCCCATTGATTTTGAAAATGTATATTTAATATATTATTTAAAAATTTGATTTACGGTTATACCATTATTTTTATTATGTTTCCTTCTCTAATTTTTTTTTTTTTTTGGCGCTAAAAAGGTAAGGAACACAATGTATGAGATGAATTTTTATATGAGAATCTTTTTTATTTGGCAAATATTTCAAAAGGAGTACAAAAATGACTTAAAATATGAGATTCTTCAAACATTCTAAAAGGATGTGAGATTTTTCAAATGTTTTAAAAGGAGTACAAAACTCCTTAGTAAGTTTTGGGCAAGTATATAATTTCAAACTGTAATACTCCAATATAACACTCAAACGTAACATTCCAAAAAAAAATTTTAGTGTACTTTTCCTAAACGTAACACTCTAATATAACACTCCAAAAAGACTCCTTAATGTAACACTCTAATGTAATACCAAAAAAAAAAAAAAAAAAAAACATTAATATATTTTTTCTAAACATAACATTTCAATATAACACTAAAAAAAAACTAAACGCACAAAAAATATATGGGATTCTTCTAAATAATAACATTAACATTAAAATATTATTATTCAAGATCAAAAATTAAATTCTCTTTTTCAAGTTTAATAACATGACAATCAATTAATTATATAACACTAAATTCTCTATTTCAAGGTTAATAATATAACACTAAATTCTCTTCTTTTTTTTTTTTCTTCTAATTATCAATTAATTATATCATATACATATTAAATCTAAAAAATGGGTCTACAAAATTGGCTTTTATGGCTGATTAAAACCATAACATGTGACTTTTGTGAAATGCTTGACAGGTCAACAAAACATTAAACTCCCCTCATTTGTTCACTTGCAAGTTGCAAATTCACCTTTGCTTATGAGTTGAGCTAAAGAACACACTTTGGGAAATATGACTTTCTTTGTTTTTTTAATAATTTATGATGAATCGTTGCTTTGATTGTGCACATTTTGATGTAACTGTCATGGCTAGTCTAGTTTTGAATCAGTAATCCAACACATCTCTCTGAAATTTAGGTTAGGTGCATGCATGTTTCCTTCATTTTTCACATGTATATATATGACCATATCTTCAACTCCAGATTTGTTACCATGTGCAGCATCTCATGTTTATATATGTGAAAAATGTTGGTTGATCTTAAGAAATATTATCAAAAAGACCGACCGAGTGCACGAGATTTCCAATAAAACAGACTCTGGGCACAAACTTGAGGGTTGTTTGATACAAATATGTTCGCTCAATTTGTTGCCACTATTGTGCGGCTATATGGACTCATTTTAATGATCTGAACCGTTCACATTTTAAAATACATCAAGTAGAATATACCTGTAAAAAATCAAGTTGATCGGATATTATTAACCCTTTCATCCACTCACATTTATATTTAATTTTATACTTCAAATCACAATTGTCATTTATTTTTGTAGATATAAATGTAATTCGATATAATGGTTAACGATATCCGATCAACTTGAATTTTTGCAGGTATGTTTTTCTCGATATATTCTAAAATGTGAATGTTTCAAATTACTGAAACGGGTCCCGAAATGAGTCCATATGACTGCACAACAATGGCTGATATGCCCCGCACAGCAGCGACCCCAAAAATAGAATGGAATTGTATCGCGCATACTTTTAAAAAATTTCACACTTCAAAAGCTATTTAAAAGGAAAAAAAAAATGAGCATTAGTTACATTTGCAGTTTGATGTGTCCGACCAAAAACACATGTTGACAGACACAGTAATGCTGGAGTTCAAGCAGTACACCCCTGGCCAGTGTCACAATGGAGACAAACTGCGATAAATAGAAAGGACTATAGAGAAGTAGGCAATGAAGCAGATGGGTTTTTATGGAGGGATCGGGAAGCTTTACCAGGAGGAGGAGATCTCAGTTTGGAAATGCCTGTGGCTGACCCAAGTCCTAGAATAGCACGCCTGTGCTTCCTTCATCACTTGACACCCCTATGTCACGAAGCCCCTCCGTTTTTCTTGAATTGCACAAGTGGCGAGGTGACCATGGAATGGAGAGATTTGGAAGGGTACATGTAGAATTTGAGTTGTAGAAATGTTGTCTGCGCAATGTCATTATACTTCAGTTTTTGTTTGGTAGATGCAAGAGGCCTTGAATTGTGAAGATAGAATGTAACCAAACACCATGATATAATCGTTTGATAAATACAGCAAAATTTCACCGTTTATGTCTGATGAGTCTATATGAACATACATTTTTGTGAAATTTCACCCTTTTTGTTTCAATGATTTGGGTATTTGATTGATAAAAGTCTTGAAACCTTAAAACAGAGATTGCTAAAAGACAAACCTGAAACATTTAGAAAAATCTGATACATCGAATTTTACTCTTTAGTTAATTATTTTACTATTAGGAATTCAGAAGTATCATGATATAATAGATCAAGTGTACACAAACATTACTATATGGATAAAGAATCAATCAAATTAGAAGTACTTTAAAATTAATAACAATTCAAAATTACCAGGAATTCAAGAGTAATTGATCTATTAGCCTAGAATAAGGAGATTTAAGGGAAGACGTGTAAAAAGTAAGCAATAGATTTTGGAAAGAAGCCTTAAAACCAGTTCACAAACATAATCTAGATTATTTGTACCTTCCATAATCTATATTAAATCCGATCTATTGATAGGCTTAATTTAGATTAGATTATGCTTCTTGTGAACTAGTTTATGGCATCTTTAACTTTCAAAAATTTATTAACTGCTTTTTGTTATCATGCTTCTCTTAATCTCTTTATTCCAAGCTTCTTGTAGACCGATTAGTCTTGAATTCTTTATGTTAATTGCATCCAGTAAGTAAGGAATTTGAAAGATCTTTTTTAACTTCTCCTGCTAATGTAATCATCCATAAAGGAGTAACTCGCTTGTCAGATTTTTTCTTAAATTTTTTATAGCTTATATTTGAAAGGTTGAGCGATAGAACAATGGAACAACATAGAATTGACGAAAGAGAACATCAGCAAGAAGAAGAATGCATCGTTGTGATATATCAAATACGACGTCAATGGGAGTCATACAATGACAATATACGAGAGTAAATATGATAGACACAAAGGCAGCAGAATTTATTACAAAATTCACTGCCAGAAGAAATGTTGGTTTGGGCTTGTGAGAGTTGCCACCTCCTCACACCTCCTCAAATCAACCTCGAAAAGAGGAAGACAATAGGGATTCTAAAGAACCTTGTATCTTTAGAGTGCATGAAGGACTGCGTCATGCAAACAAAAAGGCATACACATCTATGCTAGTTTCTATAGGGCCTTATCACTATGGTTATCCAAAACTACTTGCAATGGAAAAATGTAAAGAGCTTTATTTGGAATCGCTCCTTCAATGTAACAATAATCACAGTGTAAGAGGGATCAAGTCGGGCCCATTAAAATTAATTAGGCCCAATCAGAAAGTCCAAGTTGGTTGGCTCGAATTTATCGTAGGTCCAAGTTTGGTTGGCCCAGATTTATCGCCATCAAACGGGCCAAATCGCTTTAAACCTCGAAAGGGTTCGGATCTACGAACTTAGAGACTTACTCGGGCTCGGACTTGAAAGGGTATTGAGCAAGCCTAGAGATCCGAGGCACTCGGGCTTCGAACAAATTCGATCGCAATCTAGAGGCCGCTCCATTGGTGAGTCCCAGAACATTTGTGGACTTGGAGCATTCCGGGATCAACCCACATGAATCATGAGTGAGGTTAAAGCCCGAACAAAGGGCCCAAATCCTGAGGACAAGGGGTGGAGATGAATTCACTCCTCAGTTAATTTAGCCTATATCCGGGTCGAGGTGGTACGACCTCGGGAGGTCTATGAGACTCGGCAATATTTAGCGACAGGGGGTCCTCTAGGACTACCTCGGCCCTTTGGGATGATTGGGGATCATTGGTTAGGTGTGGTTAAGAAGAAGGGTTCGCCGAGAGGTTGATCTCCTCTTTGGAGTTTTCCTCATCCTCGGAGAGGTCACCTCCTCGGACATGGTGGTTAGAGATAATATTTCCCATGTGCCTTGCACATGGACTCCATCTTACATCATGAGGTGCCTACAAATAGCACCCACCCATAGCTTTACAATGGATGAATTTTGGAGAGACAACTCTTGAGAAAGAACTAATTTCCTTTCTCTATTATCAACCTTGAGAGTGAAAGTGAGAAATCCATGGGAGAGCCTTGCCATTATTCTCTCTCTAACTACTTTGCCTTCTTCTTCACCCAATCTCTTATCTCCATTATCTCTTTGCTTTTGTGTTCTTAGTTGTGACTATTGAAGAATCTAAACCTCTCATCATTTCTAGAGAATTCGAATTTTCTTCAAAGATCTTCGATGATCTTCAAATTTTCCAACAACGTTCTTGAACCCTCTCATACATTTGGCGACTTCACTGGGGAGGCGGATTGGTTAATGGTCTCAACGAGATCCGGATCCCACACAACTCCGGAAAAAATGGCGGGAGAAGATGAAGTTCACCAACAAGGATCCTCTAATGGTGGTGATGACAGGACCATGGCTCCAGATCAACCACTTTTACTCGAAGCCATTCAAGGACTTCAAAGTACTCAACAAGAGAATCTTACCACTCTTCAGAATCTCACTCACACCATGTTGGTGATGAGTTCAAATTTTGCACCGGTGCCAAATGGAAACCAAACTAGAGGTGGGGTTATCCCCGCCGAAATGAAAAATCAAACCCAATGAAAAGTAGACCACAACCAGCCTGTGGCTCATGGCAACACAACAGCAGCAATACAAGCTCAAACCACAGTAGGCGGCAGTAGTTTGCCCATGCCCGAGCTCCATCGTGTGCCAAGCCAAGATCCAATGGTGACTAGGGGAGGTTCTGGTGTAATGAATGGCGCTCCGGTGACTGTTGGTGTCCAGACAAATATAAGGGGCATGATGGCACAAAAGGGAGCTCTGCCCATACCTAATCTTGTTCCACCACCAGTAAATGTTACTCACGTACCAAGCGAGCCTCCTTTGGTGTCAATAACAAATATGCAAGCCTAACCCGGTATAGTTGTGCCGTGCGGTGGACTTTATGGACCTCAATTCAATGTCCCATCACCAACTGGCTTGTCCATAGGTGCTGATGGCCAGTATCGTCAAGTGTCTTAACCAATGATGAATTCTCAACACCAGAATGGCCAAGTCGCTCCTAGCTCAGTCTTCGGGTCCGTAAGCCAAGTTCTGGGAATGCCACCATCAAACTCTCTCCCTCAACAATTTCTCACTCTTGCTGATGTGCAAACTATGTTCAATCTCGAACGGGACAACAGGACTTTATCCTCTTTGCCCGACCCGGATGTCAAGCCACCATACCCTATTGAGATGCTGAGCTATCCATACCCTGAGGGGTATACGGTGCTGAAGTTTATCAAATTTGATGGCAAACAAGGAAATGCTCGAGAACATGTTGTACAGTTCATCGAGACTTTGGGTATTCATGGTTCAAACCACGCCCTTCGACTAAGAGAGTTCTCTAAGTCCCTCACTGACCGAGTGTATAGTTGGTATGTTAATTTGGCCCTAAACTCTATCCAAAGTTGGGAGGAAATGATCAATAAATTCCAGCCCAAGTTTTTTCAAGTGGTTGTAAAGGTGACCACACTTACATTCTGTAAAGAGAAGCAACGAGAAAGTGAGGACATCCTTGACTACGTCAAAAGGTTTCAGGACAAGGCTGTGGATTGCCACGAGGCTGCAGAGGAGAGTTATCTGGTTCAAATTTGTCTAGAGGGGGCATTGAACAGGTACAAATCATTTCTAGTTAATCACAAGCTACCCACCTTCTCAGTATTGATCGATGCAGCTTGGAACATTAGCACTCCTCAGGCTTAGGAGTCCGGGTTTAAGGCCAGCTACAAAACTAGCTTCAAGTCATCTTGAGAACCTATCGTTGTTGCTGCCTCTTCCCCCGATACCCGGAAGTCACAAGGGGGGGGTTCATAGAGGCCAGAAGAGGAAACAATATAGTGGTGAAAAGGGCAATGTTTCTTATCCATGTGGAATTGAGGAGGTAAAAGCTCTAGTTAAAGAGTGGGTGGCCAACGGAGAGCTAATATTGCCTTATATCAAGGAAATCCTATCAAAGAAGGACCACGAGAGCCCCGAGTTTTGCGTCTATCATTGCACGTTGAAACATCTGACAGAGAAGTGTTGGACTCTCAGGAAAATTTTCAGAGATAAAGTCGAGGCAGACGAATTGAGGTTCAAAAAGCAAGGAACTCATGATACCCGAGAACAACCATATCCTCAATATCGAGACAATGGCAAGAATGTTGCTATGATAGCATATGAAGGCCCGATGATTGAGGCTATCACCAATCTTGATAACGACGATTGTTATCTAGACGACACCTTCGAGCCCAAGGGTGAACTTATGAAAGTGCTCTCGATCTAGAGAGCAGAGCCTTTATTGCTTATGTCGAAGGTCCTTTCGATCCAGAAGTGGAGAAGAATACTATGGAAAAGGAGGACACCATGTTTATGTGGCATCTTATTTTGAAGAGACGGAGGAGATAGTTAACTACGAGCCTCCAAGAGTGCAGAAAGATCCGAATCACTACACCAAAACTCTACAAAACTGTGTAAAGTTCAAGCAATTCTTCAACCAACTTGGACTTTCCAGGGAGGCAAAAACAGAAATCACCAAGGCTAACATCAATATAGCCGAGGCACACCATGAAGAATGCATGTCGACTGAGGGATCCATTCCAAGGAAGGAAAAAGAGCAATCTAATGCCATTACCTTCTCCGAGACTGACCGGAAGCATCCCTCTCCGAGACTGATCGAGACTGACCGGATCCATCCCATGGTGTGCCAAGCCAAGATCCAATGGTGCATTTGCGGCTCTTTTCAGACATACTAAGGCCGATGGGCCTATCTAGATTGCAGAAGCTTTCTCTGTTTGGTCGGACCCTGTTGGGTGTAGCGGCTATTTGGTATGTCAAACTGGAGGATTCCGTCAAGAGGAGTTTGGAGGAGATGGCTGAGGCCTTCATAGCTCAATACTCCTACAATATGCAGATTGAGATTACAACCTGTGATCTCGAGACAACCAGGCAAGAACTGAAGGAGAGCTTCTCTGATTTTGTGACTCGTTAGAGGGCAAAGGCCTCGATGATGACCATCAGGCCGGTTGACAAGGACCAAATACGGATGGTTGTGTGCAACCTCCAGCCCAAGCTCATGCAGAAAATGATCGTCCTCCCCCTTCCTACCTTTGCAGATCTACACGAGATGGGGGTGTAAATCGAGGATGCTATGAAACAGGGTCTAATTGACCAAGATAGAGAGCAGCCCAAGAGGGCATTCAACAGCAATACAAATGCAGGCACAAGCGGTGCTGCAGCTGGCAGAGCTTCAGATGTGAGTATGGTCACCACCACCACCCCGAGATCTCTTGCAGCTACGCCATTCACTGGTGCGTTCGGAAGTAGCTCACAAACAACCAAGTATTCACCCTGAGGCCAAAGAACCTTCACTTCACTATATATGCCCCTGTCCAAAGCTCTGGGGGTTTTGATCAGGAAAGGGCACCTGAAGCCCCTAGAGCTGCAGCCACTACCAGATAAACTCCCTGCTTCCCATAACCCAACTAAGTACTGCGCCTTTTACCAACAGCATAGTCATGATACCAACCAGTGCTTTCGATTGCGTCATGAGATTCAGGATCTCATTGACAATAGGGTGATCGTGCCTCCGGAGAAACCGAATGTCACAACCAACCCTCTTCCACCATACAACCAAGCTCCACTTCCCAAACGCATCAATCTAATCCAAACTGGGGTTGTGTCATATGACCTTAGTATATATATCACCCCTTCTCACCTACCCAAGCCGGAGGTGTTTATTCTCGACAGCACTGATTTGTGCATGTTAGACATCTCTCAAACCCAACCTGAAATGGTGGTGGTGGCTATCGAAGATAGAGTTGAGTCAACTGTGGGAACAGATGAGAATGATCAGTCAGAGCCTGAGGGGTCTGAGAGCTTTATATACAACCCGAACGGTTATATTACATTAGCAGGCCAGGCTAGGTCGAATGTGGAATTGCCAATAGGGGCAGAGATTTGTGTAGTACACGAGGATGGACTTGATCAGGGGCTAGATGACCTAACGGATTTAGAGGAAGACATCGCAAATCTGCAGTTCCTTGAAGAGTAGGATTCAAGGGACGTAGCAGTCAATTGGTTTGATGGGTCAACAGAGTCTACTAGGTGGCTTGATGACCAGCCGAATATTGTGGAACAACCTCAGCTAGAACAGGTTCCGTCAGGAACGGGGACATCAACTATGGCCGGAAGGGTCAGAAATCAGGAGTTACCGCCGGAGAGCACCGGTGATAAGAATTTTGCTCGGGATCAGAGCATTTTAAGTATAGAGGATATTGAACAACAAACCGCACTGAAGCTGTTTGAGCGGGAAAGGATCGAGGATTCTAAGAGAGTCAGGAAAGCCAAAGCCCCTGAGGGGACAGAACGTGTTGTGAGCACAGGAACGGAACGTGCTGTGGGCACATGAATAGTCGCAACGGAGCCGGACAGGTGTCTGTCGGCTGCCGATGGCATGTGGTGGGAAGATGATGATCTATGTCTTGCCCACACCAATGAAGACTGGGGACAAAACCAGCCAGATGATACCTGGTATATTGGCGAAGTTGACCACATGACTAGGAGCAGGCGGTATTTCAAGGCCCCACACTTAGATCAATCAGAAGTGTCCGGGAAGGACAAGGAGGCGGAGAAGGAAAAGGAAAAGTTACTCGAAGAAGAGGCTGTGTTGAAACAGTTGAAGAAGATACAGGCAGACATCTCCATCTGGGGACTGCTTATGGCTTCGAGAGTACATAGACACGCTATCCTTTCGACAATGGACAAAGCCAAACTTTCAATCGATACCACGCTCGAGCAGCTAGTAGGACTGGTCTTTCCGGGAGGAGCTTCGCCGATGTTGACCTTTTCTGACAAAGAACTACCGCCTGAGGGCACAAGTCATAACAAACCTCTTTACATCTCTGTTGAGTGCAGAGACAAATGGATACCGGTAGTTCTTGTCGACACAGGATCCGCCATCAACGTGTGCCCGTCGAGGACAACATATGCAATCGGGTTGAAGCCTGCGGACTTTGTGCCAACTGCCCAGGTAATAAAGGCCTATGACAATACAAGCAGAGAAGTGATGGGGACTGTGCAGACTCAGACCCAGGTTGGTCCAGGACAACACGAGATTGACTTTCATGTTTTGGATGTTCCCGCAACCTTTAATCTACTCCTAGGGCGGCCGTGGCTGCACCAGGTAAAGGCAGTCTCTTCCACCCTGCATTAGATGTTGAAATACCCCCATGGAAAGAGGGTGGCTATTGTTTTTGGGAATTCGTCAATCCATCCGCCACCAGAGGTGTCTACACTGGTTTTAGAAATCGAGCATGGCACGGAGGATGTGTTCCTATCAGGATTCACACTAGCCGAGGCCCGGGTTGTTCAGAACATTTTAGCTATTGATGAGGGGTTGTATGTCAGTGCACAGTCAGTGTATCTCATGAACAAGCTTCAGCACATCCCTGGGATGGGACTAGGAAAAAGTGGCCGGAAAGGCATTGCAGTATCAGCCGAAGTGCCGCATAACCCGTGTAGACGTGCCCCGAGGGCCTTCATGCTATAGTTCGAACTCAAAATGTCACGGTTCTTAATCTGATCTCACAATGTGCGATGTGAGATTGACAAATCACCAAAGAGTCCAAATCCGACAAATCGTTTTGGAAAACTGATTTTTGTAAAGAAGTGCCAAACATGGACTGCTTTTCCAAATATAGAGTCGCCGCCTAAATATTTTATTTTGGGGGATTTAGGAATCCCTGACTCATTGCCTAAGGCCACGTGTCCATCATCACCAAAGTTGCCTCGGCTCAGGAACTTGGGTACGATTGGGGAAGGTCATCTATGAGCACCCTCGCTCGCCTGATCAAAGATCGGCCTGTACTAAGCATGATATCTTGTTTTTGAAAACACATGTGCTCTTATTCCGGTTTATTAGCTAGAATTACTATGTGATGCGCACAACACACAAGTATAGACTAGATCGCCTAATTTGGAACAAAGCATCGCATATCCGTTCATTTGAAAAATGGTTTGAAGGTGCTACTCGCAAGTAGGCTAAGACGTGGATTTGCCACCCTCAGGTGGGCTTAGAAAACATGATTTTGCCACTCCGCAAAGTGGGCTTAAAACTCGCATTTGATGAATTGTTCTAATTCAAGTAATCCAACATTCACCCACAGGCATTCAGGCAGTTATATCACATAAGCAAATAGTCTCATGGCAAGAATGCTATCATGGCAATCATTCACACGCATGCAAGATGCTCAAGCATAACACTTACAGTGTATCCCGAGCCAAAACACGAAACTAGCTAGAAATCATGCATGATCCTAGTTCATGTTAAAATGGCTAATGCATCGCATACAAAATGCAACTAGAAATAGGCTCGGCTATTCTCAGATGGCATGTGAAATGCAACAATTGATACATGTATTCAACTTGATATTGAAATACAATGCAAATAGTATGATGCGCCGAGCCCGGTGCATGCCAGACAAATGAATGATACAAACATGCGAAGCATAAGAATGCTAATTGAAACATGCCCTAGAACTAACCATCGTAAGCGGTTAAGTAAAAGGGAGAAAGACGTGGGGTTGGAAGACATTCACACGCGCACGCACACTCATTACAAGTTCGCCCTCTCGACGGAGGGTCCGAAAGAATAATACAAATCAACTAATTAATCAACTAACAAGCTAATTAATTAATTACACAACCAAATCGAAATAAATAACTATTCTAAGTTATTAGAATGTTGAAATGGTCTCGAGACGAGGGATGAATGCATGCTCAGAGGGCTTCGCTCGGAAATCCATCGCCATGCTACATGTTGCCTCTGTTTACACTGCTCTGCACCTCTGAAAATTGCACAAGTCTCAGGGATGCTCCTGAACCACTCCCTGAGTGTTGTGGGAGGTCACCGGCCAAGATATATGACCACCGGCCATGGGGAACTGGTCATCGACCATTTGTTCCGCTATCGGCCAAAAATTCATAGCCGATCGGCACTGAAAGTAGTCGACCGACCATCTCTTCCTGCAGAATCCTATTTTACTGCAGCAGAGGACAAACAGAGCATGGCAATGCATTTTCAAGACAATGTTTGCACCACCACCCTCCTTATCATGATTGAGACTCTAAGGAGTGTGGTTCTCGATCCTCGGGCCATCAATCACGCGTTTCAACGCATGATGGCCAAAGGAGCCAAGTATGCACATTAGTGTGAAATGGATGCACAAAACATATATGAATGCTTCACATTCTATCATGTTGGATCAAGAATGTCGGCGATCGAAGATTGAGGCACGTTTCGTCACTTCGAGTACGAACGTTCCTCATTCCTCGTGTTTGGTTTGACACGCCAAACCAAACACAATGCAATGCATGTATGCCAAATACAATGTAATACGGAAATGCAGTACTATGTGACCTAAGCATGCCAAATGCGATAGGACTTGAATATGCACATATGGCTAAGGTAACAAGCATGTCAAATACAATGCAACCTAAACCTACAATGCAACCAAATGCAAGCTAGCAAACATGCAAAATGCAAACTAAGCATATGATGCGATAAGCATGCAACATGTCATGGACCAAGTATACAACAATGTGCAATTGAACTAGCATGCTACAAGATGCAATTTTTACCAAATATGCAACAAGCATGTGGCGACATGCAAGGCAAGCATGCAACAATATGCGGGAATGGCCTTAAACCAAAATGGACAGCTCTCAAATAGGTCCAAATCAGTGGCCAAAGGGCCAAGAAATGATGGACAAAACACACCCAAACATGCACATGTAAAGGTCCAACACTTAGGCATAAAAAGAGTCAACTGTTAAGCACATTAAGAAGAGACAAATATGGACAAACGACAAGCATGATAAGCTCTGAAAATGTGCAAGGGATGATGCCAAATCAACCAGGCCATGCAAGTAGGGCATGCAATAAAGCCCAAAAGTTGAGACTAACAAAAAGGGTTAAACCATGGCCATATCAACCAAGCCCCAAAGAGCCAAGATGACTTAAAACAGTCCTAGGGCAGACCAAAATAAGGCTAGAGCATGCATGGAACAAGGCCAAAACATGCTAAGAAATGAGCGCAAAATAGAGGGCATTCAAGGCCACAAAGAGAGCATTCCACTACAACTACCTCAACCAAACATGGCATGAGTTATGTAATGAAAAACAGAGCCATAATATGTCAAGATAAGCCCCAATACCCACTTAGATGGCATCTAAATGACCTAAGTCTAGAGGTATGCACAATGGCCCAAACATGGAGCATAAGACAACAACTCTTCAAAGCATTGAAAGGATGGCAAATGCAAGCATACAAGCATGGAACGTGGATTGAAATAGCATGATAAGTGATTCCAAACCACTGAAATAGCCCAAGTAAGGCATGCTCATGACTCACACACCCAAAGCTAACAAGCTAAAATGCATGGTGGCTATACAAAACATGGCAAACATGACCAAATCAACACCAAATAGAGCTTAAACATGCCACCACATGGATAAAAGCTTCATGAAGTCAAGCTAAAACATGCAAGCATGATGGTCTAAATGCATGATACATGTTTAGGCAAATGAGAGGATTGCAAGGCAAGTGCATGATGCATGCTATAAGCCAACGAACCAACATGAAACAGAGGTATAACATGATAAACTAACACCAAATACCCACTGAAGTGAAGCTAAAACACATTAAGCCAACATGCTACCTTTACAAGCCAATAATGCAAGCATTAAAGACACAAGGAGAGAGGGGTGTCCCTCCCCTATACAAGACCTCAAAACCACTTCTCCACCACTGAAAATCCTCTGGATTTTAGTGGTGAGAAGGTCAAAATAAAAAGGGTTCCAAAGCTCAAGAAGAAGGTCACAAAAATAGGCCAAACAAGGCCTAAGAGGAGGTAGACAACCCCCAACCAAAAAGTGACCTTAAACAATCATCTTAAGCATACAAAATCAAAACTTTTTACAGTTTATAGCTAAGCTTAAAACAATATGCAAGATAGGCTAAAAGCTCATGGAAGAAAGGGGTATCTAAAGTAGTTTGCTCACCCTTGAAGAACACCTTCATGAACACCAACTCCAGCAGCTTTCTTGGATCAAAACCAGCTCAAGAACTTCAAAACCAACTCCTTAGTACCTCAGCAACTCAAGGATGGTGTAACACTAGGTGCCTTAGTGCGAAAATATGAACAAAATACACTTTTGATCACAAACACACACACAAATCTAGAGAGAGATATAGAGAGAGAGCTTATATCTAACTTCTATATCAAGTTCTTGAACCCTTGAGAAGGGAGGAGGGCCTCCCCTCTTATAGAAATTCACATTTGCAAAGCTTCTTGGAGAAGCTAAACAAGGCTGAAATCCGGGGGTAATTGTGCGTGCCAGCTGACACAAAATATCTTCCAAAAGCAGGTGGAAAGGGGTCGGCCAGAAAATATGGCCGATTGACCGACATAGGTGGCCGACCGACCAAAGCTAGTGCCGATCGGCCAATGCTCTTGGCCGATGGCAAGAAAAAGGGGCCGGTGGCTTCAAGCCTTGGCCGGTGGGTTGAGGGGATGGCCAACAAGCCACCCCCTTCCCTTGGAATCAAAATCACAAGTGTTTGGTCCACAACCAAGCACAAAACAGTCAAGTTGAGAGATCTTCAGGCAAGGCGCGCAGTCGAGACCTCCGGGAACTCAAAACGAACACAAGCATGGATGATCACTGGGTGTTCAAACAGTGACGTCCAAGTCTTGAGGACGGTCAAAAATGGGGTGTCTATAGTTGCCCCTCTTTGACAGAACTCGAAGGTCATAATAATGACGGGAGTGAATGTCAAAGCCCAGAGACGACCCATTTTCGACAAGGCCGAAGACTTAGACAAGCATACAGGGCAATTAAGATATGTGCCCGCAGGCGGGGGCAAGATGCAAATGACAATGCACAATGCCGAGCATAACTTATGATCATGCAAAGAGAGTTGTAACGAAGCATATCATGCAACAGTTTTAAGCAGACGAAAACAAATCCAACTACATTACATGCAGAAAGGATGTAAGAGAATTATAGAATTTTCGATACATCTCACGTGGAGAATACAATACCTGTCCGGTTCGTCTGGTCGCGCCAGCTTCAAATGAACCGTACATACAATATCGTGCCCAAAAAAGAAAGAAAATTTAACAGGTACAAAATTGTTAACAACATGCACAACAATGCAATTGAAAAGTGCGTGGCAACGCGGGTGAAGGAGTGCATAGTAATGCAGTTAAAACAAGCATGACAACGCAAGGAGGGCATGCACGACAACGCAAGCGAGGGATACATAACAATGCGATTGAAACAAGCATGACAGTGCAAGTAAAGCATGCGCGACGACGCAAGTGAGAGGTGCATAACAATGCAATTTGAAACAAGCATGACAAGGCAAGTAAAACATGTGCAACAACGCAAGTGAGGGGTGCATAACAATGCAATTTGAAACAAGCATGACAATGCAAGTGAAACATGCGCGACAACGCAAGTCAGCGGTGCATAACAATGCAATTGAAACAAGCATGACAATGCAAGTAAAACATGCGCGACAACGCAAGGAGGGCATGCGCAACAACGCAAGCAAGGGATGCATAACAATGCGATTGCAACAAGCATGACAATGCAAGTAAAGCATGCGCGACAACGCAAGTGAGAGGTGCATAACAATGCAATTTGAAACAAGCATGACAATACAAGTGAAACATGCATGACAACGCAAGTGAGGGGTGCATAACAATGCGATTGAAACAAGCATAACAATGCAAGTGAAACATGCGCGACAACGCAAGTGAGGGGTGCATAACAATGCAATTTGAAACAAGCATGACAATGCAAGAGAGGATGCATAAACACATGTAAGGAAAGGCATAAACACATGTAAGTAAAGCACACGCGACAACGTGTACAATGTGTGTAACAATGCAAGGAAAGGAATAAACACATGTAAGTAAAGCACACATGACAACGTGCACAATGGGTGTAACAATGTAAGGAAAGGCATAAACACATGTAAGTAAAGCACACACGACAATGTGCACAATGTGTGTAACAATGCGAGGAAAGGCATAAACACATGTAAGTAAAGCACATGCGACAATGTGCACAATGGGTGTAACAATGCGAGGAAAGGCATAAACACATGTAAGTAAAGCACATGCGACAACGTGCACAATGTGTGTAACAATGCGAGGAAAGGCATAAACACATGTAAGTAAAGCACACGCGACAACGTGCACAATGTGTGTGACAATGCGAGGAAAGGCATAAACACATGTAAGTAAAGCACACGCGACAACATGCACAATGTGTGTGACAATGCGAGGAAAATGTGCGTGTCAACGCACGGGGTGTGTGTATAACAATGCAACAACAAAGAGAGGCACATGTTAAACATAATCATGGCAAAGGCATGTTATTTGCGATATGGGGGTGCAACTTCAAAACAAGATGAGGCATTATTCAATGCAAGATGCGTAACGAGCGCGACAATTACAGTCATAACAAAGCATTGTAATACAACATACTTAAAGTGATTTGCGGGACTCGCAAGATACAAAAGGATATAAGAAAGGATACACCTTGTGCGCACCAAGCATCGCACACAGAAGACACGGCTCGGGGTCAACACGGAGGCCGGTTAATGTTCAAAAGTGCACTTTTTTGCACTGTCTTGAGAAATGAAGGTTCAAAACATCATGGCTGACCCAAACAGGGGTGTGGGAGGTGCATCGACCACAAGGGGAGGCCATCGGCCATCCATCGGCCACCAAAAGAGCTCATCGGCCAACTATTTAGCCGATCGGCTAACAATGTGGCCGACCGGCCAAAAATGGCTGTGTCGGGGCAGTTTTGACATTTAGCCACGGGTCTTTAAGCTCAAAAAACACTCCTCCTTCTCTCTAGGTGATTTCCCAACCTTCGATCCGCACTTTTCTCTTGTTTTCGTCGCTTTTTCGTCGTTCAATTCGCAAAACCCTTCCGGTTTCGCACACTTTGAACCAAACAAATCTCAGTTTCGGTGTACTTTTCTCGATTTCCACGACTTGGGGTTTGTTTCCCTTGAGTTTACCTCGGTCTTCGTGCCTTTTCCGCACTCCGACCTTTCTGCCCATTTTTCACCCTCTCGGGGTTAACTTTTGGGTTGACTTTTCACATTCTTGCCTGTTTTTCACATTTCGGCCATTTTTTGCACTCTTCTTGAGATGGGTGACGTGGACCCCGAGGTCGAGCTTCTACCTCTCCACATTCGGCTGTTCGATCCGTGACTTCTGTAGGCGATACACGTCTTCCTCTTGATGACCTCCGTCATTTTAGGAGCTATCTTGCGATCGCCTGAGTGGAGCTCTTTGCCTGAGCAGACTCACATCTGTCCCATGGCGCTTCTGAGGTACACCCTTCTCTGTTTCATTTTCCGCAATGTAGAACACATAACTGCAGTAGTCGATTCTGTTCTTTAACTGCTTGACTCGGATACACCGATAAATCACACGCTGTAGTTCACTGTGAGCACACTCACACTCGATATCTGTTTTGACTTGAACATATGCACACACACTGCATCGTCATCAAATTCTGAGCGTATTCAAACACATGCTCACACGCTGCATTTTCATCAATCCTGAGTGTATTCAAACACATGCACACACACTGCATTTTCAACAATTCTGAACGCACCCAAACACATGCACACACGCTGCATTTTCAACAATTCTGAAAGCATTCAAACATATGCACCCACGCTGCATTTTCAACAATTCAGAAAGCATTCAAACATATGCACACACGCTGCATTTTCAACAATTCTGAAAGCATTCAAACATATGCACACACGTTGCATTTTCAACAATTTTGTATATCTGACACTGCTTCGCATCTGTTTTTCTTTGAACACAGGGAGATTCCTATGCCTTCCGGGGGTATAGGAATGTTGTCACTCGGGGATGGTATATGGAGCTACCTGATGCGGTCCGCCGCATAGTCGACCAAGCCGACTTTGGGACCTTCTGCATGGGACTCTCGCGCCTCACTGCAAGCAGGCCCCTTCTTGTTGCTTTGGTAGAGAGGTGGTGGGACACCACCAACTCCCTCCACCTTTCTGCCACCGGGGAGATGATGATGACTCCCTTTGACTTCTCCATGCTCACAGGCATCGGAGTAGGGGGTGATCCGATCCCTTTTGATGTGGATATGAATGAGTGGGACGCTGCTCAGATGTACCTGCTCGGCGCTCAGCCACCTCTTGCCCGTGCAGGATTTGTGAGGTACTTATGGTTCGAGGACCGCTTCCGTGTCCAGGCGGTTACTACCCAGGAAGAGGAGGAGGAGCAGTACGCCTGCGGTTTTATCATGTTCCTGTAGGGGACCACGCTCTTCGCCGACCAGGAGAACACCGTCGCCCTCTATCTGCTGAGTGCGCTTGTGGACGTGACGCGGATCTGCCTTTATGACTGGGGTGGCGCCGGCTTGGCCACTCTCTACGATTATATGAGCTCATCGTCTTGCAGCAGCGGGCAGTTGCTTGAAGGCTATTGGCGAGCCTGGGAGGTACACATTCCCTTTCTGCCTTTTCAATTCTGCTTTTCATTATCTATACTCTATACACTGCATGCATGTAGTCTGCTTCATACTAGTTGCACACTGCACACACGGCACACATGTAACTGCCTTTTCGATTGTATCGCACATCTTGTACACCGCTAATCTGCGCTAACCGATCAGTATCTTTGCACTGCTACGTGATTTACGCTTCATTCTGCATTCTGCTTTATTTGATAAGCATACTGATGTTTTCTCTATTACACTTCACAGTTGTGGGTATATGCCTACTTCCCGAGGCTTGCCCCAGTACCTGACGAGGAGATGTCCCCCATGGTCCCATTTTCCCACCGCTTCAATGTGAGATGCGAGTAGAGGCCGCGAGAGTCCTTCATGTTCTTCCGCCGCTACTTTGACACCATCACCGCAGCCAAGGTATGTTAAACTTTACAGTTCATTTAAGCTTCGCTTTACAATGTAGCTTCAATAACTGATAACAAACTGTGTATCCTACCATTTGCAGGTCACCTGGCGGCCGTGGGTGGTGTTGCCTGATGCGGTGAGGGATCAATATGAGGGCGCTCAGGAGACTGCCCAATTGAGGATTCTGCTGGAGGGCCCGGTCTACCGTGCTTGGTACTTCGGGGAGCGCTTCTTGCGGCAGACCTTGGGCGTGCCAAAGCAGCGAGTTCCAGCGAATCCTCTTACCCACACGAGATACACCTTAGCGGAGATGGAGAGTTACACTATCAGCTGGGCTATGAGCACTTTACAGAGGAGGGTGACTATCTGAATCGTCGAGACCTATATTATCGCGCCTCGACCGTCTGGCGAGTTGAGAGAGAGAGACCCGGTGGCGCCCGGTAGAGTAGAACATCGCAGAACCTCGGGCCCGAGGCGAGTGGGTCTCGGAGAGAGCAGGGGTGGGTGGCAGCCGCCTCGATGATCACATCTTGAGGCGAGGTGGGGAGACTTATCAGATCCCTTTCGCTCCTCCTCCTGCTGATCATGAGCTTGTCGGAGTCTATGGCTCGGCCCCGGTATGTATTGCTATACTGTGCATTCTATTCAGTCATTTCATTTCATTTGATATTCCGTAGAATACTAATGACTTCAACACTCTTTTGCTTCGAGTACACTCGCCAGTCCACGAGTTGATGACCTCGGTAGGGATGTTGCAGCGGTGCATGGACCTGTTGACCATTTATAGCATCCCGGTAAGTTCTTTCAACCGCAGTCTAGAACCCTTCCTAATCTGTTTCATACATAATTTGATGCATCGCACTATCGATACGGCACTTGATACACAGCACTCACGGCACTGACACACTATAACCATACACTACTCACAGCATTGCTCACTGCATTCATACACTGTACTCACACACTGTATTTGGCATTCATACTCTATACTGCGTAGCATAACTGATGCATTTGCCACTTGTTCTTTTCAGGCTCCATTCCAGATTCCGGCCGCGGGAGGTGCTCTAGCTGGACCATCTGTTCCTGCTCGAGGAGGAAGGGGAGCCAGGCGGGGGATGACATTCCACAGGCGAGGCAGACATAGGCGCACCCACGCTGAGAGCATTTCTCGAGAGCCCTCCCTTGATGATTCTGACGAGGAGGCGGAGTCGTCCCAGGGCGAGGCCGGAGATGACTCAGATTCGGACTTCGGAGATGGTGGTGGTGATCCTGGACCCTCGTCTAGGAAGAGGACTAGGACCGACTCCCGTGCCTGAGACTATTTGATGCTGATCCAGACACTTTGCTGCTTTTCTTTTTTCGCTTGCCTTGTTCAGACACTTTGTTTCTTTTCTCCTTTTTTGTTTTATTTTCCTTTTTACTGGTAATTTGAGCACATTGTACTGCCGCAGGCAGGTTGTTTTGTTTTCCTCAAAACTATGTACTTGATAAGATGATGGAATGAAACAAGCTTTTTGTTCAAAAAGTGTTGCATCTGTACATTTTATGCATCGCATCGCATCGCATCGCATAGCAATGTAAATGAGATTGAACTTGCATGTATTGCCAAGTCAGGTAGTGAACCAACGTAACAAACAAAATAAATCAGCTCAATAAGCAACAATAAGACCTTGACGATTTTACAACTCGATAAGCAAAGAGCAACAACTCGATAAACAAAAACGCGACAACTTGATAAACAAATGAGCAACAACTCAATAAACGAATGAGCAACAACTTGATAGACAAATGAGCAACAACTCGATAAACGAATGAGCAACAACTCGATAGACAAATGAGCAACAACTCGATAAGCAAACACATTTTTTCATGCATGAGACAATCAAAGCATATTCTATGCAAAATTGAAAGCAAGCACATTTTACGCAATAGACAAGCATATTATATGCAGCATTGAAAGCATATTCTATGCATGAATCATAACGATGCGCAGCACGCATGCAACAGAAGTGTAGATGAGAGTGCACATTCTATGCAGTAGGGGGAGGGCATCAAACATGTACTTTGGTGCCTCCGATTTATCCCTCAAAGGGCTTTGCAACACACTCAGCTCAAAAAGGGTACACCCTATTTATATTGGCAAGAGATAACATCTACATGTGAAAACCACAGGTGCCGCTCGGACTGCCATTCTGACTTGAAGCAAGCTTACACTTGGGGTCGAGATACACTCATACTCTTGAGAAAAGCGGGGCCTAAGAAGGTGCACCTGGAATGCAGTCTCGGGATTTGCTGGAGTTGAAACATGCTAAGATGCTCCACATTTTCCCCCTTTTCTTTTGTTTCGCAGCCCGGAACCCATATAGCTTCAGATAGGTCTTGGTTTTACTATTCTCATATGACCTGGGTTGAACCTCGGGTATTGAGCCTACAGCTGACCACAGTCAAAACGACTCAACAAAGACAAACAAAAGGTAAACAACCTAAACACATCGAGAAACACTTGAAATGACTCAAAACAAGAATCGAAACAAAACAAAACAAAAGACACGACACTCAGACGTGCACGGGGACCCTATTTCTTTGGGTATTGTTTCCCACCTTTTCTTATTTGTGATTCTCACATCACTCGGCCCTCAGGCTCTGTTTTTTTTTTTTTTTCTTCTGAAAAAAAGCCCTTTTCTCACTTTTCCTCTTAATGCACATCTCTCTATTCTTCAATCTCTCATTTTTAATCCCTCCCTTGGGTGGTTAATGGATAAACAAGAAGTTGCGGGCTCTTGCCCCTACCATTCTGCTAGATTCTTCCTCTTCTGCTCACAACAATGAACTCCCCCATAGAGAAGTTGCGACAGGATGTGCAGCAGATTTACAGCTGACATCAGTTGACGATGTTCTGCTGGAGAGCTTGGACATGATCAGATGTGTCCAGATGAGGGAGTGGAGTATCTTGATCCATTCCAATTCGTGCTTCGCACTTGGCTTGATACCTCGTTGCTTGGAGGATGTTGAGAGCTTTCGGTATTTGCTGTTACCTTCAGTTCTGCTCTTTCTAGCAAATAGAGTGCCCTTCTTGGCAAGTATGGTGACAATGGGGAAAAGACAGAACACCTGACTTAACTGTGCCCCTAGTTCATCATTTTGACCCTTTTTTTATTTTTTTTTATTTTTGGCTTTCTACTAAAACAATTTTGACCAACATGAAAGTTAGATTAACGTGCTTGTTCGATTTTTTGATTTGAAATCATGCAAGTCAGGCTATGAGCATTGAAAATTTTCCTTTTTTGGGTCAAAAAAATGGTCCAGTTTTGGAAAAAGATGGAATAATTTTCGAGAGAATTAGTCAACCTCAGTAAAAATTCTCAAAAACTGTTTTTGCAAATGGCCACTGCTCGACCAACACAGAATTTACTTTTGAGATGCACAACCTCAGATCCAAAACAATGGAAAATTGCCCCTTGTCTGAAGGACACTGCATGCACACTGAATGACAACGGAAAGTTGCCCCTTGTTTGAATAGTACCGCAGCACACTGTAACCAGTTCTCATAATGAAGGTCACAACCGAACTCTTGGATACAGCAAAGACAAAGATGACCCGTTCAATCTCATGGACAGGACAGTTGAATTTGAAGTGTTTTACGACTGGACTTCAGAATGAAGTTGCCTATGTATACCACAGATGGGAATCAAGCCTTACGTAGTTCGGGGTTAAGGTACACTTGGGTATTAACCTCTCCTTTTGCGCTCTAACTTTTGCCAAGGCCGCCCTTCTGGCTTTTCAACCTTGCGAGCTATGTTTTTCTTCTTTTCAATTCTTTTCATTTCTTTTTCTTTTTTTTGTCATTCTTTTCTTTTCTTTTCTTCTCTCTCTTTTTTTTACTCTTTGTATTTTTTCTTTTTCTTCTTTTTTTTTTTTCTTTTCTTTTTTTTCTTGCTCTAACTTTTGCCTGGGTCGCCTTACGGGTTTTCGGCCCAGCGAGCCTCTCAAGCGTAAAAGTGTAGCTTTGTCCATGTCAAATGGTTTTAGGATCTTGAATCTATCTAAATCCAAGAGAATGGCCATTGTTCGTTGATGATGTAGGAGTCCATCCAACGGGGGCTAAATTTTCCCCTAGGGTTGTGAATAGGAACTCAATTGTCTTTCAGCAATAAACTTTCTTCTTTCCTCCCTTCTGGGATTTGGCATTCTGGCCGATCTTCATTAGCTTGAGCAATGACTCATCTTTCGCTCTTCGAGCACATTTGGCATTTTTGCCCCTAGTTCAAGGGATGCTTCTGATCTAGCTTTGCGAGCTTCCTTTGATAACATTTGATCTTCTTGATCTGACTTTCTTGCCCCTAATTCATGGGCTACTTCAAATCTGACCACACAGGCCTCACACTGTGATTGACCTTTGAACATTCTGACCCCAAGTTCAAAGTTTGAAAGCGAGGGGTCGAGTCTCGAGGCTGAGAGCGATCCTAAGCTGCACAATCTCAAGAGCGATTCGACACAGGTCTTCGCAGGACCGCACAAAACATTTTTTGAAATCTTTTAAGAAAGCGACAAATCGCTCGCGCTGAAGACAATGAAAAAACCAATCTGGATCAAGCCAGGATCCTTCTCAGTACTCACATTAACAAACATGATTTTACTCATTAAGGGCTTAGCACGTCTCTCTTTCTCTCAATTGATCAAATTTTGCAAATCCCGAGGAATTCCTTCCTCTCTGTTTTCATCACTGTGTTCAAAAAGTTTTGAAAAACTTAGGTCAATGCAATGACTTCAAGGCACAGAAAAGACACCGTTCTGGTCAAATACTGCCATTTTATTCAGAACTTTTGGCACAACTAGCACAAGGCAGAAGCAAACACAAGAGTGTGAAATCACTACTGCTTCATTCAAAATCTGTTGGCACAACCAGCTCCGAGGCAGAAACAGACTCAAAAGAAAGGGTGTAAAAGACAAACACCAAAACAAACAAGTGATATCCGAGGTAACACCCCCGAAATCACATGGCTCCTATGCAATAGGACTGACTCGATACAACAAGACAGACTAGACTGACATAGTACAAAAAGACTGACTATATACGGGTCAACAAAACTGACTGAATACCCAAGTCAGAAAGTACAAAAACTAGCATTCGTAAATGCTCAAAAGTGCTTGCCATACGCCACATCTGAAGTAAACCAAGCGCCGCCTGCAGGTGGACCAACCCTTGATCACATACTTGTATTATCCTCGAAGTCCACCAACCCGGTGATGACAGACTTTGCTGAGCTTGGTGGGAGAATGACCCCGTCATCAAACAGATCCTGTACTTCGTGGCGAAGTCGGAAGTAGTTGTCGGTGGTGTGACCAGTCTGTTGATGGTACGCGCAGTACTGAGTAGCATCATGTGAGAGAGGGAGGTTACTCGGGAGATGCCGAGGCTGAAGAGGCTTGAGATGACCCTTTTCAATGAGGATTCGAAGAGCCTTGGACAAAGGCATGTAGAGGGCATGAAAGACCCTGCGACTTCGAAGTCTATGGGCCTTTGCTGGACGCACTAGCAAAATGATCGGCAGGTGCTGCCTTGGCTTTCTGATCTTTTCTAGGTACAGGGTTAGGGTTGGAAGGAACGGTTCTAGTACGATGGTCCATATCCTGATTTTCCCTTTGGCTTGAACTGCTCTCAGTCTGAGTGGGGAAGATGTCATCCACAGTCTTAGCATAGCTGCAGTACTTCTTTGTTTATTCAACCCCTCGGCTTTTAGACCCTCAACAGCTTGCTGAAGTTGTTCGTAGGGATCAGTGTCCACCTTCAACTTGTTCTTTCCACTTGCCTCAGCTTGGTGGAAAGTTTGGGTTGCTTGATCAGAGTGGAGCCTTGTTGTTGTCGACATGTCATTGTCAGAGCTTGAGACAGCTTCAGGTTGGCTGAGCCCAATCACAATTCGCCCCAGTAGCGGGGGCTCCTCCAGCATGAAGTTCCCGGCATACGATGTGGCTGGCAGCGGAGCCGATATTCCGTAGGCTAGATCAGCCACAGATCTCTGAAGGTCGCCGATCATTCCCATCAACTCAAATGTGGTGGGCTCACGAGCTTGAAACAACTTGGGTTCCCAAACTGGCTGTGCGGCAGACGACCTGGGCGGGTGTGGTACTTCAACGTCGGTCTCATCTTGCAAGATGATTCTTTGGTTTAATGTGGCTGCTATAACCACAATTTCCTATGAATTTTGTGCCATCATAAGTCCGCTGAACTAAACGGAAGTGATATGGCCAGTGACTGCCAGATTAGATGTTTGCCTTGCTTCAGCGAAGGAGAACACTGGCTATTCTGAACTAAATCTCCGAACTGAAAGAGAAAACAAGCAGTGTCTCGCCCAGTTTCACCGTAATGCATAAGCATAGTGAATAATCAGATTTGACCAGCGATCATCGTTTCAAATTATCGCCAAAAACTGAATTTGATACCCGCAGATATAACTGATTCTCAAATACTGATGCCCTTAGGCCTGATACCCAGACTTGGAAACTGATACGCAACCTGTAGAGGCACACTCTAACAGCACATAACAAACAAGTGAGAGCCAAAACACCCCTATGTTGGGGTAGGGTTTCCCTGTCCTAGTTTCGTCAAGAACTAGGGTTTCACTACGCACGCAGTGGTTTCAAACAACTTACAATCGGGTAAGCAACCTGTCCTAGCTTGGAATAGTCACTATGGATTCCGATATGCATTAGGTCGAATGGTCAAAAAGGGTGCCCCGATAAAAATCGGGGTTTGTGTTCCCGTCGTGGCAGAGCCCTCAATCGGTCAGCCTTATGGCATGCTTATCGAAGCAGGCCTCCGACAAACCGTTCAGGAATAGCATATGGCAAACACGGTGTCCTAGGCACACCAAAGCAAATGCAACACAAAGAGACACATAAGTGTAATCAAAACAAGATATCATGACTTCGAGTCAAGTTCTCTAAATCCCCAGCAGAGTCGCTAGAAACTGTAGACGCGCCCCGAGGGCCTTCATGCTACAGTTTGGACTCAAAATGTCACGGTTCTTAATCTGATCTCATAATGTGCGATGTCAGATTGATAAATAACCAAAGAGTCCAAATCCGGCAAATCATTTGCCAAACATTGACTACTTTGCCAGATACAGAGTCGCCGCCTAAATATTTTATTTTGGGGGATTTAGGAAACCTTGACTCGTTGCCTAAGGCCACGTGTCCGTCATTACCAAAGTTGCCTCGGCTTGGGAACTTGGGTATGATTAGGGAAGGTCATCTATGAGCACCCCCGCTCATCCAATCAAAGATCGGCCTGTACTAAGCATGATATCTTGTTTTTGAAAACACATGTGCTCTTATTCCGGTTTATTAGCTAGAATTACTATGTGATGCGCACAACACACAAGTATAGACTAGATTGCCTAATTTGTAACAAAGCATCGCATATCCGTTCGTTTAAAAAATGGTTTGAAGGTGCTACTCGCAAGTAGGCTAAGACGTGGATTTGCCACCCTCAGGTGGGCTTAGAAAACATGATTTTGCCACTCCGCAAAGTGGGCTTAAAACTCGCATTTGATGAATTGTTCCAATTCAAGTAATCCAACCTTCACCCACAGGCATTCAGGCAGTTATATCACATAAGAACATTGTCTCATGGCAAGTATGCTATCATGGCAATCATTCACACGCATGCAAGATGCTAAAGCATAACACTTACAGTGTACCCCGAGCCAAAACATGAAACTAGTTAGAAATCATGCATGATCCTAGTTCATGTTAAAATGGCTAATGCATCGCATACAAAATGCAACCAGAAATAAGCTCGGCTATTCTAAGATGGCATGTGAAATGCAACAATTGATACATGTATTCAACTTGTTATTGAAATACAATGCAATTAGTATGATGCACCGAGCCCGGTGCATGCCAGACAAATGAATGATGCAAACATGCGAAGCATAAGGATGCTAATTGAAACATGCCCTAGAACTAACCATCATAAGCGGTTAAGTAAAAGGGAGAAAGACGTGGGGTTGGAAGACATTCACACATGCACGCACACTCATTACAAGTTCGCCCTCTCGATGGAGGGTCTGAAAGAATAATACAAATCAACTAATTAATAAACTAACAAGCTAATTAATTAATTACACAACCAAATCGAAAATAAATAACTATTCTAAGTTATTAGAACGCTGAAATGGCCTCGAGACGAGGGATGAATGCATGCTCGGACAGCTTCGCTCAGAAATCCATCGCCATGCTACATGTTGCCTCTGTTTACACTGCTCTGCACCTCTGAAAATTGCACAAGTCTCAGGGATGCTCCTGAACCACTTCCTGAGTGTTGAGGGAGGTCATCAGCCAAGATATATGACCACCGGCCATGGGGAACTAGTCATCGACCATTGGTTCTACTATCGGCCAATAATTCATAGCCGATCGGCATTAAAAGTAGCCGACCGACCATCTTTTTTGCTGCAGCAGAGGACAAACAGAGCATGGCAATGCATTTTCAAGATAATGTTTGCACCACCACCCTCCATATCATGTTTGAGACTCTAAGGAGTGTGCTTCTCGACCCTCGGGCCATCAGTCACTCGTTTCAACGCATGATGGCCAAAGGAGCCAAGTATGCACATTAGTATGAAATGGATGCACAAAACATATATGAATGCTTCACATTCTATCATGTTGGATCAAGAATGTCGGCGACCGAAGATTGAGGCACGTTTCTTCACTTCGAGTACGAATGTTCCTCATTCCTCGTGTTTGGTTTGACACCCCAAACCAAACACAATGCAATGCATGTATGCCAAATACAATGTAATACGGAAATGCAATACTATGTGACCTAAGCATGCCACATGCGATAGGACTCGAATATGCACATATGGCTAAGGTAACAAGCATGTCAAATGCAATGAAACCTAAACCTACAATGCAACCAAATGCAAGCTAGCAAACATGCAAAATGCAAACTAAGCATATGATGCGATAAGCATGCAACATGTCATGGACCAAGTATACAATAATGCACAATTGAACTAGCATGCTCCAATATGCAATTTTTACCAAATATGCAACAAGAATGTGGCGACATGCAAGGCAAGCATGCAACAACATGCGGGAATGGTCTTAAACCAAAATGGACAGCTCTCAAATAGGTCCAAATCAGTGGCCAAAGTGCCAAGAAATGATGGACAAAACACACCCAAACATGCACATGTAGAGGTCCAAGACTTAGGCATAAAAAGAGTCGACTCTTAAGCACATTAAGAAGAGACAAATATGGACAAACAACAAGCATGATAAGCTCTGAAAATGTGCAAGGGATGATGCCAAATCAACCAAGCCATGCAAGTAGGGCATGCAATAAAGCCCAAAACTTGAGACTAACAATGGGGGTTAAACCATGGCCATATCAACCAAGCCCCAAAGAGCTAAGATGACTTAAAACAGTCTTAGGGCAGACCAAAATAAGGCTAGAGCATGCATGGAACTAGGCCAAAACATGCTAAGAAATGGGCGCAAAATAGAGGGCATTCAAGGCCACAAAGAGAGCATTCCACTACAACTACCTCAACCAAACATGGCATGAGTTATGCAATGAAAAACAGAGCTATAATATGTCAAGATAAGCCCCAATACCCACTTAGATGGCATCTAAATGACCTAAGTCTAGAGGTATGCACAATGGCCTAAACATGGAGCATAAGACAACAACTCTTCAAAGCATTGAAAGGATGGCAAATGCAAGAGTACAAGCATGGAACATGGACTGAAATAGCATGATAAGTGATTCCAAACCACTAAAATAGCCCAAGTAAAGCATGCTCATGACTCATGCACCCAAAGCTAACAAGCTAAAATGCATGGTGGCTATACAAAACATGGCAAACATGACCAAATCAACACCAAATAGAGCTTAAACATGCCACCACATGGATAAAAGCTTCATGAAGTCAAGCTAAAACATGCAAGCGTGATGGTCTAAATGCATGATACATGTTTAGGCAAATGAGAGGATTGCAAGGCAAGTGCATGATGCATGAAATAAGCCAAGGAACCAACATGAAACAGAGGTATAACATGATAAACTAACACCAAATACCCACTGAAATGAAGCTAAAACACATTAAGCCAACATGCTACCTTTACAAGCCAATAATGCAAGCATTAAAGACACAAGGAGAGAGGGGTGTCCCTCCCCTATACAAGACCTCAAAACCACTTCTCCACCACTGAAAATCCTCTGGATTTTAGTGGTGAGAAGGTCAAAATAAAAAGGGTTCCAAAGCTCAAGAAGAAGGTCACAAAAATAGGCCAAACAAGGCCTAAGAGGGGGTAGACAACCCCCAACCAAAAAGTGACCTTAAACAATCATCTTAAGCATACAAAATCAAAACTTTTTACAGTTTATAGCTAAGCTTAAAATAATATGCAAGATAGGCTAAATGCTCATGCAAGAAAGGGGTATCTAAAGTAGTTTGCTCACCCTTGAAGAACACCTTCAAGAACACCAACTCTAGCAACTTTCTTGGATCAAAACCAGCTCAAGAACTTCAAAACCAACTCCTTAGTACCTCAGCAACTCAAGGATGGTGTAACACTAGGTGCCTTATTGCGAAAATATGAACAAAATACACTTTTGATCACAAACACACACAAATATATATATAGAGAGAGAGAGAGATAGAGAGAGAGCTTATATCTAAGTTCTATATCAAGTTCTTGAACCCCTGAGAAGGGAGGAGGGCCTCCCCTATTATAGAAATTCACATTTGCAAAGCTTCTTGGAGAAGCTAAACAAGGCTGAAATCCCTCCATACACGTGTATGGAGGGGGTAATTGTGCGTGCCAACTGGCACAAAATATCTTCCAAAAGCAGGTGGAAAGGGGTCAGCCGGAAAATATGGTCGAATGACCAACATAGGTGGTCGACCGACCAAAGGTAGTGCCGATCGGCCAACACTCTTGGCCGATGGCAAGAAAAAGGGGCCGGTGGCTTCAAGCCTTGGCCGGTGGGTTGAGGGGATGGCCAACAAGCCACCCTCTTCCCTTGGAATCAAAATCACAAGTGTTTGGTCCATAACCAAGCACAAAACAGTCAAGTTGAGAGATCTTGAGGCAAGGCGCGCGGTCGAGACCTCCAGGAACTGAAAACAAACACGAGCATGGATTATCACCGGGTGTTCAAACAGTGACGTCCAAGTCTTGAGGACGGTCAAAAATGGGGTGTCTACAACCCACATACCTTTGGTTTAGGCTACTTGCCTACCAAAGAGGATTGGGTGAGGAAAGGCAAAGAAATGGCTGGGAGAGCTAGAGCCAAGCAGACCGGGAGGCATTTTGATTTGATGCATCGGCCTATTCAAGGCACCCTGAACGGACGTTTCGTCTGGGAGGGGGAAGACTTTCCATTCTGCGGGTTCCCAGAACCATGGCTAAATGCAAAGAAGAGGCGCATGCTGGGATTTGAGATCTTCTTCGACTTGCAATTATCCAGGGATGGTGTCACCGAGGAGCAGACAGGTCCATCAGCTGAAGTTGAGCAGTGTAAGGATGTGGATTCCGAGAACACCGAGTTTGAAATGGGGGTAGCACTGGCTTCTCTACTTTCAGATCCTCCGATTGTACATGAGTGCTTGGGGGATGATCTCTCAGTGTCTATGATCGGGAATGGAATGGCTGCGAGCCCACCTTCAAACATTTTGGATGCATCCATTGCACCCTCCCTCGTCTGGCAGTACGAGGAGGGATTCTTATCGAGCAGCACCGGGTCAGGTAGTGAGCCGGAATCTGATTCCATCGAGTCTAGTGAGTCGAAATCAGGTTCTAGCTCGTCTGAGTCTGAGTTCGGTATTCCTGGGGGTGACAACCCAGATGCCACAATCCTGTCTAGGTCATCTTTTTCTTTCTCTTTTGAGTCTGTTGTAATGGAAGAATCAGATGGACTGGATGAAGTGATTAATGAGAATTGTGCGACTGTGGCCTTCGATTACTTTTCTGTACCCTTGATTTATTGCATTAATTCAGACTTTCAAAACTTCGATGAAAATGACGAGGAAGAAATTCCTCTGGTTTTGAAATATTTGCTACAACAAGAGCAGGAGAGGTTTGTAAAACCGCTGGTCGATGAAATCACCCAAATTAATGTTGGTACTGAGAAGGACCCGTGGCTGGTCCAGATCGGGTCCACGTTGTCTTCGGAGGAGCGCGAGCGCCTAGTCGCTTTATTAAAAGATTTCAAAGATGTTTTTGCGTGGTCCTACGAAGACATGCCTGGAATCGATCATGAGATTGTACAGCACCGGATCCCTTTTGACCCAGAGGCCCGACCTGTCAAACAGAAACTTAGAAGAATCCGCCCTGACTGGGCTGTCAAGATCAAACAAGAGGTCACCAAGCAAATTAACACAGGGTTCCTGCTAGTATTCGAATACCCAACTTGGTTGGCCAATATAGTGCCGGTGCCGAAGAAGGATGGCAGAATTCGGGTATGTGTGGATTTCAGGGATTTCAATAAAGCCAGTCTGAAGGACGACTTTCCTTTGCCGTATATCGATCAGTTAATGGATTTCATTGCGGGACGGATCCCGTTTTGTTCAATGGGCTTACTACAGCTCGGACTCAAATGTCACGGTTCTGAATCTAATCTCGCAAAGTGCAATGCAAGACCGATAAATCACCAAAGAGTCCAAATCTAGAAAATCGTTTTGAAAAACTAATTTTTAGAAAGAAGTTCCAAACATGGACTGCTTTGCCAGATACAGAGTCGCCACCTAAATGTTTTGTTTTGGGAAATTTAGGAAACCCTGACTCGTGCCGAAGGCCACGTGTCCGTCATCACCAAAGTTGCCTCGGCTCGGGAACTTGGGTACGAGAGGGGAAGGTCATGCAATGAGCACCCCCACTCGCCCGATCAAAGATCGGCCTGTACTAAGCATGATATCTTGTTTTTGAAAACATATGTGTTCTTATTCCGATTATTAGCTAGAATTACTATGTGATGCGCACAGCATACAACTATAGACTGGATCGCCTAAATTGGAACAAAACATTTCATGTTTGTTTATTTGAAAATGGTTTGATGGTGCTACCCGCAAGTAGGCTAAGACGTGGATTTGCCACCCTCAAGTGGGCTTAAGAAAACATGATTTTGCCACTCTCAAGTGGGCTTAAAACTCGCATTCAATGAATTGTTCCAATTCAGATAGTCCAACCTTCACCCACAGGCATTCAGGCAGTTATATCACATAAGCAATTAGCCTCATGGCAAGCATGCTATCATGGCAGTCACTCACACGCATGCAAGGATGCTAAAGCATAAACACTAACCGAGTACTCCGAGCCAAAGAAAGAAACTGATTAGAAATCATGCATGAGTCCTAACTATGCTAAGATGCCTAATGCAACACATGCACAAATGCGGCTAAGAATAGGCTCAACTAATCTAAGAATGGCATGTGAGATACAACAGATAACATGTATTCAACTTGGAATTGTAATATAATGCAGTTAGTATGATGCGCTGAGCCTGGTGCACGCAAGACAGATGAATGAATGCAAACATGCAAACATAAGTATGCTAAATAAAACATGCCCTAAACTAACCATTATAAGCTAGTAAATAAAAGGGAGAAAGACGTGGGGTTGGAAGACATGCACACACTCACGGAGGGTCCGAATAAATAATATAGAACCAACTAGCTAATCTAAGCTAATCTAATTAACTAGTTATTACACAACAAAATGAATAACAAACTACAACTAATTATTACACAACCACTAATTAACAAATTAGCTAAGTAAGCATGTAAACTACATGAAATGGGCTGCCTCGGCTCTGTTTTGGATGATAAAGGATGCATGCATGCTCGAGTCGCCTTGTCGGGAAATCCATCGCGACGCCCCGACTCGCCTTTGTTTGCAATTGATTTTAGAACCTTGCACAAGGCTCTAGAAGGCTGAAACTCCACCTTGGAAAGCTGTGGGAAGGCTGCCGACCAGCCAATGGCGTTGGAGACCACCTACCGACCACCTTTTGTAGGAGAAACCCAAAAGGGTGGTCGGCCTGCCAGAAAAGCTGGTCGGCCGACCAGTTTCTGCATTTTCTGCAACGAAGGCAAGAGAGAGAGAGAGAGAGAGAGCAAGGTATTTTCAACATATGTGTGCAGGACCACTCCCCCCATCATTGCATAAGCTCTAGGGAGCGTAGTCCTCGATCCTCAAGCCACCAATCACGCATCCCGATGCATGATGGCCAAGGAGTTGAATTGCACGACTCAATGTGAAATGAAGGCACATATAAACACCTAAAGCCAACAACTCCATCATGAGTAGTCAAGAATGTCGGCGACCGGGAATCAAGGCACGTTTCATCATTTTGAGTATGAAACGTCCCTCGTTTCCCGTGTTTGGGCTAACTCCTATCCCAAACACAATTGAACAAGTAGAATGGCATGGCATGTACAAATGCAACTTCTATCATGCAATCCTAATGCGATGTAACTAAGTGATGCAAACATGTAAGGGGCACCATGCAAGCATGCAACTAGTATACAATGCTATGAATGAACAATGGCATGCTCAATGCACATGGACTATATGGCATACACAATGCACATGTGGACTTCACCAAAATGGATGGACGTCGGCCACACCCAAATCAGTGGCCAATATGATGAAAATGAGGCAACAAGGTACATGCAAACATGCACAAATGCAAGGGACCAAACCTAAGGAACAAAGTGCAACTCTACCAAAGCATGACAAGGATGAAATATGGCATACATTGACACATGTTCCAGCTTTGAAATGACATATAAGATGGTCCCGAATCATGCAAACAACTCACTCGATGCATGTTGGATGGCACAATTACCAAAACTAGTGAAGTGCATTACACTAGAGGTATGCAAAGCGATGCCCAAATGACCAAACCAACCCCAAACAGTCCCTATGTAGACCCAAAACTTTGGAAAAATGGACTAAAATGATGGCTTGCAATGCACAAAAATGAAGCTCATGCAATAGCACAAAAATGAGGCATACAAGCACAACTCTCAAACGCATTTAAAAAGTGGAAACTATGGGAATATGGCACAAGTATAAGTTCTGAAATAACATGTTCAATGATGCCAAAACATGAAAACAACTCAAGTTAAGCATGTAATAGGCTTCAAAACTCGAAGCTAGGCAAGGGTATTACACTACAAGCATGCGTGACAAGCATCATTCGACCATGGGACCTCAAAATAGAGCTAAGGCAGCCCAAATCATGAATAAAATCAGTTTAGAACATGGCCAAAATATATGAGAATCAAGGGCCAAAACAACATGCAATGTGAGCTAGTGAACATGGATTACACTACAAGCATATGAAGCATTCAAGAGGCCACTAAACCAGAAAAATTTAGAGACATAACATGCCAAATAAATCTCAAAAACCCACTGAAACATGATCAATGCATGCAACAATGTCATGCTCCTTTGATAGGCTATAAGAGGGGTTATTCTACACATGCAAGAGACACACCCAAGGTGACAAAACCAACTCTGTACAGAGCCTAGGAAGGCCCTAAAAGTCACTAAAAAGGGCCTGAAACAAGGCTTGGAGGTGTGCAAATGAAGGCCCCTTTGGAAGGCCAAATATGCTAGTAAACAAGACAACAAGAGAGAGGGTCACCCCTCTCTGATTTAGGCCCTCAAAATAGTATGCCAACCACTGAAAATCCACTGGATTTTAGTGGCTAAAAGGCCAAGCAAAGGTCAACACAAAGGCCTTAAGGCATGGCTCAAAACAAGACTAAATGAAGCATGCAAGAGGGTAGATGACCCCCAACACCAAAAGAGTCTTAAACAAACATCACAAGGACTTTAAAACAAGACTTTTTTCAGTTCACAACAAAGCTTAAATATGTATGCAAGTATGGCTTATAGAATGATCAAGATAGAGCTTAAAAAGAGGGAAAAGGAGTTACCCTTGTAGCTCAGCAAAACCAGCAGCCTCTGGACCAAAAATCCAGCTCCTTAACCTTTAGAAATGACCTCCAAGAACCTTAGAACAACGGTGGAGGTGTGTGGCTATGAGGTGTGGTGTAATGGGTCAAGAACAAGACCCCTTTTGAACCCAAAATATAGAGATATAGAGGGAGGTATATGCACAAGCCTTAGAGAAAATCTGAACCCTCACAAAGACCTAGCCCGCAAACCGAGTCAAAGCACAAAAAGTTCCAAGGCCCAGAGGCAAGGCTCTTAGCCGAGAACTCCGAAACCTCAGGGCAAGCACAACATGCACTGTCACCGAGTGCTCAATCGATGATGTCTGAGTCTTAAGGTTGGTCAAAAATGGGGTGTCTACAGGCATGCTTCGCTCTCATTTATGGATGGTTTTTCAAGCTACAACCAGATTGTAATGGCACCCGAAGACCGGGAGAAAACTGCTTTTACCACCCCGTGGGGGACCTATTGTTATAGGGTGATGCCATTTGGATTGAAGAATGCTAGAGCTACATATCAACGGGTTGCAACCACGATATTGCATGAAATGATACACAAAGAGGTTGAGGTGTACGTGGACGACATGATTGTCAAGTCCAAGGAAAGAGAGGGCCACTACATCGCCTTGCAAAAGTTCTTCCCAAGGATCAGAGAATTTTGGTTGCGGTTGAATCCTCAGAAGTGTACATTTGGTGTTACAGCAGGAAAAATGCTGGGGTTCTTGATTACACAGAGAGGCATCGAAGTCGACCCTTCCAAAATCAAGGCCATGTTAGAAATGCCACCACCAAGGACTAAAAAGGAGGTGCGAGGCTTTCTGGGTAAAGTGCAATTCATAAGACGGTTTATCTCAAAATTAACCTTGATTGTGAGCCACTCTTTGGTCTCCTGAAGAAAGGAACGAAGTTCCAATGGGACGGCCGATGCCAAACTGCTTTCGAACAGATTAAGCAATATTTACAGAACCCACCAGTGTTGTCACCGCCTGAGCCGGGGAAGCCGTTGATTTTGTATCTTTCAATGACTGAAACTACGATGGGCTGCATGCTGGCACAAGAGTCTGTGGACAAAGTGGAGAGAGCTATTTACTACCTGAGCAAGAAGACACTGGATTATCAGACCCGCTATACTCCGCTGGAGAAGGCTTGTCTGGCTTTGGTATGGGCTACCAGGAAGCTGCGGCACTACCTGTTAGCTCACTCTGTAATGTTGGTTTCGAGATTAGATCCCATCAAATATCTCTTCGAGAAACTGGCACTTACGGGTAGGCTAGCTTGTTGGTTGCTTCTGCTTTCCAAATTCGATCTGAAATATGTGGCACACAAGTCAGTGAAAGGGAGGGCAGTAGCGGAGTTCCTTGCCGATCACCCAGTGGACAGAGATGAAGCAGTTGAGTACCTATTCCCAGATGAGGCCATTTTGCATGTCAAAGACGAAACTTGGACGATGTACTTTGACAGAACGTTAAACCAATATGGGTATGGGATAGGGGTGTTGCTGATAGCACCCGACAATTCCCGCATCCCTCTAGCATTCAAACTCCAGTTCAAAGTCTCAAACAACGAAGCAGAATATGAGGCATGTATTGCTGGTTTAGAAGCCGCCCTAGAACTAGGGGCAAAACGGTTGGACGTCATCGGGGACTCGAACCTTGTTGTATCTCAAGCTAAAGGAGATTGGAAAGTCAAAGAAGAAAATATGAGAATCTATCACCAGACCTTGGACATGTTGATTCCTCTGTTTGAGAAGCTGAACTTCACTCATCTATTAAGAGAGAACAACTGGTTCGCAGATTCATTAGCAACTCTATCTTCCATGATAGACATCCCTTTTGGAGTCCGGATGCGTCCGATTATCATTGACTAGAAATTTGTGCCGGCCTACAAGCTGATTGCTGCCATAGATGAGGTTCAAGATGAGAACCCCTGGTATTACGATGTCTGGAACTTCTTGGAAAAAGAGGCGTATCCACCAGGGGGAAACGCCAAAGATAAGAGGGCAATATGAAGAATGGCTTCTCAGTTCATCATCTGCGGGGGTAAACTGTACAAGAGAGGTCATCTAGGGATGCACAAGCTGTGTGCTGATGCTGAAGAATCGAAGCGCCTGATGGAAGCCATCCATACAGGAGAGTGCGGAGCGCACATGAACGGGGTGATGTTAGCCTGGAAGATCCTTAGACAGGGTTACTACTGGTCCACCATGGAGGAGGATTGTATTGGCTTCGTCCAGCGATGCCACAAATGTCAGATCCATGCAAATCGCATGAACATTCCGCCGTCGAAGTTGTACAACATGACTTCGCCATGGCTGTTTTCAGTTTGGGGAATTGATGTGATTGGGGCTGTCACTCCGAAGGGGTCCGATGGGCATGAGTTCATTCTAGTCGCGATAGACTATTTCACAAAGTGGGTTGAGGCCCAGTCTTATGCAGTGTTGAAGGCTTTGCATGTTGCAAAGTTCATTAGGAACAACATCATCTGCCGCTACGGGGTCCTGAACAAGATCATTTCAGATAACGCTTCCCATTTCAAGAAGGAAGTGATCGACTTGTTGGACAAGTATAACGTGGCTTTTCATAAGTCGTCTATATATCGAGCGCAAACCAATGGAGCAATTGAGGCTACCAACAAGAACATCAAACACATACTGCAGAAGATGGTGGAAACCTACCCGGACTAGCCGGATAAGTTGCCATTTGCTCTGTAGGGCTACCGGACTTCAATCAGAACTTTTACTGGGGCGACTCCGTATTCATTGGTCTAATGGATGGAAGCCGTTCTGCCTATTGAAGTTGAGGTTCCATCTTTGCGAGTACTGGTTGAGTGTCAGATAGCTGAGGCAGATTGGTAGCAGAGCAAGTTCGAAGAACTTATGGTTTTTGACGAGAGAAGACTAAAAGCACTGTACCATGTTCAGGGTTATCAACGTAGAATTGCTAGGGCTTTCAACAAGAAGGTTAAGTCCAGGAATTTGAAAGAAGGAGATTTGGTGCTCAAAGACAACTGAGCTCCCATCCATGACCCTAGGGGCAAGTTCAGACCCAATTGGACTGGTCCTTACATCATCACGTCTATTTGGTCGGGTGGAGCTGTCGTTCTGATGGACCTAGATGGCCTAGAGTTCTCCCAACCGATCAACATGGATAAGTTGAAGAAATATTTTTCCTGAGAGGCTCGCTAGGCTGAAAACCCGAAAGGGCGACCTAGGCAAAAATTAGAGCATAAAAAATTTGAAATTATAAAAACTGAGCTCGCAAGGTTGAAAACCCGCAAAGGGCGGCCTTGGCAAAAGTTAGAGCACAAAATGAGAGAGTTAATACTCGAGTGAACCCAAGCCGAACTACGTAAGGCTTGATTCCCATCTTTGGGATACGTAGGCAACTTCATCTTGAAGTCCAGCCATAAACACTTCCCCGATCAATTTTGTCCATGAGATCATGTTTGGTCATCCTTATCTATTCAGCATTCAAGAGCTCGGTTGTAATCTCCGGTGCAATGCTACTCAGACTAGGGGCAACTTTCCAGTTGCTGGAATCCGGGGTTGTGCATTTCAGTGACAAATCTCAGGCATGTCCAATTCTGATCCATATCGAAAATGGTTTTGAAAAGTTTTAATAAAAGTTGATTTTGTTCAAATTAATCTTTTTACAACTTAGACCATTTTTGGACCAAATGGAAAATTTTCAGTACCCACAACCTTCAATTTTATTGATTTCAATACAGAGTTCTCCTGCTCTTGAATACAAATTGAAGTTGCTTTTCATTACATTCATAAAGAAAACTTGAAAGTTCTGATTAAAGCAAATAAATCCGAGGCATAGTCAGGTGTTCCTGCGTCCCCTCCCAGGGCTGGTCGAAGCCCCTGATGCCAAACAGGGCCCAACTTGTGCCTTTTCGTTAAGCCAATCTATGCACTCGTCAGAGTGGGTGTAGCTGAAAGCAGGAGCGGGGGCCAGAAGCTCTCTCGCCCTCCATGCCGTGGCATACCGAGCTAGCTGCGCGCCTTGGACCGAAAATGTAGCGGGTACTCAATCCCTTCTTCCGGGAAAATCTGATCATGTCCGAACTGTCGCCGGAATCGAAATGGAAAATAAAAGACACAATGTCTCAAGCCAACCAACTGAATCCCGGGTTGGCGGGTCATACTGTAACTCATTGCTGGCAGATTGAGCCAAGGGCAACGCCAAGCAATGTGGTCCGCGGACAAACTGCACATCCAGTTGTACCACCATCCCTCATCCAAGGCATCGACTAGACGTCGTCGGAATAAATAGCTGCGAGCTGAATGCCAGACACGAGTCCATTACTCTCAACTTGTCCATCAACCATACCTGGGGAGGGATGAAAGATGAGAGATTAAAGAATAGAGAGATGTGTGTTGAGAGAAAAAGTAAGCAAAGGGTTTTGAGAGAAAAATGAGCCTGAGGGCCGAGTGATGTGAGAAACATATGTGAGATAGGGTGGGAAACATTACCTACAATAGTAGTGGACTCCCCACAAACCTAGCCGTCTCCCGGCGATGAAAAGTATCCAATCCCATCAACGTTTTGGCTAGCATCATGGCGATGCATCTTTTGCCCTCTTTCAAGCCCTCATCAACTTCAATCAAACGGGTATTAAACCCACCAGAGCCTGGGGCAAGCAAGAAATGAGACAGCATGCACAAGCAAAGCGCATGTCGCCAATAACCTTGCCAATCATGATCATCGCGGTCACGGGCATCAAAAAACTGACAAACCAAGCTTGGAATATCCAGCTCCCTGTCGTGAATTAATGACCGAGCGTCATGCAAAGTAAGGCCGCACATCCGTCCTAAGGCTTGGACGTGGCCGAACCGGAGTTGAGGCAAGATTTCTTTATTACGCTCGGATTCCATTAAAGCTTGGAAATCCTCGCAAGTAAGACACATCTCTTGACCGTAAAAGCTAAAGACGTGTGTTACTGGATTCCAAAATCTTGCCGCGGCATAGAGGAACGGAAAATGCAGCGGGGTGCGACCCTATGTGAGTAGTGCATTTATGCCGAAGCCCCGGAAATTCAGCTTTTTCGAGCCATCTAAGGTACCAATCCAATTTGTGAGATTTTGGACAAGGAAAGCCTCCATTCTGTGCAAAAAACAGTGCTGAAATGAGCAAACTACGAAGGTGGGGCTTTTGTAGAAGATAAGATGTGAGTGGAAGACAGGTATCAACATTCTGATGGTTCATGCCATTTTTGGCCGATCGGGCAAAAAAGAGTGCCGACCGACCACCATTTTTGGCCAATCAGCTAACAATGATGGCCGATGGCCATTTCTTGTGGCCAATGGCCTCTCCCTTTGGCCGATGGCCTTCCCTCTGGCTGATGGCCTTCCCTCTTGTCCTCTGAGCAGTCTATGTGTTGAACATGTCGAGAACTTGTGTTTGGTTCCACTTCGAATGCCTTCCAGTGTTGATTTTGCGAAGTCGAGCCTATTTGCTTATCGACTTGTCGTACATTTGTTTATTGAGTTGTATCTCGTATTCTTTAAGTCTTAGTTTTGTTGATGAAGTTGTACTTATATTTGGTTAGCTTGTCAAGCCCTTTGTTTTGCTTATCGAGTTGTTTTGTCGTTAGTCGATTCACTACCTGATTGATGCGATTCGAGTGTTCAGTTTTCAAAACAAAGTTCAATCTCATTTACATTGTTATGTAATGCAATGCGATGCGATGCGATGCATAGAATGTACAAGTATAACATTTTTTGAACAAAAAACAGCTGTTTCATTTCATCATATGTTCTCTTGCAAAAGTACATAGTTTTGAGAAAATAAAACCTGCTTGAGGCAGTACAATGTGCTCAAACTGCCAGTAAAAAGAAAAGTAAAACAAAAAAGGAAAAGCAACAAAATGTCTGAACAAAGCTAAAAAGAAGAAAATCAGCAAAAGTCTAGATCAATATCAGTCATCTCGAGTGCGGGAATCCGTCCTGGTCCTCTTCCTGGACGAGGGTCCAGCATCGCCATCGCCGGCTCCATAGTCTGAGTCTGTGCTGTCCCCAGCCTCACCCTGAGACAACTCTACCTCCTCATCTGACTCATCATCGTTTGGAGTGGGCTCTCGCGAACTGCTCTCAGCATGGAGTGCGCTGTGCCGCCTCATTGTGGATCATCATCCCCGCTGACTCCTCGGCAGTCTGAGATGGTCCAAGTGAGCACCCCATGCCGAATTTGGAATGGGGCCTGAAAAGAACAAATGGCAAATGCATTAGTCATGCTATGCGAAACAGGGTATGAATACCGAATGCAGTGTATGAGTACAATGTATGAATGCTGTGAGCAGTGTCTGAGTACAGTGTATGAATGCCGTGAGCAACGCTGTGGGCAGTATGTAAATTACAGTGTATCAGTGGCGTGAGTGCTATGTATCAGATGTCGTGTTGACAATATGGCATATCAAATCAGTATGGAACAGATTATGCAAAGTTTGAGACTGCGGTTGAAGAAACTTATCGGGATGCCGTAGATGGTCAGCAGGTCCAGGCTCCTCTGCAACATCCCCATCACTGAGGCCATCAGCTCGAGGGACTGTCTAGTGTACTCGATGGAAGCCTGCAAAAGTGTTGAAAATCATTAGTATTCTGTAGGATATCAAATGAATTGAAATGACTGTACAGAATGAAAGGTATATCAGTACATACCGGGGTCGAACCGTAAACTCTGACAAGCTCATGATCAGCCAGAGGAGGAGCGATGGGTATCTGGTAAGTCTCCCCACCCTGTCCTTGGCATGTCATCATGGTGGGCAATGCTGGCCACTAGGCTCCCCGTTCCCTCAGGGACCCACTCCTACTGCGGGCCTGAGTCGCCCTCGCTGCTCCTACTCCTACTCCTACTCCTACCGCTGGCGTCGCAGGTCTCTCTCTCTCAACTCAGTGAGCACCGGTCAGAGGTCGCATCAGATAGGCTCGGATGAACTCGGCGTAGTCGCCCTCGTCTCTGAAACGGTCAAAGTCCCAGCCGATGATGTAATCTATCGTCTCCTCTAGGGTATATCCATCGGTAGCCCTCGTGTGGGTAGGAGGTGGCCTCGGAACTACCTGCTCTGGTAGATCGAGAGTCTGGCGCAGGAAACGGTCCTTGAAATACCACACCCGGCAGACTGGACCCTCTAGCAGAACCCTAAACCGGGCAGTCTCCCGAGCACCCCCGTACCCATCTCTCGCTCTATCCGGCAACACCGCCCAGGGCTGCCAGGTGATCTGCCAACAACAGGATATACAATTTGTTATCTATTATTGAAAGTACAATGTGAAGCGAAGCTTAAATAAACTGAAAGTTTTGAAATACCTCAGCTACGGTTATGGTATCGAAATAACGGCGGAAAAATAGGAAGGACTCCCTCGGCCTCCGCTCGCACCTCACATCATAGCGATGAGAGTATGGAACCATGGGGGGCGTCTCCACATCAGGCACCGGGGCAAGCCTCCGAAAGTAGGCATACACCCACAACTACAGAATGTAACAAAGCAACAGTAAGTATGCTTGTCAAATAAAGCAAAATGTAGATAAAGCAGAAATCAGAGAATGTGTGCAGTGTATTGTGTAGTGTGTGCAGTGTACAACCAGTGTAAAGCAGATTGCATGTGTGCAGTGTGTGTGGTGTATAGATAGAGTAAAGTAGAACTGTAAAACAAAAAGAGAAGGTGTAACTCCCAGACCCGCCAGTAGCCTCCAAGCAACTGTCCGCTGCAGCAGGAAGATGATCTCATATATCCATAGAGAGTAGCCAAGCCTGCACCACCCCAGTCATAGAGCCGGATCCTGGTCACGTCCACCAATGCGCTCAACAAGTAAAAGGTAACAGTGTTCTCCCGGTCGGCGAAGAGTGTGGTCCCCAGCAGGAACATGATGAGGCCGCGAGCATACTGCTCCACCTCCTCCCGAGTTGTGGGCGCTTGAATCCAGAAGTGGTCCTCGAACCAAGAGTACCTCACGAATCCTGAACGGTAAAGAGGTGGTCGAGTGCCAAGAAAATAGATCTCGGTAGCCTCCCATTCGCCCATGTCAGTATCAAAGGGAATCGGATCACCCCCTACTCCAACGCCGGTGAGCATGGAGAAGTCGAAGAGAGTCATCGTCATCTCCCCTGTAGCAGAAAGATAGAAGGAGTCGGTGGTGTCCCACTACCTCTCCACGAATGTGCCTAGAAGAGGTCTGCTCGTAGTGAGGCGCGAGTGTCCTCTGTAGAAAACGCCGAAGCCGGCATGATCAACGATGTGACGAACTGCATTGGGTAACTCCGTGTACCAACCTCGGTGACGGTATTCCCATGCTCCCGAAAGGCATGGGAATCTCCCTGTGTTCAAGGCAAACAGTTGCGAAGCAATGTTAGAAGTACAGTGTTTGAATGCATTCAGAATTGATAAAAATGCAGTGTGCATGTGTTTGAGTTTACACCGATATCCGGTGCGGGTGTGCTCACAGATGAACTACAGCATATGATTGTAGACACCCCATTTTTAACCGTCCTCAAGACTTGGACGTCACTGTTTGAACACTTGGTGATCATCCATGCTCGTGTTCGTTTTGAGTTCCCGGAGGTGTTGGCCGCGCGCCTTGCCTCAAGATCTCTCAACTTGACTATTTTGTGCTTGGTTGTGGACCAAGCACTTGTGTTTTTGCTTTTGAGGGAAGAGGGTGGCTTGTTGGCCATTTCCTCAACCCATCGGCCAAGGCCTGAGGCCCCTTTTTCTTGCCATCGACCAAGAGTGTTGGCCGATCGGCATTGTTTTTGGTCGGTCGGGCCCTTTGTTGGTCGATCGGCCATATTTTGTGGCCAAACCCTATTCATCTACTTTATGCAGATATTTTGTACCAGCTGGCTTAGCTGGCATCCACAATTCACCCCCTCCATACACGTGTATGGAGGGATTTGCTTCCATTGCTTAGCTTCTCTTAGAAGCTTTAGAATTGGATTTCTATAAGAAGGGAGCTCCTCCTCCCTTCTCAGAGGTTCTGAAAATTAGGGTTAGAGAAGTTGTATCTATCTATCTCTATATCTCCCTCTCTTTTGATTTGTGTGTGTATTTTGTGCTCTAAAGTGTAATATTGTCTTACTATTGTACACAAACACACACTAGAACACCATCCTTGGTTACTGAGGTGCTACGGAGTTGGTGTTAGAGTTCTTGAGGTGTTTTTGATCAGAGAAAGGTGCTGGAGCCTTGTTCTTGAAGGTGTTCTTCAAGGGTGAGCATTCTTGCTTTTAATACCCCTTTCTTGCTTAAGCTTTTAGCCCTTCTTGCTTATTATTTTAAGCTTGACTATAAACTAATAAAAGTTCTTTCTTTACATGCTTTTGATCTTTGTTTAAGGTCTCTTTTTGGTTTGGGGTTGTTTCCCCCCTCTTAGGCCTTGTTAGGCCTTGTTTTAGGCCATCCCTTTTGGCCCTTGTTCTTAGCTTTGCATGACCTTTCTACCACTAAAATCCAGAGGATTTTCAATGGTGGAAAGGTGGTTTTGAGGTCCTAAATAGGAGAGGGTCATCCCCTTTCCTTGTTGTCTTATATGCTAGTATAAATGGCTTATATTGGTAGCATGTTTGCTTAGCATGTTTTAGCTCCATTTCAGCAAGTATTTGGTGTTATTTTATCATGCTATACCCCTTTTTTGAGTTCGTTTAGTTGGCTCTTACATGCTTCATGTACTTGCCTTGTAATCCTCTTATGTACCTTAACATGCTTTGTGCTTTACGCCATGTTTTTAGCATGATTTTGGCTCGACTCCATGAAGCTTTTAGCCTTTTTTTACCATGATAAAGCTCTGATTTGAGTTGTTTTGATCATGTATGCCATGCTTTGCATACCTACCATGCAATCTAGCTTGTTAGCTTTGAGAGTCCAAGTCACTAGCATGCTTTAATTGGGCCATTTCAGTGATTTGGCATCACTTGTTATGTTATTTCAGTCCATATAGTATGCTCATACACTTGCACTTATCACTCCTTTAATGTTTTAAAGAGTTGATGTTTTATGCCTCTTGAATGGGTTATTGTGTTTGCTTCCATGCTTAGGTCATTTGGATGCCATCTAAGTGGCTTTTTGGTCTTCTTTTACCATGCCATAACTCTATTTTTATTGGTTTATGTCATGCCATGATTGGTTTTGATAGGTGTAGTGTAACACCCCTTTTGTAGCCTTGCATGCCTCATGCTTTTGGCATTGTGTTCTAGCTTGTGTTGGCTAGTTTCGAGCATGTCTTTGGTCTTGTTTGGACCTGCCTTGGGACTGTTTTAGGTCCCCTTGGCCCTTTGGGACTTGTCTTGCATGGCCTTGGTTTGAACCCTTTGGCTAGCCTTAAGCCTTGAGTCTTCTTGCATGATTTGCTTGCTTTGTTTTGTTAATTTGGCATCATTTCCATGCATGATTTCAGAGCTTACAATATATGTTACATGTCCACATTTGTCCATTTTTAACTGCTCTTGAAAGTTGCCCTCTTATGCCTAGGTGATAGGCCATCACATGTGCATGTTTGTATGTGTTTTTGTCCATCATTTCTTAGCACTTTGGCCACTGAATTTGGGCATGGCTGAGGCCTATCCATCTTTAGTTTAAGTCCATCTTTGCATGTTGTTGCATGCTTGCTTCATTTTGCATGTTGTTGCATGCCATGTGTGTTCACATGTTTATGTTGTATGCCTATCGCATTCTAGTTACATTACATGATATTGTTGCATGTTGTTACCTGCTAGTCCCATTGCATCATGCTTGTATGTTTGCATTGCATTATGTGTGCATCCCTTGCCTCTTGATCAAGCATGATAGAGGTTGGGGCCCCTTATGTGTTTTGTGCATTTCATTTGATATTAAATTGCACACTTGGCTCCTTTGGCCATCATGCATTGAAATGTGTGATTGATGGCCCGAGGGTCGAGGACTATACTCCCTTGAGTTCATGACATGATAGGGAGGGTGGTCGTGCAAACATTGTATTGTAAATGTATTGCCATGCTCTGTTTGTCCTCTGTTGCAGCAAAAGAACATTCTACAGGAAAAGATGGCCGATGGGCTATCTTCAGTGCTGATTGGCTAAGTATTGTTGGCCGAGAGCCTTATTATTGGTCGATGGCACCTTTACCTTGGCCGATGGCTATACCATTTGGCCGATGATATCTCACAGTGTCCATGAACTGGTTCTGGAGCATCACAGAGACTTGTTCAGTCCTCCGGCGTCCTATGTGAGAGTGGCTGAGGCCCTCTCATGTTGGTATAAGCCCATCATTACATTTGCATGCCATTTCATGCCTTAGGGGCATTGCCTCGGTTTGCGTGCCTGTGTGCACGCATTTCGAGGCACTTCATTCTCATCCATCGGCATCTCATGTGAGTGTGGCTGAGGCTCTCTCATGTTAGTGTAAGCCCAATTTGCATTGCGTATGCTGTTTCATGCTTTAAGATCATCGCCTCGATTTGCGTGCCCGTGTGCACGCATTTCGAGACACTTCATTTTCATCCTCCGGCCTCCTGTGTGAGTGTGGCTGAGGCCCTCTCATGTTGGTGTAAGCCCATATTGCATCGCATATCTCATTTCAGTCCTATTGCATTCCGTATGCCATTTTCTCGGTATGCGTGCCCGTGGGCACGCATTTCGAGACATCTCATTTTAGTCTCATTGTATATCATATTTCGTGTTATTTCATGCCTTTATGCCATCGCCTCGGTTTGCGCGCCCGTGTGCACGAATTTCGAGGCACTTCACTTTTATCCGACGGCCTCTGATGTGAGTGTGGCTGAGGTCCACTCATATTAGTGTAAGTCCATTTGCATCGCGTATGCCGTTTCATGCCTTAGGATCATCGCCTCGGTTTGCGTGCCCGCGTGCATGCACTTCGAGGCATCTCATTTTCATAGAATTATGTATATTAGGATTGTATCTTAGCTACATTTCATGCATATCATGCATATTGCATCGTGTTCGGGATAGGAGTTAGCCCGGGCACGGGAAATGAAGCACGTTCCGTACTCCGAGTGACGGAACGGGTATCAATTCCCAAGTCGCCGACACTCCGGATCACCCATGATGGAGTTAGGTTTTTGTTGTAACATTCATGTGCATTCATCCCATATTGAGTTGTGGAAATCGGCTCCTCGGCCATCATGCATCGATATGCGTGATTGGTGGCACGAGAATCGAGGCATGCATATATTTGTGAAATACATTCTGCCCTCTTCTCGCTAAAAGAAAATGAAGAATCGCTGACTTCTCGGAGTCTGGCACGCATTTCGAGAAACATTGCAAACAGAGGCTAATTGGGGCATCCCAGTGGATTTCCGCGCCAAGGCAGCCCAACATGCATCATTCATCAGAATCGAGGCACCCCCCCTGGCCTGCGCGCCAGTTTACAGTTTTTCTTAGTTAATTTGTCGATTAATTAGGAATCTGTAATATTTCGGACTATATTATTCTTTCATTTCGGACTGTATTATTTATTCGGACCCTCTGCGCGAGGACAAAATTGTAATAAGGGTGTGTGAGTGTGATGTATGTCTTCCAATCCCACGTCTTTCTTCCCTTTTATTTATCCGCTTATGATGGTTAGATATAGGGCATATTTCAATTAGCATACAGTATGATAGCATGTTTGCATTCATTCATCTGTTTTGCATGCACCGGGCTCGGCGCATCATACAAACTGCATTTGTATTTTCAATTCCAAATTGAATACATGTTAGCTGTAACATCATCATATGCCATGTTTAGAATAGCCGAGCCTGCTATAGTTGCATCTTTGCATGTGTTGCATTAGGCATTTCTGTATACTTAGGATCATGCATGATTTCTAGTGAGCTTTTATTTTGGCTTGGAGTACTCGGTGAGTTTTATGCTTTAGCATCCTTGCATGCGTGTGTGTGTTGCCATGATAGCATGCTTACCATGAGGCTAAATGCTTATGTGATATAACTGCCTTGAATGCCTGTGGGTGGAGGTTGAGTTATTTGAATTGGGACAATTCATCGAATGCTTGTTTTAAGCCCACTAGATAGTGGCAAACCACCATGTCTTTTCTAAGCCCACCCGAGGGTGGCAAAATCTGCATTTTAAGCCTACCTGCGGGTAGCAAACCATTTTCAAACAAACAAACATGAAATGTTTTGTTCCAGTTCAGGCGACCCAGTCTATACTTGTATGCTGTGCGCATCACATAGTAACCTAGGCTAATAACCGGAATAAGAACGCACAAAGTTTTCAAAAACAGATATCATGGTTAGTAGAGGCCGGTCTTTGACCGGGCGAGCGGGGGTGCTCACGATGTGACCTTCCCCAATCGTACCCAAGTTCCCGAGCCAACTTTGGTGATGACGGACGCGTCGCCTTTGGCACCGAGTCAGGGTTTCCTAAATTTCCCATTTAAAAAATATTTAGGTGGCGACTCAGATCTGGGCGGCGATCCATGTTTGGCACTTCTTTCAAAAAATCTGTTTTCAAAACGATTTGCCAGATTTGGACTGTTCGGTTCAAGATTGAGAACCGTGACATTTGAGTCCTTCGAACTGTAGTGACCCAATATCGAACCAGAACGGGGGGAACTCGCACTCCTTTTCCCCGGGATGCGTTCGGGGACGTCCACAGTTTCTGGCGACTCCGCTGGGGATTTAGAGAACTTAACTCGAACTCATGATATCTGGTTTTGACTACACTTGTGTGGTTCTTTGCATTGCATTTGCATTGGTGCGCCTAGAACACCGTGTTTGCCATCTGCTATTCCTGAGCGGTTTGCCGGAGGCTTGTCTTGTCAAGGCATGTCCATAAGGTCGACCGTTACGGCTCGCCAAGATGGAACACAAACCCCGGTTTTACCGGGGCACCCTTTTCGACCATTCGACCTAGGGCATATTCGGATCCATAGTGACCATTCCAAACTAGGACAGGTTGCTTACCCGTTTATAGGTTGTTTGAAGCCGCTGCGTGCGTAGTAAAACCCTAGTTCCTGACAAAATAGGACAGGGAAACCCTACCCCAACATAGGGGTGTTTTCAGCTCTCACTTATCTGCTATGTGCTTGTTAAAGTGTGTCTCTACAGAGAATGCATGTATCAGGTTATGAGTTTCGGCATCAGGCCTGCGGGCATCAGTTCATGAGTTTGGATATCAGGCCTGCGGGCATCAGTCAGTTATCTGAGAATCAGTTGTCTGCGGATATCCGATGCAATTTTGGGGAACAGTGATACAGGAATAGTGATCAGTGGTTGAGGACAGTGTATTTCTAGCTTATTAACTGCGTGTTGTATGCCCGACTGTGTGTTGTGTGTATTTAAATTAAGCCGTTATGCTGTCCGTTTTTCTGGTCATTTATTTCTTTTTGCTTTATTATCTTTTTGCTAGGGCAGTTTGTGGCACGATTGCTTCCGAACCAGTCGATACTCCCCAAGCAATTTGGACACGAGGTCGCCGACTCAACCGATCCGAGGATCTAGTTGATGGACATCCAGTGTTCCATTCTTTACCCCCAGTCACCAGAAGAAGGCAGAGGAGGCACAGTGTGTCAGAACACGGATCACCAGAACAGCAGTCTACTTTAGTAGCAGACAATCAGGTTGAGATTTCTGCTTCCACTATAGAGATACACTTGCCAGTTATTCAGATGGAACCACAAGCTACACCAACTATGGAGGCGATGATGCGCCAGATGCATGAGAGCATGAAACAAATGCAAGATGATGCTATCCGCCAGGTGGAATTTTCTAAAGAAGCAGGCATTTGAAATGATCACCGTGATCACAATAATAGAATGCAAAGATCTGCTTCACACCAGGTCCCTCCTCCACTAGGGGCGCATCAGGTTCCTCCTCCGCCAGGAGCTCCACTACCTGAACAGATACCTACTAGCCAGAATGCCCCTCCAAATCCCCAGAATACCCAGAACACCCAAAATACCCTCTCAAATCCACAGAACGCTCTGCCGAACTTCCAAAACACCCAAGAGGACACGGGTCTTCCAACGAGGCTGGCTCCGCCCCCGCTTCTGCCGCAGCTGTCCAAAAATCTTACACCCAACCACCCGGACTCTCCGTTTGAGTTCGAGGTAGACCAGACAGCTCTGAAATTGAGCAAATTGGAAAAGCTCTTCAAGAAATCACAGGGGGTGAAGGCCATCCCAGATATTGAAGATGGCTATACTGATGTGGCCGTGACACTGCCGGACAGATTTAAGATGCCGCAGATTGATCGTTTTGATGGATCAGGAGACCCCATGGTCTATCTTCGGCTATTTTCGGATATCTTGAGGCCAATGGGCCTAACCAGACTACAGAACCTCTCGCTGTTTGGCCGAACCTTGTCAGGAGTGGCCGCCAACTGGTATGCAAAGTTGGATAATGATGTCAAGAGGAACTGGGATGAGATGGCCGGGGCCTTCGTTGCACAATATTCATATAACACACAGATCGAGATTACCACTCGTGATCTCGAGACAACGAGGCAGGAACCCAAGGAGTCTTTCTCCGACTTTGTAACTCGGTGGAGGGCAAAGGCATCGAAGATGACCTTGAGGCCCATAGACAGAGATCAAATCCAGATGATTGTGCGCAATCTCCAACCGGGGTTAATGAAGAAGATGATTGTAGTTCCCTTCTCCACCTTTGCAGATCTGCATGATATGGGGATGCAGATTGAAGATGCGATGAAGCAGGGTCTGTTCGACCAAGACCGGGAACAACCCCGGTGGACATTCAACCGAAACAATAACGCAGGCTCGAGTGGCACTGCAAATCCAAGAGCATCTGAGGTCGGTATGGTCACCACCACTCCCCCTCCCCAACCAAGGCCCGCAGCGGCCACACCCTTTTCTAATGTATCCGGGAGCAGTAACCAAGCCTCAAGATACCAATCCAGAGGCCAACGAACCTTCTCCCCACTACATATGCCTTTGTCTAAAGTCCTCGGGGTTCTAGTCAGAAAGGGGCATCTGAAACCCCTGGAACCAAGACCTCCACCAAATCCCCTCCCCCCTTCCCACAACCCAGCCAAGTATTGCACATACCACCAGCAGCATGGCCATGACACAGACCAATGTTACCAGCTGCGTCATGAGATTCAGGACCTCATTGACAAGAACATCATTCTGCCTCCCGAGAGACCCAACGTCACAACCAACCCACTCCCCACACATAACCAAGATCCACCGCCCAAAAGAGTAAACCTCATCCAAACTGGGGTCGTTTCCTACAATCCCAGTATCTATATTACTCCCTCTCACCTACCCAAGTTGGAGGTGATCCTTCCTGACTGCACTGACTTGTGCGTGTTGGACACCTTCACAACCCAATCTGAGCCAAAGGTGGTGATCACCGAAAATGGAACGGGGCAGGCTTCCGAGGAGAGCAGAACTGTTGAGTCTGGGATCGAACAGTCTGGGAATCTAGCTGGAAGAGCTTATGATCCGAGTGAATATATCTTGTCAATGGGCCAGCCTAAGCTGAGTGTGGGGTTGCCAAAGAAGACTGAACTGTGCATGATCCGGGGGGACAGACCTGAACAAGGGGCAGATGATCTGACTACAATGGAACAGGACTTCGCCAACCTCCAATTTTTCAACGACCAAGAATCAGCGGATGCAACTATCAACTGGTTTGAATACGGGGAGTCAGCGGAAGTTACTGGGTGGTTAGATGATCAGCCAGACATCGTGGAATTTCAATCAGAGCAAGGCCGGCAAACAAAGTACCATTTGTGGTCGGAAGGGCCGAGAGTCGATCGAATTGCGGAGAGCGCGTACAAAGAATTCCGCTCGAGATCAAGACATTTTGAAAACCGAACAATTAACACTGGAGGAACAAGAAAAGAAGTGGGATTCTGAGAGGATCCGAAAAGCAAAGAACCATGAAGAGGTTGAAAGTGCTGCAAGCACGAGGGCAGGACATGCTGTGAGCATGTGGAATGAAAATGCTGAGAGTGCAAACATGCCCGAACCAGACAGGTGCCTGTTAGATGCTAATGGGATGTGGTGGGAAGATGACGACTTGTATCTCGCCCACACAGACGAAGATTGGGCGGGTGGCCAACCAGACAGCACCTGGTACCTCGAAGAGGTAGACCATATGACTAGAAGTGGGCGGTATTTCAAGCCCCCACACCTTGATCAACCCGAAGCATCGGGGAAAGATAAAGAGGCGGAGAAACAGAGAGAGAAGCAAATTGAAGAAGAAGCTGTGCTCAAGCAGTTAAAGAAAATACAGGCAGACATCTCCATCTAGGGACTGCTTATGGCTTCAAGGGTACACAGACAGGCTGTCCTCTCTGCTATGGACAAGGCCAAACTCTCCATCGAAACTACACCAGAGCAGCTGGTTGGGTTGGTTTTTCCGGGAGGAGGTTCCCAGGCATTAACCTTTTCAGACCAGGAATTGCCGCCTGAGGGCGTGGATCATACGCACTCTACATCTCTCAGAATGTAGGGACAAATGGATTCGGTGGTACTTGTTGATACTGGGTCCGCTATCAATGTTCCGCCAGCCAGAACGGCGTATGCAATCGGGTTGAAGCCCGCAGACTTCACACCGACCACTCAAGTAATCAGAGCCTATGACAATACAAGTAGGGATGTCCTAGGGACAGTAAAAATCCAAACCAAGATTGGGCCTGGACAACACGAGGTAGATTTTCATGTCTTGGAGGTCCCTGCATCCTTTAACATGCTTTTGGGGCGACCCTGGTTGCATCAAGTAAAGGCCGTCTCATCCACTCTACATCAGATGGTGAAATACCCCTATGGAAAGGGAGTAGCCATTGTGTTTGGGAACTCATCAATCCATCCCCCTCCGGAGATATCTACGCCAGTCCTAGAGATTGAACACGGCATGCAGGACGTGTTTATATCGGGATTTACTTTGGCTAAGGCCCGGGTGGTGCAAAACATTATGGCTGTGAATGAAGGTGTGTATGTCAGTGCTCAATCCGTCTACCTCATGAACAAGCTACAACATATCCCCGGGATGGGATTAGGAAGAAGCGGCAGGAAAGGAGTCGCAGCGTTGGCCGAAGTGCCACATAACCCGCATACCTTTGGACTGGGTTATCTGCCCACCAAAGAAGACTGGGTGAGGAAAGGAAAGGAAATGGCCGGCAGAGCCAGAGCAAAGCAGGCTGGGAAGCCTTTTGATCTAATGCACAGGCCCATCCAGGGTACCCTGAACGGACGCTTTGTCCGGGAGGGGGAGGACTTTCCATTTTGCGGCTTCCCAGAGCCATGGTTAAATGTGGAGAGGAAGCGTGTACCAGGTTTCGAAATCTTCTTCGACCTGCAACTATCCGGGGATGACGTTGCCACAGAGCAGACAGACCCAACAACTGAGGTTGAGCAGAATAAGGCAGTGGATCCTGAGGGCATAGAATTGGAAATGGGGGTAGCACTGGCATGTCTCCTCTCTGATCCTCCGATCGACCAAGAGTGCTTGGGGGATAACTTCGCGGTTTCCATGATTGGGGATGAAACGGCTGTGAGCCGACCAGCAGCTATCTTGGATGCATCAATCGCACCCTCTCTCACTTGGCAGTACGAGGAGGGATTTTTGTCCAGCAGTTCCGGGTCAGGTAGTGAGCCGGAATCTGATTCCACCGAGTCCTGTGAGTCGGAATCAGATTCCAGCTCGACTGAGTCTGAGTCTGGTACTCCTGGGGATGTTAACCCGGATGCCAGAGTCCTGTCTAGGTCGTCCTTTTCCTTTTCATTTGAGTCTGTTGTAACCGATGAATTGGACGATTTGGATGTGCCTAATGAGAATGAACTATCTGTGGTTTCCGAGTACTTTTCTGTGCCCCTAATTTATTGCATTAATTCAGACTTTCAAAATTTTGATCAAAACGACGAGGACGAAGTTCCTCCGGTTTTACAACGTTTAATTGAGCAAGAGCAAGAGAGATTTGTTAAGCCATTAATGGATGAAATCATTTCCGTGAATATTGGTACTGAGGAGGACCCGCGGCTGGTCCAGATCGGGTCCACGTTGTCTTCGGAGGAACGCGAGCGCTTAGTCGCCTTATTAAAAGATTTTAAAGATGTTTTCGCGTGGTCCTACGAAGACATGCCTGGAATCGATCCTGAGATTGTACAGCATTGGATCCCCCTTGACCCCGAGGCCCGACATCAGCGTAAGCTCAGAAGGATCCGCCCGGACTGGGCTCTCAAGATTAAGGAAGAGGTCACCAAGCAAATTGACGCAGGCTTCCTGCTGGTATCTGAATATCCGACTTGGTTGGCCAACATTGTTCCGGTGCCGAAGAAAGATGGTAGGATCCGGGTGTGTGTAGACTTCAGGGATTTGAACAGAGCTAGTCCGAAGGACGACTTTCCCTTGCCGCATATCGATGAGTTGGTAGATTTCCGCAGGCATGCATTGCTCTCATTCATGGATGGCTTCTCGGTACAACCAAATAGTGATGGCGCCAGAAGAGGGAAAAGATCAGATTCACCACCCCTGGGGAACATATCGCTACGGGTAATGCCGTTTGGGTTGAAAACGCCGAGCTACTTATCAACGGGCCGCGACCACAATACTACATGATATGATCCACAAAGAGGTTGAGGTGTACGACGACATGATTGTCAAGTCCAAGGAAAGAGAGGGCCACTACACCGCCTTGCACAAGTTTTTCAAAGGATCGTGGAATTCGCCATGGCTAAACCCTCGAAATGTCGTTTGGTGTTACAATGGGGAAAATGCTGGGGTTTCTGATTACACAAAGGGGCATCGAGGTCGACCCTTCCAAGATCAAGACCATCCTAGAAATGCCACCACCAAGGACTGAAAAGGAGGTGCGAGGCTTTCTGGGTAAAGTGCAATTCATAAGACGGTTTATTTCAAAACTAAACTTGACTTGTGAACCACTTTTTGGCCTCCTGAAGAAAGGAAAGAAGTTCCAATGGGACGGCCGATGCCAAGCTACATTCGAACAGATTAAAGAATATCTACAGAACCCACCCGTTTTGTCGCCACCAGAACCAGGGAAACCATTGATTTTGTATCTGTCAGTGATTGAGACCACGATGGGCTGCATGCTTGCACAAGAATCAGAAGATAAGGTGGAGAAAGCCATCTATTATTTGAGCAAGAAGATGCTGGAGTATGAGACCCGGTATACGCCGATAGAAAAGGCCTGCTTAGCTCTGGTATGGGCTACCAGGAAGCTGCGGCACTACCTGTTAGCTCACTCTGTAATGTTGGTTTCACGACTTGATCCCATCAAATATCTCTTCGAGAAACCAGCGCTTACGGGTAGGCCAGCTCGTTGGTTGCTGTTGCTTTCCGAATTTGACCTCACATATGTGACGCGCAAGTCAGTAAAAGGAAGAGCAGTGGCAGAGTTCCTTGCCGACCACCTGGTTGAGGGGGATGAAGCAGTTGAGTACCTATTCCCGGATGAATCAATCCTGTATATCGACGAGGAAATTTGGACAATGTACTTTGACGGAGCGTCAAATCAACATGGGTATGGGATAGGAGTGTTGCTGATAGCACCCGACAATTCCCGTATCCCTCTAGCCTTCAAACTCCGGTTCAAAGTCTCAAACAACGAAGCAGAATACGAAGCGTGCATTGCTGGTTTAGAAGCAGCCCTGGAACTAGGGGCAAGACGATTGGATGTCATTGGGGATTCAAACCTTGTTGTATCTCAAGCTAAAGGAGACTGGAAAGTAAAAGAGGAAAACATGATGATATATCACCAGACCTTGGATTTGCTAATTCCTCGGTTTGAAAAGTTAAGTTTTATTCATCTACTAAGAGAGAACAACAAGTTCGCAGACGCTTTAGCAACTCTATCATCTATGATAGACATCCCGTGTGGAGTCCGAATGCATCCAGTCATTATTGACCAGAAATTTGCACCTGCCTATGAGTCGATTGCAGCCATAGATGAAGTTCAGGACGAACACCCTTGGTATTACGACATCTGGAACTTCTTGGAGACAGAAACACACCCGCCAGGGGTAAATGCCAAAGACAAGAGGGCAATCAGAAGAATGGCAATTCAGTTCATCATCTGCGGAGGTAAACTGTATAAACGGGGTCATCTGGGAATGCATAAACTGTGCGTTGATGCTGAAGAGTCAAAGCGTCTGATGGAAGCCATCCACGGGGGTGAATGTGGTGCACACATGAATGGGGTAATGTTGGCACGGAAGATCCTTAGACAGGGTTATTACTGGTCTACCATGGAGGAGGATTGTATTGGTTTCGTCCAGCGATGCCACAAGTGTCAAATTCATGCAAATCGCATGAACATCCCGCCGTAAAAGCTGTACAACATGACTTCGCCATGGCCGTTTTTTGTCTGGGGAATTGATGTAATCGGAGCTGTTATGCCGAAGGGGTCGAATGGGCATGAGTTCATCCTGGTAGCGATAGATTATTTCACAAAGTGGGTTGAGGCCCAATCTTACGCGGTGTTGAAGGCTTCGCATGTCGCGAAATTTATCAGAAACAACATCATCTGTCGCTACGGGGTCCCAAATGAAATCGTTTCAGACAATGGTTCCCACTTCAAAAAGGAGGTGATTGATTTGTTAGAAAAATACAATGTGGCTTTTCATAAGTCGTCTACTTACCGGCCGCAAACCAACGGAGCAGTTGAGGCCGCCAACAAGAACATCAAGCGCATACTACAGAAGATGGTGGAAACCTATCGGATCGGCTGCATAAGCCGCTGCTCTATGGGGCTACAGGACTTCGATCAGAACTTCTACTGGGGCGACTCCGTACTCATTGGTCTATGGGATAGAGGCCGTCCTGCCTATTGAGATTGAGGTCCCGTCATTACGAATATTGGCTGAGTGCCAGATAGCCGAAGCAGATTGGCAGCAAAACAGATTTGAGAAACTCATGCTTTTCGATGAAAGAAGGCTGAAAGCACTATACCACATCCAAGGCTATCAACACAGAATTGCCCGGGCTTTTAACAAGAAGGTTAAGTCCAGGAATTTGAAAGAAGGACATTTGGTACTCAAAGACAACCGAGCTCCCATCCACGACCCAAGGGGCAAGTTCAGACCCAATTGGACTGGTCCCTACATTATCAAGTCAATCTGGTCCGGTGGAGCTGTGGTTCTGATGGATTTAGATGGCTTAGAGTTTTCTCAACCGATCAACATGGACAAGTTGAAGAAATATTACCCCTGAGAGGCTCGCTAGGCCGAAAACCCGAAAGGGCGACCTAGGCAAAATTCAGAGCATAGAAAATTTGAAATTATAAAAACTGAGCTCGCAAGGTTGAAAACCCGTAAAGGGCGGCCTTGGCAAAAGTTAGAGCGCAAAAGGAGAGTAAAAATACCCGAGCGAACCTAAGCCTGAACTACGTAAGGCTTGATTCCCATCTTTGGGATACGTAGGCAGCTTCATCCCGAAGTTCAGCCACAATCTTTTCCCCGATCGACTTTGTCCATTTTGATCATCTCAGTCATCTCTATTGATCAGCATTTATCGTGGTCTCCGGTACAGTGCTATTCAGACTAGGGGCAACTTTCCGTTGCCACACATTGCCGAGGCACTTTTTCAGACTAGGGGTAACTTTCCAGTTGCTAGAATCCGGGGTTGTGCATCTCAGTGATAGATCTCAGGCGTGTCCAGTTCTGATCCATATCGAAAATAGTTTTGAAAAGTTTTAATAAAAGTTGACTTTTTTTCAAATTAATCTTTTCACAACTAAGACCATTCTTGGACCAAAAACGGAGAATTTTCAGTACCATAACCTTCAATTTCTTTGATTTCAAAACAGAATTCTCTCGCTCTTGCATATAATTAAAGTTGCTTTTTATTACATTCGTAACGAAAACTTGAAAAGTACTAATAAAGCAATAAATCTGGGGCATAGTCAAGTCAGGTGTCCCTGCGCCCCCTGCCAGAGCTAGTTGAAGCCTCTGATGCCAGCCTAGGCCCAACCTGTGCTTTCTCGTTGAGCCAATCCCAGCACTCGTCAGACAAAGTGCAACTAAAAGTAGGGGCGGGGGATAGGAGCTCTCTAGTCCTCCAGGCCGTAGTATGTCGAGCAAGGTGTGCACCTCGAACCAGGAAAGTGACCGGGTATTCCATCCCCTCCGGAGGGCAAATCTGATCATGACTAAATTGGCGCAGGATGCGGAATGGGAAATAGAATACACAATGGGTTAGGCCAATCAACCGGATCCCAGTATCCTGAAACATGCTATAGCTCATCGCCGGAAGGTTAAGCCAAGGACAGCGCCAAGCAATACGTTCAGCTGACAAGTTGCACATCCATTCAAACCACCATCCCTCATCAAGGGCGTCAACCAGGCGTTGTCGAAAGAAGTAGCCGCGGGCTGAGTAAGCAGGGCAAGAGTCCACAACTTGCAATTTATCCATCAACCATATCTGGGGAGGGATGAAAAATGAGAGATTAAAGAATAGAGAGATGTACGATGAGAGAAAAGTAAGATAAGGGTTTTGTGAGAAAAAAAAAATCGAGCCCGAGGGCCGAGTGATGTGAGCAAATACATATGCGAGCTTGGGTGGGAAACATTACCTGCAGCAGTAGTGGACTCCCTGCAAACCTGGTTGTCTCTTGGCGGTAGAAGGCATCCAAACCTAGCAGTGTTTCGGCCAGAGTCATGGCAATGCAACTCTTTCCCTCTTTCAAGCCTTGTGCAACTTCGATCAGACGGATGCTAGCCCCTCCGGAGCCCGAGACGAACAGAAAATGAGATAGCATGCACAAGCAGAGGGCATGTTGTCGGAAACCTTGCCAATGATGGGCGCTGCGGTCACCAGCAACAGGGAATCGGTAAATCAGGCTCGGGACATCCAACATGCCATTATCAATCAGAGATCGAGCATCATGCGCGTTGAGACCGCACATCCGCCCTAAAGCTTGGGCATGGCCAAAACGAGACTGAGGCAAGATCTCTTCCGGCTCAGACTCCATCAAAGCTTGAAAATCTTCAAAAGTAGGACATACCTCTTGCCCTCCGGTCAAGACATGCGCCACGGGTTCCAAAACCTTGCCGCGGCATGGAGGAAAGAAAGGTGCAGTGGAGTCCGCCTCAACGTAAACAGTGCATTCAAGCCAAAACCCCGGAAGTTCAACTTCTCCGAGCCATCTAAAGAAGAGATGCAAGATGTGAGATTTTCTGCGAGAAATGCCTCCATTTTTGTGAGGAAAGGTGATGAAATGAATAAGGTCCAAGGGTGAGGCTTTTATAGAGGGGCAAAACACTATTTAAAGGGCACGTGTCAAATTTTTGGAGGTTACGGGGGAGGTGGCCGGCTGGCCATCTATTCTAGTAGGCCGGCCACCCTCTAGTCTCCAAATGCAAAATGTTTTCGGCCGCGCGTTGGTCCTGTTTTGCCCGCCGGAAGGAAGTTTGAGGCACTTTCATGCATCGGGAATGTCGAAGGCCTCCATTTCTCTCAGTTACGGGTGCGTTTCATGATCCGGATTGTCCGTCCGAAGTAGTGTTCTGTTGTATTCTTGCTTATCGAGTTGTTGTTTTGTTTATCGAGTTGTAAGTTTTGTCGAGCTGTCGCATTTTGTGTTTTGAATTGCTACTTTTTGGTTACACAATTTTATTAAGTCTTGTCTATTGAGTCGTTAACATTGTTGTATTTTGCTTATCGAGTTGTAAACTTGCTAAGATTCTGTTATTTCTTAGTGAGTCAAGTTGTTTTGATTTGTTGCGTCGGTTCATTACCTGACCCGGTAAATACACAAGGCACATTTCCATTCAAGTCCATTTTTGTGCAAAATGATGCGATGCGATGCTAAGAATTTCAAATACAAACATCTTTTCAAAAAGCTGTTTCATTCCATCACGTTTTACAACAAAATAAAGGTACAAGTTTTACAGGAAATAAAACTGCCTAATAATATGCAAAGTGCTACAAATTACTAGCCAAAAAGTAAAATAAAGGCGGAAATAACATCAACATCCTCGGGAGCGGGAATGAGGAGGCCCTCTCATCCTCTTCTGCGGGATAACCTCTGCACCATCATCACCATCCGAATCAGAGCTGTCATCCTCCGGATCTCCCTCAGCCTCACCTCCGCTTCCAGAACCAAGACCGGAGCCTCCCTCCCCCGGAGATGTCTCTGACTCACGGTCTGCGACCTCCTCCTCCTCATCCTCGATAATGGGTGCCCTGCGTCTGTGAGACGACCCCGCTCCTCGAGCTCCTCGGTAAGGCCTGGATGGCCCAGCTCCTCGAGGCCCAAGACTGAAAGGTGTCTAGCACCTCGACCTCTCCGAGAAGGCCTCGTGGCAGCCACGGAGCATATACGGAGGCATCTGAAAATGAAAAGTGCAATACATCGCTCAAACATAAAAAAGCAAGTACAAGATGTGAGTGGGGTGTGTGCGATGTGTTCTACACAACCTATCAAGTAATAGAACGTTTAAAACCAAAGATGTCATCACAAATATGATAAATGCAAGAGAGATGAAGGGTACCGAAGCCCATGACGACATCCGGCTCTCTACGACGTAGGACCATCCCCTCAAGTGAGGCCACCATCCCGAGCATCTGATCTATGTACTCCCGAGGTGGCTGCAGATGTGAGCTCAAGTCATCAATAAATAAGCAACTGCCAAAATGTCTGTGTGACAAATGAAAAATGGTGGAACATACCGGCGGTGAGTCAGATCATCGACATATCTCGTGACTGCATCGGAGGCTCTATAGGGATCGGAATCGGAGAAGTAGTCCCATACTGCCAACTCATCAACTCGGTCGGCATATCTGGCCACCCAGGTTGATCGAGAGTCGAAGGGATCGGAGGAATCGAACTACCTCTACCCCTAGACGATCAACCGGCCTTGCTAAAGAAGGATGTTCAGAAGACTTGCGCGACTCGAAGATGGTGCGCCAGTGGGCCTCAGTGGCGGAGCCCGCACCCCCGTCAAGGGGGGCATCAGATATATACGGCGATAGGTGGCGTAGTCCCCCTCAATGAGATATAGCAAAGCATCGGTGCCCTCAGATATCCCTAATGACCTCCTCAGTAGATAGCCTATCGGAAGTCCGCATAGTGGCTGGAGGCACAGCGGGAGGGTCCTGCGAATCATACCCCCACACCTGGCGCAGGAAGCGTTCCCCTAGGAACCACGCCTACCAATCGTCCTCGGCGTACCTATCTCGAATTGCTCGACCCTCCGGTCTTGGTTTTGCAGATCATCGCCAAGATCGCCAGGTCGCCAAGTAACTGCAGATAACCAAAGGTACAAATCAATCAAATCAGAATACACAAAGCGATCAAAGATGAAAATGAAAGGAACTGAGAGTTCGAAATACCTGCCGCATCGACAAAGATCAAAATACTATCACGAGAGAAAGAGAGTCTCGAGGCCTCGATAGGTGCTCGCCCTCAAACATCAATGAAAACGGAGTCATAAGAGGTCCTACCACCTCCATCTCCGGAGCTAATGTGGGAAAATACACATACACCCATAGCTGAGAAAAGCAGTGCGGAATGTGAATACAAGGTGCTAAAGGCAGAATATAGAATGCAAAGTGCGCCGTGTGTGCAGTGAACAAGTAATGAGGAGCAAAAATGTAAATCAAGAGGACAGAATGTACCTCCCAGGCTCTCCAGTAACCGCCGAGTAAGTCCCCCCGCGTGCGAGAGACTGCGCTCATGTAACAATAAAGGGTAGCCAGGGCAGCGCCACCCCAATCATACTGACTGACCTGTGATAGGTCCACTAGGGCACTCAAGAGATACAGCCTCACAGTGTTCCCCCTATTAGCAAACAAAGTAGTGCCGAAGAGGAACATGAGGAAACCTCGGGTGTACTGCTCGACCTCCTCGGGAGACTCAGGCTCCATCTCTGGCCTCCGGAAATGGGAAGAGAACCAAGTATACCGAACCCTCCCGGAAGCTCTGTCTACAGGCGGGCGAGCCCCCAATAGATGAATCCAAGCAGCCTCCCACTCACCCATATCCTCGTCGTAGGGAATGGGTCCACCGCCTACGTCTAGGCCGGTGAGTACAGCAAAGTCTAGTGGGGTCATGGTCATATCCCCGGTGGCAGAAAAATGGAAAGAATTGGTGGTGTCCCACCATCTCTCCGCCAAAGCAGCAAACAATGTCCTGCTGATATGACAGTGTGATAACCCCCTGCAGAATGCTCCGAATCCTGCTGAGTCAACCAAATCCCGGACAGCTTCCGGAAGCTCAGCATACCACTCCCTCGCGGCGGTGGAGCCATACCCTCGCACGGTGCGAGAACCAACCTGCATTCAGAACGAATACATGTGTTCAGTACACAATAAAAACGAAGCTGTGTGCAAACTGAAATGAAGAAGCTGTGTGAAAATGAAATGAATGGGCTATGTACAAATCTGGGCTGCGTGTTCAGTAAATTTGGTGTTTTGGGCTGCGTGTTCAATTCCTAATCAGTGGGCTGTGTGTTCACTTCAAATCTGGGCTGCGTGTTCAAATTTCAGAAAAATCAGTGGGCTGTGTGTTCACTTCAAATCTGGGCTGCGTGTTCAGTAAATCCGTGTTTTGGGCTACGTGTTCAATTCCTAATCAGTGGGCTGTGTGTTCACTTCAAATCTAGGCTGCGTGTTCAGTAAATCCGTGTTTTGGGCTGCGTGTTCAATTCCTAATCAGTGGGCTGTGTGTTCACTTCAAATCTGGGCTGCGTGTTCAGTAAATCCGTGTTTTGGGCTGCGTGTTCAATTCCTAATCAGTGGGCTGTGTGTTCACTTCAAATCTGGGCTGCGTGTTCAGTAAATCCGTGTTTTGGGCTGCGTGTTCAATTCCTAATCAGTGGGCTGTGTGTTCACTTCAAATCTGGGCTGCGTGTTCGAGAATCCGTGTTTTGGGCTGCGTGTTCAATTCCTAATCGATTAACGTGTGTTCACTTCAAATCTGGCTGCGTGTTCGAGAAATCCGTGTTTTGGGCTGCGTGTTCAATTCCTAATTAGTGGGTCATGTGTTCACTTCAAATCTGAAAGCGTGTTCAAGAACTGTTTTTGGGTGCGTGTTCTATTCTCAATCGATTAATGGTGTGTTCACTTTCAACTTGGACTGTGTGTTCAGTAAATCTGAGTTAGGGCTGTGTGTTCTATTCTCAATCAGTGTGGGCTGTGTGTTCACTTTCAACTTGGACTGTGTGTTCAGAAAACCGGGGTTAGGGCTATGTGTTCTACTCTTAGTCATGTGTGTGCTGTGTACTCGTTTTCAACTTTGGGCTGTGTGTTCGACAAATCAGTATTTGAGCTGTGTGTTCAATTTCTAACCAATGTGTACCGTGCGTTCACAATCAGTCAGTGAACTGTGTGTTCAAGAAATTCAAGTGTCTAAGTCACATATTCAAGATGCAAGTAAAATACTATGTCATAAGCTAAACCGCATGTTCAAGCATGGCAAAGCTACAAAACGCAAAAATACAGCAAATGAAGTAAAATACCTCTCGTGCCTCGTGAGAGAGATGCTGCTCCGGCTCTCGCAAAAGAAGATCCCCGGGTACCCGATCGTTGAATTCGGTGAAATGACGGAAAACTGCCCGTGGAAGTCTATATGTCGGTGGGGCGTATCGATCGGGGATAAAAGGGCGAGCCCTCGGGGGCAATGTCATGATGTCAAAATCATCTCTGGCACCCGGAAAACCTCCACTGTGAGGAAAATGACCCGCCATTTCGAGAAATTTGCAAAAAGAGCAAAAAGGAGCAAAAATGAGCCAAAATTGGAAAAAGTCAACAAAAGTCAACTCTCGGGAAAGGAAAAAGTCAACAAAAGTCAACTCCCGGAAAAATCTTCCAAATATTGAGACAAAATTACCTCAAGTGGTGAAAATGAGAAGAGAAGCCCCGAAATCAAAATTTAGTCGGCTCAAAGTGCGTAAAATTGGAAGATTTCGCGAAAACAACTTGCGTGGAAGGCCGGAGGGCGCGTATAAAATGCAGATCTGAAGGAGAAAATGGTTTGGGGAGCAAGAGGAGAGAATTTCACACATGGGGGAGTGATTTCGGAGGCATTGGATGAGCCTATATATAGAAATAACCAAAATGACCAAAATGCCCCTGCTTTTGGGCAGTGGCCGGCCGGCCACCTTTTCTGGCTCGCCGGGGACCTCTCCTAGGGAAATGAGCTGGCCGGTGGTGGTCCCCACCCCCTCCCCTACCTCTCTGCAAATTTTGAGGAAAATCGGAGTTCCCGGGACCCGAAAAAGTTCAAGAAAAGTGTGCTTTCTGGCACCGAATTGCTCCACCGGAACTTCAACTGCAGTTTCTGACGTATGTCTCATCATCATTCGTCAAAATCAGAGTGTATCCTTTTTAAACACATTATAATCTCTCCACGAGGTGAATCAGAGACTGCGATCAAGTTGCCTTCGCCGAAATGCGCGTTTCCCAGCTCGTTGTTGCGCAACAAATGGGCACCCCGATTTGTGCTCGTTTTGCATTATTATGCACCTAACTCGCATTCTCATGAACATTTTGCATTGTCATGCATTATTTCTTGGTGTACCACACCTCTATACTTGAGTGTGCGTTGTCACGCATTATCTTTTCTTACATTGCGATGCATTCACTCGCTGACACTGTGTGTGTCAAACTTTTCGAATCATAGGAATCGCATTGAATATATGTTGTTAGCATATTGTTCTTGTTGAATTTCTCTCTTTTGCAGGCACGATATTGTATGTACGGTTCATTTGAGGTGCGACGACGAATCGCCGCAGTATCGTATCTTCTCCGTGTGAGACGCGACGAGAATTGAATAATTCTCCGCATTCCTAACTGCATGAAATGTAGTTGTCGCTTTGCATTCCTGCTTAAAACTGTTGCATCTATTTGTCAATACCTACTTCATTACAGCTTGCTGCACTTGCATGATCATTTGGCTCCGTGCCTATCACTTTGCATTTTTCCCCCTGCCTGCGGGCACGCCTGCGGGTACACATCTCTGTTCATTTTGTATGATTGTCTAAGTCTTCGGCCTTGTCAAAAATGGGTTGTCTCTAGGCTTTGACATTCACTCCCGTCACTTCTTGACTTCCGAGTTCTGTCAAAGAGGGGCAACTGTAGACACCCCATTTTTGACCGACCTTAAGACTCAGACGTCACTGATTGAGCGCTTGGTGATATTGCATACTGTGCTCGTTCAGAAGTCTCAGAGTCGCAGCCGTGCGCCCTGCCTCCGGACTTCCGAACTCTCTTCTGTGCCTTGCCTCGGTTTGCGAACCAGACTTGGTTTTCTCTGTTTTCTTTCCTGAGGGAAGGGAGAGGTCTAGTAGATCATCTCTCAGTGGCCGTGGGCTACATTTCGCAGCCGTAGGCCATTTTGCCCATTTCGGAGCTCGGTTCCCGGTTTTCAGAGCCGTCAGGCCATGTGCCTCGGTTCGGGACCGCCTAACTACCTCCGTTGGCTACGGTCTTTGGCATGCATCTCATTTACTCCCTTTCGAGGGACACTGGGGTCTCAGATACCCACTTCGTGGCCAAACGCCACTTTCGGTGTTTACAGCCCATTTTCGGGACCCCGAACTGCATGATTTGGGCCCCGAGCATTCATTTTGCATCGGTTTTTGTTCATTTTCGGCGAGTGCCTCTGCTTTATCATTCCGAGGGACACTGGGGCCTCTAATACCCACTTCGTGGCCGAACACCACTTTCGGTGCCTGCAGCCCATTTTCGAGACCCCGAACCGCGCGGTTTTGGTCCCCGAGCTTTCGTTTTGCATCGGTTTTTGTTCAATTTTGGCAGGTACCTCTGTTTTAACACCAGGAAGATCACTGGAGGGTGGGAGGCCAGCAATTGTTTCAGAAAACCAGTTTCGCTCCTCCGGCGCCCGTTTTTATCACTTCCGGGCTAATGTTGAACACCCTAGGGGTATTTTCTTCGAGCCGAGACTACATATTTGTGATGAGGGGACATGGGAGGACCCTAAAAAGTGGTGGTCGGCCAGTAATTGTGATTTTCATTTTTGAGCCTCTCCTTCAAATGCAATGTTGTGTCTCCTGTTTCAGAGTTGCCAAATTCCGACCTTGAGGCCTTGTTCTACACACCTGGGAGGACACCAAAAAATGGTGGCGACCGATGGTATTCACTTCATTTTTGGCCATGGCCGGCCATGGGGAGTGGCTGGCCGACCGGTGGGGTGTGGCGGTCATCTTCAAAAAAACACTGGCCGGCTTTCGCTTTTGAGCACTTTACAATTTGTCATTGTTTCTTCAAAATATCATATCCTCCAGGGGATATTTTGGGAGGGAAAGCTTGGGTGCATTTCCCTGCCCTTTTACACCCCTTTCTTGCCCATTTAAGGGGCTGACCTCCTTCTTTGCTGGGGTTAGCAAATTTCTTCTCAAGGCTTTATCTCCATTTGCCTCCATCTCCATCTCCAAAAACCTCAAAAACCTTCAAGTCTCTAGCTCATTCCTTCATCAACACCAAGCCTCACCATCACTACTTCCATTTCAGAAGCAAAGGAAGGTTTTTCAGAGGCTAAGGACCAGCAAATTCAAGCCAAGAGGCATCAAAAGACTTGTCTTCAAGGGTAAGTCTTCATTTCCCTTTTTCTAGCACATTTTTGCTTCAATTTTCTACCTTATTTGCTTATAGTTTTGGGCTCCGACCCCTACTGATTTTAGGCTTATTTTGAGCCCCTCTACAACATTGTAGAAGGGCTCAACCTTGTTTGGCACCTCTATGATGCACCTCTTTCAATATCACTCTTTATGCCAATATTTTGCATGCTTTGTTTGGATTACGAGTGATCCATTTTCGAGCCTGATATAAACTGTGAGTGGGCCTATTTTGAGCCCCTCTTCAACATTGAAGAAGGGCTCAATCATGTTTAGCCTCTCTATCATGCACTTGCTTTGTAATTCTTCTAATTTACCGTAAATTTGCAAGATTTGTTTAGCCTATGTGTGATCTGATTTTGAGCATGCCATTAACTGAGATTGAGTTTATTTTAGGTCCCTCTACAACATTGTAGAAGGGATCAATCTTGTTTGGGGCCTCCATGCATGGCCTCTCTTTATACCTCTCTTTGGCCCCATTTTGCATGCCTTTTTAAGCTTATTTGGCTTCTGATTTATGCCTTCATCAGGCCTGAAAAGTGCCTTATTTTGGCATTCTTGTCATGTTTTGTTAAGGGTCTTAGGTGGTTTGGTTATTTCTTTTGGTACTTCATGTTATACCCTCTTTGGTTCCTTATTTTTGCATGCCTTGCTAGCTCATCATGCTTTTGTTTTTGAGCCTTCATCAGGCTTGGAAAGAGTCTTAAAATGACCCATTCTTCATGTTTTGTTAAGGGTCCAAGACTGTTTGGTGCATCCTTTTGATACCTCATGTTATAGCCTTTGTTGGCTTCATCTTGCATGCTATATTGAGCATATCTACATACTGAATTTGGGGATGTCATCTCTTGTAAATGTGTATATTTTTGGCCCCTTTTTAATGTTGTAGAACTGTTTTTTTCAGTTTGAGCATTGTATATACCACTTGTTTCATTATTCCCCTCTTTTCCCCCATTTTTGCATGCTATTTTTTCCATACTTGTGATCATTGTTTGGCCATGCTTTGTACTGGAAAAATTCTATTTTGGGGACTGCCTAGCATCTGTCTTTACATGTCATGTCCATATTGTGCATGTTTGGCATAGCTGTAGGCCATTTCGGGTACTCAGCATAGCATTTCGGGCATCGGGTGTAATCTTGCTATAATTCGGGGGCTGTTTTTACATCATTTTTGCTGCTGAAATTTGCATTTTCCATATGCCATATGCCACGTCTCGTTTCGTATGCCATTTCATTCCATATGCCATTGTCTCGGTTTGCGTGCTCGTGTGCACGCATTTCGAGGCATCTCATTTTTCATCCTCCGGCTTCCTATGTGAGAGTGGCTGAGGCCCTCTCATGTTGGTATAAGCCCATCATTGCATTTGCATGCCATTTCATGCCTTAGGGCCATTGCCTCGGTTTGCGTGCATGTGTGCACGCATCGAGGCACTTCATTCTCATCCATCGGCATCTCATGTGAGTGTGGCTGAGGCTCTCTCATGTTAGTGTAAGCCCAATTTGCATTGCGTATGCTGTTTCATGCTTTAAGATCATCGCCTCGGTTTGCGTGCCCGTGTGCACGCATTTCGAGGCACTTCATTTTCATCCTCCGGCCTCCTGTGTGAGTGTGGCTGAGGCCCTCTCATGTTGGTGTAAGCCCATATTGCATCGCATATCTCATTTCAGTCCTATTGCATTCTGTATGCCATTTTCTCGGTATGCGTGCCCGTGGGCACGCATTTCGAGACATCTCATTTTAGTCTCATTGTATATCATATTTCATGTCATTTCATGCCTTTATGCCATCGTCTCGGTTTGCGCGCACGTGTGCACGAATTTCGAGGCACTTCACTTTTATCCGACGGCCTCTGATGTGAGTGTGGCTGAGGTCCACTCATATTAGTGTAAGTCCATTTGCATGACATATGCCGTTTCATGCCTTAGGATCATCGCCTCAGTTTGCGTGCCCGCGTGCACGCACTTCGAGGCATCTCATTTTCATAGCATTATGTATATTAGGATTGTATCTTAGCTACATTTCATGCATATCATGCATATTGCATCGTGTTCGGGATAGGAGTTAGCCCGGGCACGGGAAACGAGGCACGTTCCGTACTCCGAGTGACGGAACGGGTATCAATTCCCAAGTCGCCGACACTCCGGATCACCCATGATGGAGTTAGGTTTTTGTTGTAACATTCATGTGCATTCATCCCATATTGAGTTGTGCAAATCGACTGCTTGGCCATCATGCATCGATATGCGTGATTGGTGGCACGAGAATCGAGGCATGCATATATTTGTGAAATACATTGCTGTGCCCCTCTTCTGCTCTCTGTTACAGCAAAATGAAGAATCAGCAGCTTCTCAGAGTCTGGCACGCATTTCGAGAAACATTGCAAACAGAGGCTAATTGGGGCATCCCAGTGGATTTCCGCGCCAAGGCAGCCCAACATGCATCATTCATCAGAATCGAGGCACCCCGGCTCAGGCGATTCTGATTTTCTTAGTTAATTTGTCGATTAATTAGGAATCTGTAATATTTCGGACTGTATTATTCTTTCATTTCGGACTGTATTATTTATTCGGACCCTCTGCGCGAGGACAAAATTATAATAAGGGTGTGTGAGTGTGATGTATGTCTTTCAATCCCACGTCTTTCTTCCCTTTTATTTATCCGCTTATGATGGTTAGATATAGGGCATATTTCAATTAGCATACAGTATGATAGCATGTTTGCATTCATTAATCTGTTTTGCATGCACCGAGCTCGGCGCATCATACAAACTGCATTTGTATTTTCAATTCCAAATTGAATACATGTTAGCTGTAACATCATCATATGCCATGTTTAGAATAGCCGAGCCTGCTATAGTTGCATCTTTGCATGTGTTGCATTAGGCATTTCTGTATACTTAGGATCATGCATGATTTCTAGTGAGCTTTTGTTTTGGCTTGGAGTACTCGGTGAGTTTTATGCTTTAGCATCCTTGCATGCGTGTGTGTGTTGCCATGATAGCATGTTTACCATGAGGCTAAATGCTTATGTGATATAACTGCCTTGAATGCCTGTGGGTGGAGGTTGAGTTATTTGAATTGGGACAATTCATCGAATGCTTGTTTTAAGCCCACTAGATAGTGGCAATCCACCATGTCTTTTCTAAGCCCACCCGAGGGTGGCAAAATCTGCATTTTAAGCCTACCTGCGGGTAGCAAACTATTTTCAAACAAACAAACATGAAATGTTTCGTTCCAGTTCAGGCGACCCAGTCTATACTTGTATGCTGTGCGCATCACATAGTAACCTAGGCTAATAACCGGAATAAGAATGCACAAAGTTTTCAAAAACAGATATCATGGTTAGTAGAGGCCGGTCTTTGACCGGGTGAGCGGCGGTGCTCACGATGTGACCTTCCCCAATCGTACCCAAGTTCCCGAGCCAACTTTGGTGATGACGGACATGTGGCCTTTGGCACCGAGTCAGGGTTTCCTAAATTTCCCATTTAAAAAATATTTAGGTGGCGACTTCAGATCTGGCGGCGATCCATGTTTGGCACTTCTTTCAAAAATCTGTTATCAAAACGATTTGCCGCATTTGGACTCTTCGGTTCAAGATTGAGAACCGTGACATTTGAGTCCTTCGTACTGTAGTGACCCTATATCGAACGAGCGGAGGGACTCGCACTCCTTTTCCCCGGATACGTTCGGGGACGCTCGAGATTTGGTCTTGAAAGACAACCGAGCTCCATCCACGACCCAAGGGCAAGTTCGCACCCTAATTGACCGGGTCCTACATCATTAAGTCAATCTGGTCAGGTAGAGCTGTGGTTCTGATGGATCTAGATGGCTTAGAGTTCTCACAACCGATCAACATGGACAAGTTGAAGAAATATTACCCATGAGAGGCTCGCTAGGCCGAAAACCCGAAAGGGCGACCTAGGCAAAACTCAGAGCACAAAAAATTTGAAATTATAAAAACTGAGCTCGCAAGGTTGAAAACCCGCAAAGGGCGGCCTTGGCAAAAGTTAGAGCGCAAAAGGAGAGTGAAAATACCCGAGCGAACCTAAGCCTGAACTATGTAAGGCTTGATTCCCATCCTTGGGATACATAGGCAGCTTCATTCTGAAGTTCAGCCACAACCTTTTCCCCGATCAACTTTGTCCATTTGATCATCTCGGTCATCTTTGTCCATCAGCATTTATCGCAATCTCCGGTACAGTGCTATTCAAACTAGGGGCAACTTTCCGTTGCCATGAAGTGCTGCGGTACCATTCAGACTAAGGGCAACTTTCCAGTTGCTAGGATCCAGGGGGTTGTGCATCTCAGTGACAGATCTCAGGCGTGTCCAGTTCTGATCCATATCGAAAATAGTTTTGAAAAGTTTTAATAAAAGTTGACTTTGTTCAAATTAATCTTTTCACAACTAAGACCATTTTTGGACCAAAGCGGAAAATTTTCAGTACCACAACCTTCAATTTCATTGATTTTAAAACAGAGTTCTCCTGCTCTTACATACAATTGAAGTTGCTTTTTATTACACTCATAATGAAAAACTTGAAGGTACTAATAAAGCAATAAATCTGGGGCATAGTCAAAGTCAGGTGTCCCTGCGCCCCCTCCCAGAGCTAGTTGAAGCCTCTGATGCCAAGATGGGCCTAGTCTGTGCCTCCTCATTGAGCCAATCGCAGCACTCGTCAGACAAAGTGCAGTTGAAAGTAGGGGCGGGGGCCAGGAGTTCTCTAGTCCTCCATGCCGTGGCATACCGGGCAAGTTGTGCACCTCGGACCGGGAAAGCAACCGGATACTCAATCCCTTCTGGTGGGCAAGTCTGATCATGACCAAACTGACGCAGGAACCGGAACGGAAAGTAGAATACACAGTGGGTCAGACCAATCAACTGAATCCTGATCAGCCGAGACATGCTATAACTCATTGCTGGGAGATTGAGCCAAGGGCAGCGCCAAGCAATGCGATCTGCAGACAAGTTGCACATCCAGTCGAAGCACCACCTTTCATCAGGGGCATCAACTAAGCGTTGGCGAAAGAAGTAGCCGTGGGCTGAGTAGGCTGGACAAGAGTCCACAACCTGCAATTTATCCATCAACCATACCTGGGGAGGGATGAAAAATGAGAGAATAAAGAATAGAGAAACGTGCGATGAGAGAAAAGTAAGAAAAGGGTTTTGTGAGAAAAACCGAGCCTGAGGGCCGAGTGATGTAAGCAAATATATATGCGAGATTGGATGGGAAACATTACCTGTAGCAATAGTGGACTCCCTGCAAATCTGGTCGTCTCCCGGCGATAGAAAGCATCCAAACCCATCAGCGTCTCGGCCAGTGTCATAGCGATACAGTTCTTTCCTTCTCTCAAGCCGTGAGCAAATTCAACTAGACGGATGCTAGATCCACCAAATCCCAAAGTGAGCAGAAAGTGGGATAGCATACACAAGCAAAGGGCGTGTTGCCGAAAGCCTTGCCAATAATGGTTGCCTGCCAAGATCGTAAAAAGCGATGGATCAAGTCGACAACGTCCAGTTCCCCGTTGCAGAGCAGAGACCGAGCATCATGCATGGTGAGCCCACACATTTCCCCTAAAGCTTGGGCGTGGCCAAAGTGAAATTGAGGCAGAATTTCTTCACAGCGTTCAAATTCCATCAAAACCTGAAAATCTTCGAAAGTTGGACATACCTCTTGCCCGCCGAAGCTGAAAACATGCGTCACTGGGTTCCAAAACCTCGTCGCGGCATGGAGGAAGAGAAAGTGCAGCGGAGTGCAGCTCAGTGGGAATAGTGTATTCAAGCCGAAACCTCAGAAATTCAACTTTTCCGAGCCATCTAGAGAAGAGATCCAAGATGTGAGATTTTCTGTGAGAAATGCCTCCATTTTTTGTGCAAAGCAGTGATAAAATGAATGAGTCCCGAGGTTGGAGCTTTTATAGAGGATGGGACACTATTCAGGGGACACGTGTCAAAAATTTGATTTCTTTGAAATAAGTGGCCGACCACCTTTTTCGTGGCGGCCACATTTCTCTCGACAAAAAAGCGGCACGGCTCAAAAAGTGGCGGCCATGCTCCAATGTATGTCTCGGTCTGTTTTGCCCTCGGAGGAAAGTTCGAGCATTTCCGCATCGGATGTATCGAAGGCCTCCATTTCCTCGCTCATGCGCGTTCCATTGCCCAGACCGTCCGAAGTACGCTTTGTTTTGTTTATCAGGTTGTATTTTTTGCTTATCGAGTTGTCGTTTTGTTTATCGAGTTGTAAGTTTTGTCGAGCTGTCGTATTTTGTGTTTTGAGTTGTTACTCTTTGTTTACACAATGTTGTTAAGTCTTGTTTACCGAGTCGTTAACATTGTTGTATTTTGCTTATCGAGTTGTAAGCTTGCTAAGATTCTGTTATTTCTTAGTGAGTCGAGTTGTTTGATTTGTTGTGACGGTTCATTACCCGACTCGGTAAATACACAGTGCACATTTCCATTCAATCCCATTTTTTGTGCAAAATGATGCGATGCGATGCTGAGAGTATAAAAATACAGCACTTTTTTAAAAGTTATTTCACCCCATCATATTTTCTTTTACAAATAAAGGTACAAGTTTTACAGAAAATAAAACTGCCTAACAAAATGCAAAGTGCTACAAACTACTAGCAAAAAGGAAAATAAAGCAGGAAACAGCAGGATCAATATCCTCGGGAGCGGGAATGAGGGGCCCTCTTCATCCTCTTCTGCGAGACAACCTTTGCGCCACCATCACCATCCGGGTTGGAGCTGTCATCCTCAGGATCCCCCTCAACCTCGCCTCCACTCCCGGAACCAAGACTGGAATCCCCCTCCTCAGCGAATGTCTCTGACTGACGGTCTGCGACCTCCTCCTCCTCATCCTCATCGGGCTCCACCTCTATAATATGTGCCCTGCGTCTGCGAGAGGACCCTCCTCGAGCTCCTCGGAAAGGCCTAGATGGCCCAGCTCCCCGAAAAGGCCTGGATGGCCCAGCTCCTCGAAAGGACCCAAATGGCCCAACGCCTCGAAAAGATCCAGATGATCGACCTCCCTAAGAAGGCCCGGGTGGCCCGGCCCGCGGCGGAGCATATACAGGAGGCATCTGAAAGTGAAGAGTTCAATACATCAGTTCAAATATGAAAATCAGATGCAAGTACAGTATGTGAGTGGGGTGTGTGTCAGATGTGTTCTACACAAACAGCCTATCAATGCAGTAGAATGTTCAAAACCAGCGTGTCATCAGAAATATGATAAATGCAAGAAAGATGAACAGTACCTGCACACCCATAATGGCCAGCTGTGCCTCCCTCCGCAGGATCATGCCCTCAAATGCGGCCATCACTCCAAGCATCTCATCCACGTACTCAACAGGAGGCTGCAGATACAAATGCAAAACTATCAGTAAAGGAATGAATGTCCAAGTATCCGACTGATAAATCAAAGCTGTAAAGCATACCGGTGGTGAATCAGGATCTCTGACATATCTATGGTCAGGAAGGGGAGGCTCCAGCGAGACCTGGTAAGGACCCCCAAATTGCCAACTCGTCAACTTGGTCAGCATGTCTGGCCACCCAGGATGGTGAAGAGTCGGAGGGATCGGGGGAATCGACCCACCCCCACCTCTAGACGTACTAGCCCTGCTGAAGGAAGGGATATCTGTAGCACGAGCCTGACTCGAAGATGGCACACCAGTAGGCCTCAGTGACGGAGTACGCACTCCCGTCAAGGGAGGCATCAGATATACGTGGCGATAAGTGGCATAGTCCCCCTCCTCAAGATGTAGCAAAGCATTAGTGCCCAGCATAGCACTAACAACATCCTGGGAAGAGAGCCTATCAGCGGTCCGCATACTGACTGGGGGTGCTGCGGGAGGGTCTTGAGAAGTGTACCCCCATACCTGACGCAAAAAGCGTTCCCCCAGAAACCATGCTCTACCAACTGGTCCTTCGAGTAGGATCCTGTACTGGGAGGTGCCCGATCCCCCAGCATACTGAAATCGGAGACCATCACCCAAGGGTGCCCAAGGCTGCCATGTAATCTGCGGATAACCAGTGCATAAACCAATCAGAAATCGGGAATATACAGGGCAGATCAAAGATGAAAACGGAAGGGACTGAGAGTTCTGAAATACCTCCGTCGTCCGCACAGTGTCAAAATACTGCCGTAGATAAAAGAGAGTCTCTCGGGGTCTCGGCCGGTGCTGGCCCTCGAATACCAGTGAGTACGGGGTCATGAGGGGCCCTGCCACCACCAACTCTGGGGCTAACGTCGGGAAATATACGTAGACCCATAACTGAGGAAAGCAGTGCAGAATGTAAATACAAAGTGCTGAGGGCAAAATACAGAGTGTAAAGTGCGTTGTGTGTGCAATGTACAAGTAATGAGGAGCAGAAATGTAAATCAAGAGGACAGAAAGTACCTCCCAGGCTCTCCAATAACCGCCAAGTAAGTCTCCCTGCCCGCGGGAGGTCGCGCTCATGTAGCAGTAAAGGGTAGCCAAGCCGGCGCCACCCCAGTCATACCGTCTGACCTGTGATAGGTCCACCAGAGCGCTCAACAGATACAGCCCAACCGTGTTCCCTCTATCGGCGAACAGAGTAGTCCCGAAGAGGAACATAAGAAAACCACGGGCATACTGCTCTGCCTCCTCAGGAGTCCCGGGCTCTATCCCCTCCCTCCGAAAATGGGAAGAGAACCAGGTGTATCGGACTCTCCCTGAAGCTCTATCGACAGGCGGGCGGGCCCCCAGCAAATGTATCCAAGCGGCCTCCCATTCGCCCATGTCCTCGTCGTAAGGAATGGGCCAACCTCCTATGTCCAGGCCGGTCAATACAGCAAAATCCAACGGGGTCATAGTCAAATCCCCAGTGGCGGAAAAATGAAAGGAGTTGGTGGTGTCCCACCATCTCTCCACCAAAGCTGCCATCAGTGTCCTCCTGGCGGGATAGCGAGAAAGCCCCATGCAGAAGGCCCCGAACCCTGCCAAATCAACTAAATCCCGGACGGCCTCCGGGAGCTCAGTATACCAATCTCTAGTAGCGGTGGAGCCGTATCCCCGCACAGTGCGAGAACCAACCTGCATTCAGAATGAATACATGTGTCAGTATAAAATGAATGAGCTGTGTGCAAATGAAATGAATAAGCTGTGTGCAAGTAAATAGGCTGCGTGCGAAGTAAAGTAAGCGAACTGTGTGTTCTACTCTACATCAGTGTGTGCTGCGTGTTCACCTTCAATTTGGGCTGTGTGTTCAGAAAATCCGAGTCAGGGCTGTGTGTTCTACTCTACATCAGTGTGTGCTGCGTGTTCACCTTCAATTTGGGCTGTGTGTTCAGAAAATCTGAGTCAGGGCTATGTGTTCTACTCTACATCAGTGTGTGCTGCGTGTTCACCTTCAATTTGGGCTGTGTGTTCAGAAAATCTGAGTCAGGGCTGTGTGTTCTACTCTACATCAGTGTGCGCTGCGTGTTCACCTTCAATTTGGGCTGTGTGTTCAGAAAATCCGAGTCAGGGCTTTGTGTTCTACTCTACATCAGTGTGCGCTGCGTGTTCACCTTCAATTTGGGCTGTGTGTTCAGAAAATCCGAGTCAGGGCTGTGTGTTCTACTCTACATCAGTGTGTGCTGCGTGTTCACCTTCAATTTGGGCTGTGTGTTCAGAAAATCCGAGTCAGGGCTGTGTGTTCTACTCTACATCAGTGTGTGCTGCGTGTTCACCTTCAATTTGGGCTGTGTGTTCAGAAAATCCGAGACAGGGCTGTGTGTTCTACTCTACATCAGTGTGTGCTGCGTGTTCACCTTCAATTCGGGCTGTGTGTTCAGAAAATCCGAGTCAGGACTGTGTGTTCTACTCTACATCAGTGTGTGCTGCGTGTTCACCATCAATTTGGGCTGTGTGTTCAGAAAATCTGAGTCAGGGCTGTGTGTTCTACTCTACATCAGTGTGTGCTGCGTGTTCACCTTCAATTTGGGCTGTGTGCTCAGAAAATCCGAGTCAGGGCTGTGTGTTCTACTCTACATTAGTGTGTGCTGCGTGTTCACCTTCAATTCGGGCTGTGTGTTTAGAAAATCCAAGTTAGGGCTGCGTGTTCTATTTTCAATCAGTGTGTGCCGTGTGTTCACCTCAAAGACGAGCTGTGTGTTCGACATCAAAATATGGGCTGCGTGTTCATCTCAAATGTTTGGGCTGCATGTTCAACTCTCAATCAGTGTGTGCCGTGTGTTCACCTCAACAATGAACTGTTTGTTCGGCATCAAAGAATGGGCTATGTGTGTTCATCTCAGAATTCAAGTATTGGGCCGTGTGTTCAATTCCCTATCAGTGTGTGTCGTGCGTCCACAATCAATTTATGGGCCCAGTGTTCAGAAATTCAAGCGATTGAACTATGTGTTCAAAATGCAAACAGGATGCTGTGTCATGGTCATGAACTAAACATTCTAAATAAGCTGCTTACTGAGCAGGCAAACATGGCAAAGACACGAAGTACATGAAAAACACAGAATATGTTGCAGAAAAGGTAAAAAAAAAAAATACGAAGTAAATACCTCTCGTGCCTCGTGGGAGAGGTGACACTCTGGCTCCCGCAGAAGCAGATCTCCGGGTGCTCGCTCATTAAAGTCAGTGAAGTGATGAAAAACGGCCCGCGGAAGAATGTGTGCCGGCGGGGCGTACCTCTCGGGAATGAAAGGTCGAACCCTCGGAGGCAGATTCATGACATCAAAATCATCCCCAGCACCCAGAGGACCTCTACCGTGAGGAAAATGACCCGCCATTTTAGAAGATCTGCAAAAATGAGCAAAAATGAGCCAAAACTGGAAAAAGTCAACAAAAGTCAACTCCCGAGAAAATCTTCCAAATATTGAGACAAACTTACCTCAAGTGGCGAAAATGAGAAAAGAAGCCCCGAAATCAAAATTTAATTGGTTCAAAGTGCTTGAAACGGGAAGTTTTCGCGAAAACAACTTGCGTGGGGCGTTGGAAAACGCGTATGGAGCGCAGATCTGAGTGAGAAAATGGTTTGGGAAGCAAGAGGAGAAGATTTCGGAGCTATGGTTATGAGCTCAAAGTGTTTGAGTGAGTGGATATAAAGGAAAGAAGGTGAAAAGACCAAAATACCCGCGGATTTGGGCTAGTGGCCGGCCGGCCACCTTTTCAGGCTGGCCGGCCATCTCCTTTTGGAAAAGTGGCCGGAAGCCTCCCCAGGGGAAAGAAACTGGCCGGTGGTGTTCCCCACATGCTCACCTAGCTCCCTGCAAATTTTGAGGAAGATTGGAGTTCCCGGGACCTGAAAAAGCACAAGAGAGGTGCACGTCCTGTCGCGAAACCGCTCCGCCGGAACTTCAGCTTCAACTTCTGACATGTGACTCATCATTACCCATCAAAATCAAGGTGTATCCTTTTTGAACGTGTTGTAACCCCTCCGGGGGGTGAACCGGAGGCCGCGATCGAGTCGCCCTCGCCGAAACGCGCGTTTCTCTGCTCGTGGTTTTGTGACAAACATGCATTCTAGTTCGCGCTTACTCTGCATTGTTATGCACATAACTTGCATTCTCATGAACATACTTGCATTGTCATGTATGTTTTCTTGATATTACCATGCCTCTGTGTTTAAGCTTGCGTTGTCACGCACGCTCCTTTCTCGCACTGCGATGCATTCACCCACCGACACCGCTTTTGTCAAACTTCCGATATCACATTGAATATATCTTGCTAAACATATTGTGCTTGTTGAGTTTCTCTCTTTCACAGGCACGATATTGTATGTACGGTTCATTTGAAGTTGGTGCGACCAAACGAATCGCGCAGGTATCGTATCTTCTCCGTGTGAGACGCGACGAGAGTTGAATAATTCTCTGCATTCTTAACTGCATGAAATGTCGTTGTTGCTTTGCATTCTTGCTTAAAACTGTTGCATCTATTTGCGAATACTTGCTTCATTACAGTTTGCTGCATTTGCATGATCATTAAGTTACATCTGGCTCTGTGCATATCGCTTTGCATTTTGCCCCCTTGCCTGCGGGCACGCCTACGGGCGTATCTTTGTTTATCTTGTATGATTGTCTAAGTCTTCGGCCTTGTCAAAAATGGGTCGTCTCTGGGCTTTGACATTCACTCCCGTCATTTCTTGACTTCCGAGTTCTGTCAAAGAGGGGCAACTGTAGACACCCCATTTTTGACCGACCTTAAGACTCAGACGTCACCGATTGAGCGCTCGGTGATGTTGCATATTGTGCTCGTTCAGAAGTCTCAGAGTCTCGGCCGTGAGCCTTGCCTCCAGACTTCCGAACCCTCTTCTGTGCCTTGCCTCGGTTTGCGAACCAGACTCGGTTTTCTCTGTTTCTCTTCCCAAAGGGAAGGAGAGGTCTCGTAGATCATCTCTCAGTGGCCGTGGGCTACTTTTCGTGGTCGTAGGCCAGTTTTCCCATTTCGGAGCCCGGTTCCCGGTTTTCGGAGCCGTCAGGCCGTGTGCCTCGGTTCGGGACCACCTAACCATCTCCGATTGCCCTGGTTTTTGGTATGCATCTTGTTTACTCCCTTTTGAGGGACACTGAGGTCTGAGAGACCCACTTCGTGGTCGAACGCCACTTTCGGTGCTTATCGATTTGGGGCCTCGCTGCAGCGTTTGACCGGAACCTTTATTTTGCATCGGTTTTCGTTCATTTTTGGCAGGTACCTCTGTTTCATCACCAGGAAGGTCACAGAAGGGTGGGAGGCCAGCAATTGTTTCAGAAACCAGTTATATTCCTCCGTCGCCCTCCGACGCCCGTTTTTCTCACTTTCAAGCCAATGTTGACCACCCTAGGGTCACTTTCTTCAATCCTAACCCCCATATTTGTGTTGTAGACACCTGGGAGGACACAAATATTATATGGCCGGCCTTTAATTCTACTTGAACCTTTTGAACCCCTTTGAAAAGTGGCTTGTTCTCTCTCTTGTTTTACAGTTGCCAGTTTTGAACCACAGAGTTGTGTTGAGGGCACCTGGGAGGACACCAATTTGTGGTGGCCGGCCAGAAATTCATTTTGGCCTTTTTGACCCTTGGCCGGCCGGCCATGGGGGGTGGCCGGCCGGCCACCTGCAACTCCAATACTTGGCCGGCCTTGTTCCTTGCAATGTGTGTATTACAGCTGTATATCTATTTTCCCCCCAAAAAACCTGTATCCGGGGGACAACTTTTGGGGGGAAACTTGATCCATTTTCCCCCCACTTTTTCCCTCCCTTTCTCCCCCTCTTTGTCTACATAACCAGCTGCAAAAACCTGGGGTGAGGGTTACAAAAAATTGCTTTGAGCTCTTGCATGCATATCTCCCTCCATCTCTCTCATTTCCTTCAAAAATTCCCAAGTTCTACCCCTTTTTCATATCACCACCTAGCACCACCACCACCACTCCATTTCCAGAAGCTTGGAGCTCTTCTTAGAGGCTTGGAGGCACCATTTCTCAGTTCAAAAGGCAGCCAAGGAGTAGTCTTCAAGGGTAAGTTCATTTCCCCTCTCTTTTGGCCTTATTTTGTACCATTGATTAGCCCTATTTTCTTGCTGTTTTGAGCTCCAACCAAAACTGAAAATGTCATTTTTTTGAGCTATATTCCATGTTTCATTAAGGGCTCATTGCAGTTTGAAGCTTCTTTTTGGCACTTGCTTCATTATCCTCTTGAATGCCATTATTTTGCATGATATTTTTAGCCTATGTGTGATCTGTTTTGGAGCATGTCATGAACTGTAGATAGGCTTATTTTGAGTCCTTCTTTCAACATTGAAGAAGGGCTCAACACTGTTGGGGACCTCCATGTATCACTTGTCATTGTACCTCTCTTTGGTCCCCATTTTTGCATGATTTATTAGCTTATTAAGCTTCTATTTTTCGACCTTGATGAGAACTGAAAGTGGCCATATTTTGACCCCCTTGTCATGTTTCATTAAGGGTCTTTGGCTGTTTGATGAATATTTTGTATACTTTGTGTTATAGCCTCTTTTGAGCCTCATCTTGCATGACATTTTGAGTGTGTTTGTATACTGTTTTGGGGGCTGCCATAAACTGTAAGTAGTCACATTTTTGGTCCCTGTCCAGTGTTGTAGAAGGGCATTTTTCTGTTTGGGCTTTGCATCTACCACTTGCTTCATTGCCTCCCTTGTGGAGCCATTTTTGTATGCTAATTTAGTCCCACTTGTGCTTACTGTTTGGCCATGCTTTGAACTGTAAAAATGCTTATTTTGGGGCTGCCTTGCTTCTGTCTTTTCATTCCATGTACCAATTATGCATGCTTTGTATAGCTGTAAGACATTTCATGTACCTAGTTTTGCATTTCGAAAAAGATTCCACGCATCGGGTGTCATTTCGCCTTGTTCCGGGGCTGTTTTGCCCCTCATTTTGCTACTGATTTTTGCATGTTTGCATATCATATTCCATGTCTTTTCCATGTCTTGTTAGAATGGCATTCCGTGCCGTAGGTTCGGTTCTTGGTTTGCGTGCACGTGTGCACGTATCCCGAGTTGTCTCATTTTCATCTGATGGCCTCTTATGTGAGTGTGGCTGAGGCTCTCTCATGTTGGTGTAAGCCCATTATGCATTCCGTATGCCATTTCATCCATAGCATTGTGTATGCTCGGTTGTATGTTACCTCGTGCATCACGTATGCCATTCCATAACATTTTACATGTTAGGTTGTATCTTAGTTGCATTTCATGCATGTCATGCATATTGCATCGTGTTCGGGATAGGAGTTAGTCCGGGCACCGGAAATGAGGTGCGTTTCGTACTCCGAGTGACGGAACGTGTCTCAATTTCCCACTCACCGACACTCCGGATTATCCATGATGGAGTTAGGTTTTGTTATAGTTTTCATATGCATTCATTCCATATTGAGTTGTGCAAATCGGCTCCTCGGCCATCATGCATCGATATGCATGATTGGTGCCACGAGGATCGAGGCATGCATACATTTGTGAAAATACATTGCTATGCCCCTTTCTTGCTCTCTGTTGCAGCAAAATCAAGAATCAGCAGTCTTCCGAGGCTTGGCGCGCTTTCCAAGAACAACTGCAAAACAGAGGCTAATTGGGGCATCCCAGTGGATTTCCGCGCCAAGGCAGCCTAAACATACATCATTCATCAGAATCAAGGCAGTCCCTGGCTTGCATGCCAGTTTTACAGCTTTCTTAGTTAATTTGTTAATTAATTAGGAATTTGTATTATTTGGACTGTACTATTCTTTTATTCGGGACTGTGTATTTATTCGGACCCTCTGTGCGAGGGAAAAATTGTAATAAGTGTGGGTGAGTGTGATGTATGTCTTCCAATCCCACGTCTTTCTTCCCTTTTATTTACCTGCTTATGATGGTTAGATTAGGGCATATTTCAATTAACATACAGTATGACAGCATGTTTGCATCATTCATCTGTTTTGCACGCACCGGGCTCGACGCATCATACAAACTACATTTGTATTTCAATTCCAAATTGAATATGTGTTAGTTGTAGCATTCCATATGCCATGTTTAGAATAGCTGAGCCTGCTATAGTTTGCATTTTTGCATGTGTTGCATTAGGCATTTCTGTATACTTAGGATCATGCATGGATTTCTAATCAGTTTCTGTTTTGGCTTGGAGTACTCGGTGAGTTTTTATGCTTTAGCATCCTTGCATGCGTGTGAGTGACTGCCATGAATAGCATGCTGACCATGAGGCTAACTGCTTATGTGATATAACTGGTTTGAATGCCTGTGGGTGGAGGTTGGGTTATTTGGATTGGAACAATTCATCAAATGTTTGTTTTAAGCCCACTAGATAGTGGCAAAACCATTGTTTTCTAAGCCCACCTGAGGGTGGCAAATCCACGTCTTACCCTACCTGCGGGTAGCACCAATCAAACCATTTTCAAACAAACAAACATGAAATGTTTTGTTCCAATTCAGGCGACTCAGTCCATACTTGTATGCTGTGCGCATCGCATAGTAACCTAGGCTAATAACCAGAATAAGAACGCACGATGTTTTCAAAATCAGATATCATGGTTAGTAGAGGCCGGTCTTTGACCGGGCGAGCGGGGGTGCTCACGAAGTGACCTTCCCCAATCGTACGCAAGTTCCCGAGCCGAGGCAACTTTGGTGATGACGGACACGTGGCCTTTGGCACCGAGTCAGGGTTTCCTAAATTTCTCAAAAATAAAATATTTAGGTGGCGACTCTATATCTGGCAAAGCAGTCCATGTTTGGCACTTCTTTTCAAAAAAATCTATTTTCAAAATCGATTTGCCGGATTTGGACTCTTTGGTTCAAGATTAAGAACTGTGACATTTGAGTCCTTGAACGGTAGTGACCCCAATATGAACGGAATGGGACTTAACCCTCCCGGGGCGTTCGGGCACGTCTACACATCCCCAATCATAATAGGCCAGTGACGATGCACACGTGGGACAAGGTCACAAAAGTGATCGGAAGACTCAACCTCATCATCATCTATAGCTGCTATAGGAGGGGTGCACATCTTCACAAGCTGTGCAGACAAAGGAAGAGTGTCATCCGGGTCTGAGTCCGGCCCGATATGGGTAACATGGCCAATGTCCACAGTACCGAGGACATCAGCAACCGAGGAATCAAAAGATGAAGTAGGGTCTTGTACAACAAGGAAAGTAAAGAGTGTTCATTTAAGAAGATATGGTCACAAGAGGAAAAATAACTACAAATCAGCGGAAGAACTAACATGTTTATCTAGTACCGGATGAAGCCTTTTAGAAAGGCGAGGAGTAGAAGGATTGGCATCAGAAGCCCGCTTATGAGCCATATTCTTGAGGCGAGTCATTCTAGGACCAGAAGCCTTATTCAGAGGGACTGGCTCTGGGACAGCAATCGCCAAGTTAGAAGTAGGGGCAAACTTTGGGAACCTCTCAAAAAAGAAGCACAGCAGGAACTGACTGTGGATGAAAGAAATAGGCTCATACCGACTCACAGAACGTACCATGTCTCGGTGTAGCAAATCCAATCGATAATACAGTTCCTAAGGAATAGTCGGGCTAAGGGAATCTGATTCCCTTTGAAGAATCTAACTTCCAGTGGGAAGACAAAAGGATTGAGAGAATCTAGAGGTGTGCTCAAAATAACAAAAAAGGAAAGAAAACAAGCCAGAAATCCCAGAAAATAAAGCCTGGAACCTTATATCGGGTCGACCTTGTACTCCTGAGAACCAAGGTCAGCATCTCTAGCCAAGGGTTGAAGATCTCTGAAGAAGTGGTGGATCCATGTGGTGTAGGAGACACGATCCATCCTCACTCGTTTGGTCCTCCTCTCTAAACCATCAAATACAGAGCTCCACCGACCACAAGCTTGAAGATTTCGCTTTAGGGATTGGATTAGAGAATCATACTCAAGGGGTATTGGCTCAGGGCAGAAGGCCTCAGGGCTAATCACTTCCAGGCGCAGCAACATGAACACATTCTCGAGGGTGGGCCCCATCTTATGCTGGCCAAGTATGAAAGTGTGTATCTCGGTGCTCTATAGGAGAGCCATGGCTTCAAGGCTAGCATTGTTGTGGCCAATAGATAAAGATCGAGATATCTTCACTGGAATCAATAGCCGAGCCTCCTGAAGCCTCTAACAGAAGCCTCTGTCTGAGAGGACATCATCGACCCATTCCTGCCAACTAAAGAGAGGGTTAGAGAAAGCCTTGAACTGGGGATAGCAGTAAGGAAAATCCCCTTGCTCAACCCTAAAGCATAACACCGAACCCATTCTTGCCAACTAAAGAGAGGGTTAGAGAAAGCCTTGAACTGGGGATAGCAGTAAGGAAAATCCCCTTGCTCAACCCTAAAGCATAACACCGAAGAAGGAGAAATGAGGGCCCCATGTCCAGAATCAGTATCCTCAGAAAGACACAATGTACTCCCCTTTAGAGATGGAAGAGAAGTGGTGGAAGTAGACGCTCACCAGAACTGGTCCTTCCGGCCAAAATACGGAGATTTCCTCCACTCGGACGCCGGAGGCACATCTCTCTCTTTCATAAGAGCCGGTTCTGATGGCCCTGGGAAGATAGATTTCTTTCAAGAAGACATATAGCTGAAATAACAGGTATAAATAGCAAGGAGTTGATCATATCAAATTCAGAATATTGGAATTGAAATAACACAATTAATAGGAATTCAAATGGAATTTCGGCATCAACTGTCTATTTCTTGAGGTATCCACCATATATGGTTCTAAGAGTTATCATGTGATACCCCTGTTCCATAATTAGTTAATTGGTCCTTAATCTGAATATGATTATGTGTTTAGCATGATTTTGTGTGCCATTGTGTGATAATAGGTGATATTGAATTTCTATCTGTTCACCGTAGGAATATCTGGTTAAATATTCTGCTTTGGGAATTAAATTGAGGGCCCTATCGGCCACAGAACCCAAAATTGGTTACGCCTTTGTGAATAGCGTAATTTTTAGAGCCTACGGTGAAATTTAATTGAAAATAGATTCTGGTCAGATTAAACTGATTAAATTGATGAATTAAGTGCCCGAATATTTTATATTAAAATATTTTGTTAGTGGGGTTTGTTGCATTAAAGCATTACACCTTCTATTCTTTCCTTCTAACCTCATTTGGCTGATTTGGACTCAAAAAGAGAGAGGGCCGGCCATATAGAGAGAGAGGGAGAGAATTGGGTGATTTTGGCTCAAGATTTGGGGAACTTGAAGATTAAGCCCAAGATTTTGTTATAGTTTGGGAGATTGAACTCTTGGGTAAGTAAACTCATAGATTTTTGTTTGTAAATTGTAAATTCAAGATTGATTAATGGCCAAGAGCATGAATTAGTTTGAATGTAAGGGGATTGAGTTATATATGTTGAATTTAAAGTCTTAGAATACATGCATGTAAGAATTGGCCATGAATCTCCATGTTTGAGCATAATGTGTATGATTTATGTTGAATATTGTTTAAAAACCATGTATCTAAACCTCTCTTCACCAATTAAGTTGATATGAATGTATTTTTCTCACATGCAAGAATAGATCATGAAAGAATAAGCTTTGCATGTTAGAATTTGATGTGTTGGTAATGAATTTGGATTAATTTGAGACATGCATGTAAATGAGATAAGAAATTGAGCTTCCTAATGTTGTAATCTTGGAGTGGTATCATGTCAATATGTGTATATTTGAGATTTGAGCCATAACATGCATATTTGGTTGGTTGGAATTCGAATTGGAGCTGAAGAACTCAATCTGGAAAACCCAGATTTTTGATGTCCGCTCGAGCAGGGAAAGGGCCGCTCGAGCGGGAAAATCGTGCTCCCAGCACTTTTTGCGGAGTTGGAGGTGCGCTCGAGTGGGATATCTCACGCTCGAGCGGGGAGCTATGTAGACAGGAAGTCCGCTCGAGCGGCCGAGTTCACGCTCGAGTGGGAATTTGAGGTAACCAAAGACTTTGCGAGCTTAAGGGTCCTTTCGGCGAAGTCTACGCTCGAGCGGGGACCCTATTTTCTGAAATTTTGAAAATGCATTCTGTGCTCTGTTTTCCGTTCCTTTTCACTTCTAAACACTCTTAGGCATGCATTAAGCATTGTGATTGAATTAAAGAGATAAGAATAAAGCCTAAAGAGGAATATGTGAATTAAAGAACGGATTGAACTATTTGTGACCCATATGTGTTATGTGATATGTAGGGTCAAGCTCCAGGGCAAATCCACATGCCGACCACTGTGAGTAATATCGATATTTGAATGCTTGTGAATGTCCATTTGTTTATCCCCTTATAAGCTTATAAATTGCTAATTGGGATTGTGGATGTAAGTTAAACATGAATGGACCGAAGGTCGTTTTGTTAAACATGAATGGACCGAAGGTCTTTTTGTTAAACATGAATGGACCAAAGGTCGTTTTGTTAAACATGAATGGACCAAAGGTCGTTTTTTTAAACATGAATGGACCAAAGGTCGTTTTGTCAAACATGTATGGACCAAAGGTCGTTTTGTTAAACATGAATGGACCAAAGGTCGTTTTGATGAATATGAATGGACCCAAGGTCGTTTTGACATGAATGAGCGGGCCGAAGGCTGTTCTGACATAAATGAATGGGCCAAAGGCCGTTTTGATACGAACGTGTGGGCCAAAGGCCGTTTTGACATACATGATTGGGCCAAAGGCCGTTTTGACATAATCGAATGGGCCGAAAGCCGTTTTAACAAGAATGGAAATCTGAATGGTCCAAAGGCCGGAATGTTTGGAATTGCAGTCACTTGATTTGTATTTAGTTGCATATATCTGTTAAATAGAAATATGAATTGGGCCCAAGGCCGTTTGGAATATGTTGTTCTACAATGTTATGTAAATGCTGTATTTGATATTATTCACTGGGCTATCGCTCAGCTCATTCATGTGTTTATAGGTGAGCCCAGAGAAGTCCAAATCCAGCCTCAGTGAAGTCAGTGTGGAACAACAAAGATTTTTGGGGAAGTCAGCCCTTGTGTCTCACGCACGAGACCCGCCTTCGCCTTTTGTCGTTTGTTTCTGTTATGTTATGTTGGCGAAGTTTTGAGTACGTCTGTGTATAGTTTTGTTTGGTTGACTTAGATTTGAATGATCCTGTCTGTACAGAATTTTATGTCATTGTACTTTCTGTCGTGAGTTATTAACATATGTATGTAATGATGTGCATATAAGCACCGCTCCATGGACAAAGTTTCAAATTGCTTCCGTCTGGCCCCCCATGAACTCTGTTAAAAATACGTTTGGTTTGGTTTGAGGCCATAGGTAATCTTACGATTACTGGCCGGTTATGTCCTTAACCCACGGGGGTGGGTTCGGGTCATGACAGATCATGACGTCATTAGCTCAAGTAAAGCATCCGTGGGATATTAAATATTTTATTCAACAATATGGGTTCAAGATTCAATGACAAGGTCCAACAAATACATAGGCAGTAAATCCTTAACATCCTCAAGTTCAACAAATTGCAATAACAATGTGTGTATCATCAACAACAACGACACATTTGTTCCATTCTCTTCAACAAAGCAAAGTCTCGTTTTGTCTGTGTTCAAACCAAGCTTTTTAGTAAAGTTTCAAATTTCGGAATTACAACATTCAAACATTCAATATTGTGATTTTAGCAACGTCAGATTTTTTCGTCACCAAAAATGCTTCAAGACTTGCCTTTATTTGAAGGAAAAAGTCAGCAAAGGGGTTTCAAGATTCAGATGTGGATTTGAAATACAGTTGCTTCGAATCATAGTTACATAAACTAAAGTTCAATAGTGTATTGCCCATCTCAGCCCAAAATTGCAAAATTCAATATCAGGGCATTTTACTTCTCTCAATGACCAAGCATTTAATAGGGGTTCATTCAAGTCTTATTTTCTTTAGTAGCAATCAACAAATCAAGATCCACAAAATATATATATATATAGATATCAGATGTAGAGATTCTAAAATTATGTTTTTCACAAAAAAAGGCTTCCACCAAAAATAAATAAAGTATATATATACTTACCCACAGACTTACAAGCAACAAAAGAAAGAGATGGAGAATAATGCAAACTGAAGCTGAACGATGCTAGGCAAGACCACACAAGTCACGTTCAGCGGGAAAACGTGCGTGGTCGGCGTTGGACGAGACAGGCCGGAAGCAGCGGTGGTGCCGCAGCGGAGTTGGCGACGACACACAACGCGTTAAGTGGGCGACGTGTGTGGTTGGCACTGGAGCAATAGTCAAGGCCGGCGACAAGGTTGCAGCAGAGAGGTTGATAGTGTGTTGGTGACAAAGATTGCAGCGAAGAGAAGTCGACAGTCGACAGCGTCACAGTGACGTCACAGAGGACGTCGCAGATGAACAGTGACGTCGCCGTCTGTGGCTTTCGAAAAACCAGAAGCAGCAGCTTGGGTAGCGACGCCGACGCTGGGACAGGTTGGTGACTGGGCCATGACGTCTGCGGCGGTCGGACTTGGGGTAGATCGGTGGCGGCACTTGGAGCAACCACTACCAATGTCCAAGCGTCAGTGGTCCTCAGTAGTCACAAAACAAGCTAGGTATGGTGGCCTTTGGGTTTGGCAGTTGCGGAGCTCCGATTGAAAAAGAATAGAGCTAGGTCGGTCTTGAGGAAGAAGAAAGCTAGGTTGGTCTCTCGGTTTAGAGAGAGAGAGAGCTGAAATGGTAGTGCAAAAAAAAAAAAAAAAAAGAAAAAAAAAAGAGAAATGGGCTATTGATCAGGGTTTTGTCCTTTTCCTTAAATAGAAAAAGAGGTATGATGTCGAGAATATTCCCTCAAATATTATATATATATATATATGAAAAGGGCCTGCCGTATTCCCAAACCAAAAAAAAAAAAAGTGTATGAGCCTTATCTTTTCAATAATAAAAAAGTGAGTGCTTTATTTTTTATTTTTTATTTTTAATCTTTGACTTGGAGTAAAGAAGCGGACTTTCAAGTGTAATAGAAAAATCAAAAGACTTGGATCATGTAGACTTTTAAAAAAAGATTTGAAGAATCAAGATTGGCTTTTGAAGGGAAAAAAAAAAAAAAAAAAAACGTAGCACAATTATAAAGTGCGTTTGCCAAACATGGCATAAGAAAATAAAAAAAAAAATCTTGTTAATCATCAATTTTATCCATAAATTACGGTAAGTCATCAACTTGCTCCATAGGCCATGTCAAGACAAGATGCGCCTGCAGACATGCCCGAAAGTCTCGACTCCGTGCGCGAACGGCGCGAAATCCGTTTTGTTCATTGGACTACTACAGTTCGGACACAATGTCACGATTCTAAATCTAATCTCGCAAAGTGCAATGCAAGACCGATAAATCACCAAAGAGTCCAAATATGGCAAATCGTTTTGGAAAACTGATTTTTAAATAAGTGTCAAACATGGACTGCTTTGCCAGATACAGAGTCGCCACCTAAATGTTTTGTTTTTGGGAAATTTAGGAAACCCTGACTCGTGCCTAAGGCCACATGTCCATCATCACCAAAGTTGCCTCGGCTTGGGAACTTGGGTACGAGAGGGGAAGGTCATGCAATGAGCACCCCCGCTCGCCCGATCAAAGATCGGCCTTTACTAACATGATATCTTGTTTTTGAAAACACATGCGTTCATATTCCGGTGTATTAGCCTAGAATTACTATGTGATGCGCACAGCATACAAGTATAGACTAGATCGCCTAAGTTGGAACAAAGCATCTCATGTTTGTTTGAAAATGATTTGAAGGTGCTACTCGCAAGTAGGTTAAGACGTGGATTTGCCACCCTCAAGTGGGCTTAGACAACATGATTTTGCCACTCTCAAGTGGGCTTAAAAACTCGCATTTTGATGAATTGTTCCAATTCAAGCAATCCAACCTTCACCCACAGGCATTCAGGCAGTTATATCATTTAAGCAAATAGCCTCATGGCAAGCATGCTGTCATGGTAATCAATAACACATGCAAGATGCTAAAGCATAAAAGCTTACCAAGTACTCCGAGCCAAAACAACAACTAGTTAGTAATAAATGCATGATCCTAGTTTATGTTAAGATGGCTAATGCAACACATGCAAAATGCAACTAGAAATGGGCTCTGCTATTCTAAGATGGCATATGAGATGCAACTTGATAATCATGTATTCAAGCAGGAATTGAAATATAATGCAGTTTGTAGGATGCGCCGAGCCCAGTACATGCAATACGGATGAATGATGCAAACATGCATAGGATAAGGATGCTAACTGAAACATGCCCTAATCTAACCACTGAAAAGATGATAAGTAAAAAGGAGAAAGACGTGAGGTTGGAAGACATTCGCACACTCACGCACACTTATTACAAAGTTCGCCCTCTCCATGGAGGGTCCGAATGAATACGCTAAGCTATTCTAAGCTAAGCTACTCTAACTAATCTAATAATCTAATTAGACTAATTATTACACAACCAAATTGAATAACTTGCAAATACTAAGCTAAGTATTACAAAACTTTAACTAATTAACAAATGAATTAATTAAATTACACATTCATGCTAAGCATTAAAGTATGTGAACTAGGCTGCCTCAGCTCTTCCTTGAAGAAGTTGAAGATGCATGTTCGATTCCCATCCCGAAAAGCTCTCCAAATGCTCTTTAGAGGCTTGTAGACGCGCCCGCGAGCTTCTCTCTACAGTTCAAGGACTCGTTTTCGTGTCGGTTCTAAATCTGAACCAAAGAGTCCAAATCAGGCAAATCGTTTGAGAAAACAGATTTTTGAAAAAAAAGTAGTGCCAAACATGGACTGCTTTGCCAGATTACAGAGTCGCCACCTAAATATTTTAAAATGAAAAATTTAGGAAACCCTGACTCGGTGCCGAAGGCCACGTCTCCGTCATCACCAAAGTGTCTTGGCTCAGGAGCTTGGGTACGATTGGGGAAGGTCAGCTATGAGCACCCCCTTTCGCCCAGTCCGAAGACCGGCCTCTACTAACCGTGATATCCGTTTTTGAAAACTTTATGCGTTCTTATTCCGATTATTAACCTAGAATTACTATGTGATGCGCACAACACAAAAGTATAGACTAGATTGCCTAAATTGGAAATAAACATTGCATATCCGTTTTGTTCTTGAAAGACGTGTTAGGTTTTGCTACTCGCAAGTAGGCTAAAATACGGATTTCAATGAGTTGTTCCAACTCAGGCAATCCAACCTTCACCCACAGGCATTCAAACAATAATATCACATAAGCATTTAGCCGCATGGTAAGCATACTCTCATGGCAACATTAACACGCATGTGGTATGCTAAAGCGTAAAATACTTACATCGTACTCCGCGCCAAAACAATAAACTAGTTAGCAAACATGCATGTCCTAGTTCATGTTAAATGGCTAATGCGTCGCATACAGGGGTGTAATCTAAACAGGCTCGGCTAACCCTAAACATGGCACATGAGATGCAACAACTATCACGTATTCAATTTGGAATTGAAAGTACGATGCAGTTTGCATGATGTGCCGAGCCCGATGCACGTAAACAAATGCATGAATGCACGCATGCATTGCATGAGGTATGCTAATTTAGATGTGCCCTAATCTACCATCATAAGCAGGAAAATAAAAGGGTAGAAAGAAATGGGGGTTGGAAAACATACACCCACTCACACACACTTATTACAATTATGCCCTCACACAGAGGGACCGAATAAATATTACAGTCCGAAGAATAAACGAATAAATTATTACAGAATTCTAATTACTAAAATTAAATCAAGTAAATAAAAGAAAGGGGGCCTCAGCCCTGCCTCGGGATGCGCGAATGATGCATGTTTGAATCCGACTCGCCCGGAAAACCCACACCGCACCACTGCTGCCTCTGTTTTTACTGCCCTGCTTCTCCAAAATTTGCCAAAGCCCCAGAAAACCTTCCTTGCATGCTGCTGAGTGCCACCGGCTGGAAGAAATTACCACCGGCTGCTTATAGTGGCTACCGGCTGCAAAATAATCTATCGGCTAGCAATACAGTGCCGGTCGGCACTCTTTCCTGCCGGTCGGCACAAAATTCCTGCAGAAGACAGTTTGACAGCAACAGCAGGCAGCAGTGCATGGTATTGGATTTTTGAGCATATTTATGCATGACCAATGCTTCCTATCATGAATGGGACTCAAGGAAACATGGCTCTTGATTCTAGGGCCATCAATTGTGCACCTTGGTGCATGATAGCCTAAAGAACCAAGATTGCACTTTGATGTAAAAATGCATGCAACGCAAACATGGGAACCAAGGCCCTATCATGCTAAGGTCAAGGGTCCTAGTGACATGGGAATTAAGGTGTGTTTTGTCACTTGAGGTACAAACACCCCTTTATTTCCCACACTTGGTTTGACACCCCAAACCAAGTAATGAAGTGCAACTCATATAAACATGCATCAATAATGCATTATGGAAATTAGGATGCTAGCAAACTAAGTACCATACAACTAACATATTAGGCATGCAAAAGGCCAAAGTGCGTGAGATGCTAGTGTGATGCAAACATGAGCCAAGTATGCAATGGAATCAATGTGCTACAACACCTAGTGGACCAAACATGCAACAAGCATATAATGAGCATACAATGGTGGCCTTAACCACCATGGGGGAGGCCTCGAACCTCCTCAAAACAGTGGCCGAAATGGACTGAAATCATGGGCAAAATGCCATACAAGCATGCGAACCAATAAGCCCAAATCCAAGGGCACTCAAGAGAGCATCTAACCATCCCTTAGACAACCACTCATGGCATGAATCTAACAACCAAAAACAGATTTTTGGTATGCAAAATGACACCCAAAACCCACATATGGCAGCCCCAAAACGTATTAATCATGCAAACACACACAATGCCACTTCCTAGACATAAAAGGGGACACCCTTGAAGCATGAAAATGGTCACATATGTAAACATACACACATGATTTATGGGCTGAAATAGGGTCACAAATGATGCCAAATCATGAGGATGATCAATGTTGAACATGCTAGGAACCAAAATGCATGAGGCTTACAAGCCTAGAATACAAAACAACCATGTCAAGCACATCAAACATGATAAAAACAGTGGCCCACAGCCCTTAAATGTGGCAAAATAATACTAGTATCTTCATGAAGTGGGGCTAATACATGCAAAGAACATGACCTAAATGCAAGGCATTCTTCCTAGCATAATAGAGCATTTCAAAGCAAGTATAAGATACATATTAAGGGCTACAAATCCGACCAAAAACAGAGGTTAAACATGCTCCAAAACACTCAAAAAATTCTGAAATGAAGCTAAATACAAGTATACATACATGCTACTCTTTAGGCCAAATACAAAGGCAAACAAAGGACAAGGGGGAGAGGGGTGTCCCTCCCCTATTTGAGACTTGGAAGTACCTTCCTCACCACTGAAAACTCACTGGTTTTCAGTGGTGAGAAGACCAAGAACACCAAGTAAGCAAAGCTTCAAGAAAAGGCTCCAAAATGGCCAAAACAAGGCCTAAGAGGGTGAGACCCTACCCAAACCACAAAACAACCTTGATGAATGTTCTTAAGCAAGGAAAAACAAGTCTTTTTTATGTTAAACACAAATCCAAAAACACAAGACAAGAGGGGTAGAAACTAGTTGCAAGAATGGGGAATCTAAAGTGATGTTCTTACCCTTGAAGATCCTTTGAAGAATAAAAGGTCCAGCCCTCTTTTAGTGATCAAAACCAGTCCAAGATCACACAAAACAACCCTCCAAGCCTCCCAATCTCGGATTAAGGTGTAGTAGTGTGTGTAATGGTGCAAAAGTAAGGTGAAATCACACTTTTTGGTCCAAAAACACACACACAAGAGGAGAGAGAGATATATAGATATAGATATATATGTATGTATAAGCTCTGGTTTTGCCCTTCAATCTCTCCAACTTGAGCCAAGGGAGAGAAGGCTTGCTTATATAGGCAAGCAAAGCTTACAAGCTAAGCCAACTAAAGGCTCATCCCTCCATACACGTGTATGGAGGGGAGCAAAAGGTGATACAGCTGTCTAAAAATATCTCATAAAGCAATGCAGATTCGGCAGAAGGCAAAATGGTCATTTTGCCAAAAGGAGTGCCGACCGGCACAAAATAGTGCCGACCGGCACAATACAGTGCCGGTGGCAACACCAACCAGCCGGTGGCCTCTAGCCACAGCCGGTGGTATGTGGGGGTGCCTCACAAAGCATCCCCTACCCTTCCAAGGCAAAACACAGGTGTTTGGTGCAAAACCAGACACAAAACAGTCGAGTTCGGAGGTCCTGAGGCAAGGCGCGTAGCCAAGAACTCCGGGAACTCCAAACAAACATAAACATGGATGATCTCCAAGTGTTCAAGCGGTGACGTCCAAGTCTTGAGGACGGTCAAAAATGGGTTGTCTACAGTTGCCCCTCTTTGACAGAACTCGGAAGTCATGAAATGACGTGAGTGAATGTCAAAGCCCAGAGACGACCCATTTTTAACAAGGCTGAAGACTTGGACAAACATGCAAGACAAAACCAGGTATGCGCCCAAAGGCAGGGGCAAAATGCAAGACGATGCAAGAAGCCGAACATAACTTATGATCATGCAAAGAAAGCTGTAATGAAGCACACATGCAACAGTTATAAGCTAGCATATGCAAATCTACACTACACTGCAGAAAGGATGTAGGAGAATTATGTAATTCTCAATACGTCTCACGCGGAGGATACAATACCTGTGCGGCTCGTCCGGTTGCACCGGCCTCAAATGAGCCGTACATACAATATCGTGCCTGCAAAGAAAGTAAACTTAACAGGTACCATATTGTTAGCCATATGCATGACAAGCGGCCGAAAGTGCGTGATAATGCATGCAATGTGTGCAGCAAGATAGTAGGATTGAACACATGTGAGTAAAGCAATGCACGTATGCACGCAATGTGTATGGGAAGAGAACTTGAACACATCAGTAAAGCAAAGCACGCATACAATGCAATGTGTATGTAGAGAAACTTGAACACATATCAGTAAAGCAAAGCACGCATACAATGCAATGTGTATAGAGAAACTTGAACACATATCAGTAAAGCAAAGCACGCATACAATGCAATGTGTATAGAGAAACTTGAACACATATCAGTAAAGCAAAGCACGCATACAATGCAATGTGTATAGAGAGAAACTTGAACACATATCAGTAAAGCAAGGCACGCATACAATGCAATGTGTATAGAGAAACTTGAACACATATCAGTAAAGCAAAGCACGCATACAATGCAATGTGTATATAGAGAAACTTGAACACATATCAGTAAAGCAAAGCACGCATACAATGCAATGTGTATATAGAGAAACTTGAACACATATCAGTAAAGCAAAGCACGCATACAATGCAATGTGTATATAGAAACTTGAACACATATCAGTAAAGCAAAGCACGCATACAATGCAATGTGTATATAGAGAAACTTGAACACATATCAGTAAAGCAAAGCACGCATACAATGCAATGTGTATAGAGAAACTTGAACACATATCAGTAAAGCAAAGCACGCATACAATGCAATGTGTATATAGAGAAACTTGAAATTGAGCATGATAAAATATGATGTTGAAATGCAACGTACTGCAACACAGTATAATTGAAACAATTTCTTTTGAAATTCACAAGATATAAAAGGATACGAAGGACATCCTTCGCATGTTAGAGCATCGCTCACAAAAGTCATGGCTTGAAATCAACTCGAAGATCCATTAACATTCCAGAAGTGCACTTTCCCCCACTGTTCTTGAATGATGAAGGTGTCGAGACGCCTGACAACCCGAACGCGAGCGGAGGTATTCTGACTACAAAGGGGAGGTTCCTGGTATTCAATCCAGTACTCTGCTACCCTGCTATTTTCCTGCTTTACTTTCCTTTTTTTTCTAGGAGTTTAAGCACATTGCACTGCCTCAGGCGAGTTTAAATTCTTTTGAAATTGCGGGTTTTTACAAAAATACATGATAGAAATGAAACAGCTATTCGCTTGAAAAGGTATTGCACTTGTGTGCATTGCATCGCAAGGCATCACATAACAATGTGAACGAAATTGAAACTGTTTTTTTTTTTTTTGAAAACAAAGCATCGCATCGTAATAACCAGGTAGTGAACCGACTTACAACTCGATAAGCAAAACAAAGACTCGACAGACTAGCCAAGTGCAAGTACAACTTGATAGACAAAGCAAAGACTTAAAGAGAGTGACATACAACTCGATAAGCAAATATACAACAACTCGATAAACAAATACAGCGACTTCGTGAGGATTCAATCATCGGAGAGTGCTGGAAGTGGTGGAATTCCCCAATATTCAGCATAAACAGCTTAGAAAACACAGGGGGAAGACCATCGGCTGGACACAAAGATCATCGGCCGAGGAGAATGGTCATCGGCACATAATTTGGTCGGTCGGCACAAAATTATGGCCGGTCGGCACTATTCTTGCCGGTCGGTCAGTATGCTCTGCACCGGTGAGAATGTTGACATGTGTCCTCCACTCAACCCTATCCTCTTCAAAAGGGTCTCAGCTTCGTGGTTCTCTTCATTTCAACACTGATTTGCTCCAAATGGAAGCATTTCTTGCCCAAAATCTCGCAACTTGGATTAACAACTTGGATGGCTCGGAAAAGCTGAATTTCCGGGCTTTCGGCATAAACGCACTATTCACTTTGCGCCGTACCCCGCTGCATCTTCCATTCCTCCATGCCGCGGCAAGGTTTTGGAACCCGGTAACACATGTCTTTAGCTTTAGCGGGCAAGAGGTGTGTCCCACTTTTGAAGATTTCCAAGCTCTAATGGAATCTGAACGCGATGAGGAGATTCTCCCCCAACTCAATTTTGGCCATGCCCGAGCTTTAGGACGGATGTGTGGCTTTACCATGCACAATTCTCGATCTCTGATTCGCGACGGAATGCTGGACATTCCTAGCCTGGTTCATCAGTTTTCTGATATGGGTGACCGTAGTGACCATTATTGGCAAGGCTTTCGACGGCATGCCCTCTGTTTGTGCATGCTATCTCATTTCCTGTTCGTCTCTGGTTCCGGAGGGTCTAGTGTCCGGTTGATTGAGGTTGCCCAAGGCTTGAAGGAAGGCAAAAGCTGCATTGCCATGACTCTGGCGAGGCGTTCTTTGGGTTTAGGCGCCTTTTACCATCGAAGCACAACCAGATTAGCAGGGAGTCCACTATTACTGCAGGTAATATTTCCCACCCAGTCTCACATTTATGTCTGCTCACACCACTCGGCTCTCGAGCTCGATTTTTCCTCACAAAACCCTTTTCTCACTTGTTCTCTCATCATACATCTCTCTATTCTTTATTCTCTCATTTTTCATCCCTCCCCAGGTATGGTTGATGGATAAACTGCGGGTTGTGGACTCTTGTCCGGCTTACTCAGCTCGCGGTTACTTCTTTCGGCAATGCCTAGTCGACGCCCTTGATGAGGGTTGGTGGTTCAAGTGGATGTGCAGTTTGTCCGCAGACCGTATTGCTTGGCGGTGCCGTTGGCTCAATCTCTCGGTAATAAGCTACAGCATGACCCGTCAACCCGGGATTCGGTTGATTGGCTTGACTCACTATGTCTTCTACTTTCCATTTCGTATCCTGCGCCAGTTCGGTCATGATCAGACTTGCCCGCCGGAAGGGATAGAGTATCGGCTACTTTACGATTCGAGGTGTGGTGGCCCGATATGCCACAGCATGGAGGACGAGAGAACTCCTGGCCCCCGCTCCCACCTTCAGTTGCACTTTGTCTGATGAGTGCTTGGATTGGCATAATGAAGAGGCACAGGAAGGGCCCACTTTGTCATCAGAGGCTTCGACCAGCTCTGGGAGGGGGCGCAGGGGCACCTGACTTGACTATGCCCCAGATTTATTGCTTTATTAGTACTTTCAAGTTTTCTTTATGAATGTAATAAAAAGCAACTTCGATTGTATGCAAGAGCAAGAGAACTCTGTTTGAAATCAATGAAATTGAAAGTTGTGGTACTGAAAATTTTCCATTTTGGTTCAGAAATGGTCTTAGTTGTAAAAAGATTTATTTGAACAAAGTCAACTTTTATTAAAACTTTTCAAAACCATTTTCGATATGGATCAGAACTGGACACGCCTGAAATTTGTCACTGAGATGCACAACCCCAGATTCCTACAATTGGAAAATTGCCCCTAGTTTGAATAGTACCGCGGCACTGCATGGCAACGGAAAGTTTCCCCTAGTCTGAATAACCTTTGCAGGAGATTGCGATGAATCTTGATGGACAAAGATGACCAAGATGATCAAATGGACAAAGGCGATCGGGAAGAGTTTATGGTGAACTTCGGATGAAGGCGCCTCGTATCCCAAGGATGGGAATCAAGCCTTACGTAGTTCAGGCTTGGGTTCACTCGAGTATTTTCACTCTCCTTTTGCGCTCTAACTTTTGCCAAGGCCGCCTTTTGCGGGTTTTCAACCTTGCGAGCTCAATTTTTATATTTTCTAATTTTTTATGCTCTGAATTTTGCCTAGGTCGCCCTTCGGGGTTTTCGGCCTAGCGAGCCTCTCAGGAGTGATATTTCTTCAACTTGTCCATGTTGATCGGTTGGGAGAACTCTAGGCCATCTAGGTCCATCAGAACCACAGCTCCACCTGACCAGATAGACTTGATGATATAGGGACCCGTCCAATTAGGTCTGAACTTGCCCCTTGGGTCGTGGATGGGAGCTCGGTTGTCTTTGAGCACCAAATCTCCTTCCTTCAAATTTCTGGACTTAACTTTCTTGTTAAAAGCCCGGGCGATTCTGCGTTGATATCCTTGGACATGGTACAGTGCTTTTAATCTCCTTTCGTCAAAGAGCATGAGTTCCTCGAATCTGCTCTGCTGCCAATCTGCCTCGGCTATCTGACACTCAGCCAATACTCGTAGAGACGGGACCTCAATCTCTATAGGTAGAACGGCCTCCATCCCGTATACCAAGGAATACGGAGTCGCCCCGGTAGAAGTTCTAATTGAAGTTTGGTAGCCCCACAGGGCGAACGGCAACTTATCTGGCCAATCCCGATAGGTTTCCACCATCTTCTGCAAAATGTGTTTGATGTTCTTGTTGGCGGCCTCAACTGCTCCATTGGTTTGCGGCCGGTATGTAGACGACTTATGGAAAGCCACATTGTATTTCTCCAACAAATCAATCACTTCCTTCTTGAAGTGGGAACCATTGTCTGAAATAATCTCGTTCGGAACTCCATAACGGCAGATGATGTTGTTTCTGATAAACTTCGCGACATACGAAGCCTTCAACACCGCATAGGACTGGGCCTCGACCCACTTCGTAAAGTAATCTATTGCAACCAAGATAAACTCATGCCCATTCGACCCCTTGAATGCGCCCCAATCACATCAATTCCCCATCTTGAAAATGGCCATGGCGGCGTCATGTTGTACAACTTTGTGGCGGGATATTCATGCGATTTGCATGGATCGGCATTTGTGGCATCGCGAACAAAGCCGATACAATCTTCTTCCATGGTGGACTAGTAGTAACCTTATGCGAGGATCTTTCGTGCGATTACCCCATTCACGTGTGCACCACATTCTCCTCCATGGATGGCCTCCATCGGTAACGCTTTGACTCTTGGCTTCCACACGGCTTTGTGCATTCCCGGATGACCTCTTTTGTACAACTTTCCCGCGGATGATAAACCGAGCGACCATTCTTACGATTGCCCTCTTGTCTTTGGCATTTGCCCCTGGTGGGTACGTCTCCTTCTCTAAGTAGTTCCATATGTCGTGGTACCAAGGGTTGTTATCCTGCACTTCATCTATGGCAGAGATTGACTCGTGGCGGTGCAAATTTACGTCAATAATATTTGGGCATCCGGACCCCAGATGGGATGTCTATCATGGAAGATAGAGTTGCTAGCGAATCTGCAAACCTGTTGTTCTCTCTCACTAGATGAGTGAAATTTAGCTTTTCAAACCGAGGAATTAACAAATCCAAGGTCTGGTGGTAAGTTATCATCTTTTCCTCTTTTACTTTCCAATCTCCTTTAGCTTGAGACACAACTAGGTTCGAATCCCCAATGACGTTTAATCGCCTTGCCCCTAGTTCTAGGGCAGCTTCCAAACCGGCGATACAAGCCTCATACTCTGCCTCATTGTTCGAGACTTTGAACCGGAGCTTAAATGCTAAAGGGATACGGGAGTCGTCAGGCGCTATCAGCAACACCCCTATCCCAGACCCGTATTGATTTGACGCTCCGTCAAAGTACATCGTCCAAGTTTCATCTTCGATGTGCAGAATATCTTCATCTGGGAATAGGTACTCAAACGCTTCATCCCCTTCAACCGGGTGGTCGGCAAGGAACTCTGCCACTGCTCTCCCTTTTACGGACTTGCGCGTCACATACTTGAGGTCAAATTCGGAGCAACATGATACCAACGAGCTAGCCTACCCGTAAGCGCTGGTTTCTCGAAAAGATATTTGATGGGATCAAGTCGTGAAACCAACATTACAGAGTGAGCTAACAGGTAGTGCCGCAGCTTCCTAGTAGCCCATACCAAAACCAGACATGCCTTCTCCAGCGGAGTGTAGCGGGTTTCGTAATCGAGCATCTTCTTGCTCAGATAGTAGATGGCCCTTTCCACTTTATCTTCCGACTCTTGCATGAGCATACAGCCCATTGTAGTCTCAGTCACTGACAGATACAATATCAACGGCTTCCCCGACTTTGGTGGTGACAACACGGGCGGGTTCTGTAGATACTCTTTAATCTGTTCAAACGCAGCTTGGCATCGGCCATCCCAATGGAACTTCTTTCCTTTCTTCAGAAGACCAAAAAGTGGTTCACAAGTTAGGGTTAGTTTTGAGATAAACCGCCTTATGAATTGCACTTTACCCAGAAAGCCTCGCACCTCCTTTTCAGTCATTGGTGGTGGCATTTCTAAGATGGCCTTGATTTTGGAAGGGTCGACTTCGATGCCCCTTTGTGTAATCGAAATCGGCATTTTTCCATTGTAACACCAAGCGTACATTTTGAGGATTCAGTATGACCTAAATTCCCTGATCCTTTGGAAAAACTTTTGCAAGGCGGTGTAGTGGCCCTCTCTTTCTTTGGACTTGACAATCATGTCATCCACATACACCTCGACCTCTTTATGGATCATGTCATGTAATATTGTAGTTCTTGACCGTTGATATGTAGCCCAGCGTTCTTATTAAGCGGCATTACTCTATAACAATATGTACTTACGGGTGGTAAAAGCGATCTTCTCCGGTCTTGGTGCCATTACTATCGATTATAGCACGAAAAGCCATCCATGAGCGAAAGCAAAGCATGCCCATTGTGAAATCTACCAACTTCGTCGATATGCGGCAAGGGAAAGTCATCCTTGGATGGCTCTGTTCAAATCCACGAAGTCCACATACCGGATTACGCCATCCTTCTTGACCTTTGGAACAATGTTGGCCAACCAAGTCGGGTATTCGGATACGGCGAAGCTGCATCAATTTGCTTAGTGACCTCTTCCTTGATTTTAATGGCCCGGTCGAGGCGGATCCTTCGAGTTTACATTTGTGAGTCGGGCCTCGGGGTCAAGAGGGATCGGTCTTTGTACAATCTCGGATCGATTCGGGCATGTCTTCGTGGGACCACGCGAAAACATCTTTGAAATCTTTTAATAAGCGACTAAGCGCTCGCGTTCCTCCGAAGACAACATGGACCCGATCTGGACGGCCGCGGGTCCTTCTGATTACCAGCGTTCACGGTAGTGATTTCATCCATTAAGGGTTTAACAAACCTCTCTGCTCTTGTTCAATTAATCATTGCAAAACCGGAGGAATTTCGTCCTCGTCGTTTTCATCAAAATTTTGAAAGTCTGATTTAAGCAATAAACCAAAGGCCTGAAAAGTACTAAAACCACGGTCACCTCATTTTCATTAGATACTTCGAGCCATCCAATTCTTACATTACAGACTCAAAAGAGAAAGAAAAGACGACTGACAGAATTTGTGGTATCGGGTTATCACCCAGAATCTGGGACTCGAGACTCAAGCAGTGGAACTGATTAGACTCACAAGACTTCGGTGGAATCGATTAGGCTCACTACTGACCGGTCTTGCTTGACAAAAATCCTCCTCGTCTTGCCGGTGAGGAGGGTGCGATGGATGCATCAAAATAGGCGATGGTAGGCATGACCATTTCATCTCGATCATGGACAGAGGAGTCATCCCCAAGCACAACTGGTTGATCAAAGGATCTGAAAGTAGACATGCTCGTGCTACCCCCATTTCAAACTCTGTGTCCGCAGACTCCAATTCCTTGCTATGTTCAGCCTCAAGCTAAGGTGCATGCGCTCTTGACAACATCATCCCTAGATAACTGCAAGTCGAAGAAAATTTCAAATCCCGGCATGCGTTTCTTTTCTTTATTCAGCCATGGCTCCGGAAAACCACTAAATGGGAAGTCTTCCCCCTCTCAGACGAAACGTCCGTTCAAGGTACCCCGGATGGGCCGATGCATCAATTCAAAAGGTTTCCCCATCTGTTTGGCTTTGGCTCTTCCAGCCACCTCTTTTCCTTTTCTTACCCAATCTTCCTTGGTGGGCAGGTAACCCAAGCCGAAGGCGTGAGGGTTGTCTTGACACCGCCAACGTTGCAATGCCCTTACGGCCGCTCTTCCTAATCCCATCCGGGGATGTATTGGAGTTGTTCATGAGGTACCTTTGCTTGGGCACTAACATATATCCCTTCATTAGCGGCCATGATATTACATGCGACTGAGCCTCGAAGGTAAAACACGATATGAATCGTCCTCCATGCCATGCTCGATTTCGAGCAGCGTGGATACCTCGGGTGGTGGGTGGATTCATGAATTCCGAAGGCGATGGCTACTCCTTCCGTAGGGGTATTTCACCATTTGATGCAAAGTGGATGACCTGCCTTCACGATCAGCCACGGCCGCCCAAAAGCAAATTAAAAGTCGCGGGAACTTCTAGGGCGTGGAAATCTATCTCATGTCGTCCGCCCAACCTTTGTCGAACTTTAACCGTTCCCATCACTTCTCTACTTGTATTGTAAATGCGGGATGACTTGGGCTGTTGGTATGAAATCTGCGGTTTCAAGCCAATTGCATCGCCGTCCTTCTTTGGCGAGCGTTGATAGCGGACCCGTATCGGCAAGTACCACCGGTATCCACTTATCTCTACATTCCACGGAGATGTAGAGGGGTTTATTGTGATTTGCGCCCTCAGGTGGAAGTTCTTTATCCGAAAAAGGTCAGCGTCGGGGAACCTCCTCCGGAAGACCATCCAACCATTTGCTTTCCGGTGTAGTCTCTATGGAGAGCTTGGCCTTATCCATGGTATCCAAAGCTTACTGCTGTGTACTCATGAGGCCATGGCGATCCCCAAATGGAAATGTCTGCTTGTATCTTTTTCAGCTGTTTGAGTACGGCTTCCTCTTCGAGCTGCTTCTCTTTTTGCTTCTCAGGCTCTCTGTCCTTCCCTGAGGCCTCTGGTTGATCCAAGTGTGGAGGTTTGAAATATCGCCCACTCCTTGTCATGTGGTCGACCTCTCCAAGGTACCAAGTGTTATCGGGTTGGTCATTCCCCCAATCTTCATCTATATGGGCAAGACATAGGTCCTCATCTTCCCACCACATTCCATCAGCGGCCGACAGACACCTGTCCGGCTCTGGTATGACTGTTCTTGTGCTCGCAGCGCCTTTCATCCATATGCCCGTGGCATTCTCGGTTCCTGTGCACACAGCAGTTTTTATTCCCTCACGGGCCTTTGCCTTTCTGATTCTCTCGGAATCCTCAAAATTTGCTTGTTCTGACACAATTGATTGTTCAATCATCTCTGTACTCAAAACGCTCCAATCTCGGGCGAAATTCTTAACACCGGCGCCCTCCGGCGATGTATTCTGCTCTTCGACCCTTCGGTAGTCGTTGATATTCTCATTCTCTTTGAACTCGCCTGCCTGAAATTCTTCTACCACATCGGGCTGCTCGTCCAACCACCCGGTAGCTTCTACTGAATCCTCATAATCGAACCACGCAACTACTGCGTCTTCTGGGTATTGGTCACTGTAAGATTGGAGATTGGCCAGATCCACCTCTACAGCTATTACATCATCTGTTTCCTGTCCCAGACTATCCCCTTGGGTCACGCACAACTCTCCCCCTGTTGGCAGTTCTATCCTGGGCCTATCCTGGCCTATCGACGAAATGTAGTCACTCGGACTGTATGTCTTCCCAACGTAACTCCCAGATTCCGCAGACTCTGATCCGACAACTCTTTTTTCCTTCGGGGTCTCCTCTCTCCTGTTCTCGGCGGTCACCACCGCTGGCTTAGGTTGGGTTACGGAGATGTCCATCATGCACAAGTCGGTGCAATCGGGGAGGAACACCTCTAGTTTAGGCAAGTGGGTGGGTGTGATATAGATACTAGGGTCGTAAGACACGGGCCCAGTATGGATGAAATTAAGTCTTTTAGGTGGTGGAGCTTGGTTATGTGCAGGGAGGGGATTTGTAGTAACATTGGGCTTCTCGGGAGGCAAAATCACCCTGTTATCGATAAGGTCTTGAATTTCATGGCGTAGCAAATGCTTGGGTCGTGTCGTGACCGTCTTTGTTGGTGAAATGCACAATACTTGGCAGATTATGGGTAGGAGGGAGTTTTTACGGTAGGGGCAGCGGCTCCGGGGCTTCAGTGCCCTTTCTTGATCAAAACCCCGAGCTTTGGATAGGGGCATATAGAGTGGAAGCGAAAGTTACGTATTTCGGGTGGGTATTTAGTAGTTTGCGGGTTATACGGGCCTTAGGAAAATGGCGAAAATGCCGTATTTCTTTGTGGGGGTTAGTGGTGACCATGCTCGCCGGAGGCTCGTAGCGGATGTGCCACTCGAACTGCATTAGTGTTGCGGTTGAAGGTCCTTGGGGTTGCTCGATCATTATCAATCGGCCTTGCTTCAAGGCATCTTCAATCTGCACCCCATTTCATGTAGGTCAGAAAAGTAGGAGAGGGGACTACTATCATCTTTTGCATCAATTTCGGCTGTAGATTGCGCACAATCATCCGAATCTGGTCTTTGTCCGTGGGTCTCAAGGTCATCATCGAAGCCTTGGCCCTCCATCTGGTTACAAATTCTGAAAAACTCTCCTTAGGCTCCTGACTAGTTGGCTCGAGATCACGGGTCGTGATCTCAATCTGTAATGTTGTATGAGTCTTTAGCGATGAAGGCCCCAGCCATTTCGTCCCAATTTCTCTTGACATCATCTTCTAGCTTGGCATACCATGCGGATGCCACACCTGACAGGGTCCGACCAAATAAAGACAACCACGAGCCCTCAGGCCCATTGGCCTTAGAACGTCCGAAAACAGTCTTAAGTGTACCATGGGGTCCCCGGACCCGTCAAATCGATCAATATGAGGCATTTTGAATCTGTCGGGCAGCGTCACAGCTGCGTCGGTGTAACCATCTTCAATGTCGGGGATGGTCTTGACCCCTTGGGATCTCTTGAACAACTTTTCAAGCTTACTCAACTTGAGTGCGGTGGGATCAGTTTCAAACTCAAAGGGAGAGTCCAGTAGATTGGTGGGTGTTTTTGATAGCTGAGGTTGGGTTTGAGGCAGGGTTGGAGTCGGGGGTGGTCCTGTGGGCAGCTCTGTATCAGTCTGAACATTGGTTGTCTCCCCAACATTAGGAACTCCTGGTGGGGAAGGAGCTTGATCTGGCAGATGCTCGGTTCTTTGTTCGATCAGCAATTGTCTCTGCTGTTCTCTCCTGGCGTGGCTGTTGCCTGGCAAAATCTGCCTGACGGACGGCATCCTGCTGCATTGCTTTCATGCTCTCTTGAAGGTGGCGCACCATCTCCTCCAGACTAGCCATACTATCCTGCTCTGGTTGGGTTACTGGTATATATTCTCTCTCTGTCGGTGACACAGAATCCCGATCCCTACTGAGCACAGGTGGGGTGGACAAAGCTCTTTGAACTAACTGTTGTACTGATGTCCTCTGCCTTACTGACCTCCGTTTAGTAACCGGGGGTAGCGAGTAGTACACTGGTTGTCCGTCTATCAGATCCTCAGATCGAATGAGTCGACGGCCTTTAACCCAGGGTACTTGGGGGATATCTATCGGGTCGGTAGCAATTGTGCCCAACTACCTAACAAAAAGATAAATAGAGCGTATGAATAAACAGAAAATCGGACAGCATAACAGCATAAAATAAATAACACACGGTTGGATAACAGCGAACTTCGATACCTTTGTTCCTCAAATCTTGATCCTTTGTTTACGAATCATTGCCCCAAGTGCGAACCTTGTACCCACAATGGCGATTCCCCAAAATACCGTTCTTGGTGCCCTCGGGCTGATACCCAATCTTGCAAGCCCGACATGTGTGTTCTGTAGAGATACACTCTAAAACACATAGCGAGATAAATGGGAGCCAATACACCCTATGTTGGGGTAGGGTTTCTGTCCTATCTTGTTAGGAGCTAGGGTTTCACTACGCACGGCGGTTTCAAACAACCTAACATCGGGTAAGCAACTTTGTCCTAGTTTGGAATGGTCACTATGGATCGAATATGCACTAGGTCGAATGGTCGAAAAGGGTGCCCATAAACCGGGGTTTGTGTTCCCATCTTTGTCGAGCCCATAACCGGTCGACCTTATGGTCATGCCTTGACAAGACAAGCCTCCGACAAACCGTTCGAGAATGGCGGATGGCAAACATGGTGTCCTAAGCGCACAATGCACATGCAATGCAAAGAAACACATAAGCGTAGTCAAAACAGGATATCACGCGTTCGAGTCAAACTCTCTAAACATCCCAATGAGTCGCGAGAAGCGTAGAAGCGCGCGTGAGCTTCTCTCTGATTCAAGGACTCGTTTTGTGTTGGTTCATCGAACCAAAGAGTCCAAATCCGCAAATCGTTTGAGAAAGCAGATTTTGAAAAAAAGTAGTGCCAAACATGGTGCTTTGCGGATTCTGAGTCGCCACCTAAATATTTTAAAATGGGAAATTCAGAAACCACGACTCGGTGCGAAGAATGCGTGTCCGTCATCACCAAAGTGTCTTGGCTCGGGAGCTTGGGTACGATTGGGGAAGGTCAGCTATGAGCACCCCCTTTCGCCCGGTCCGAAGACCGGCCTCTACTAACCGTGATATCCGTTTTTGAAAACTTTATGCGTTCTTATTCCGGTTATTAACCTAGAATTACTATGTGATGCGCACAACACAAAAGTATAGACTAGATTGCCTAAATTGGAAATAAACATTGCATATCCGTTTTGTTCTCGAAAAACGTGTTAGATTTTGCTACTCGCAAGTAGGCTAAAATACGGATTTCAATGAGTTGTTCCAACTCAGGCAATCCAACCTTCACCCACAGGCATTCAAACAGTAATATCACATAAGCATTTAGCCGCATGGTAAGCATACTCTCATGGCAACATTAACACGCATGTGGTATGCTAAAGCGTAAAATACTTACATCGTACTCCGCGCCAAAACAATAAACTAGTTAGCAAACATGCATGTCCTAGTTCATGTTAAATGGCTAATGTGTCGCATACAGGGGTGTAATCTAAACAGGCTCGGCTAACCCTAAACATGGCACATGAGATGCAACAACTATCACGTATTCAATTTGGAATTGAAAGTACGATGCAGTTTGCATGATGTGCCGAGCCCGATGCACGTAAACAAATGCATGAATGCACGCATGCATTGCATGAGGTATGCTAATTTAGATGTGCCCTAATCTACCATCATAAGCAGGTAAATAAAAGGGTAGAAGAAATGGGGGTTGGAAGACATACACCCACTCACACACACTTATTACAATTATGCCCTCACACAGAGGGACCGAATAAATATTACAGTCCGAAGAATAAACGAATAAATTATTACAGAATTCTAATTACTAAAATTAAATCAAGTAAATAAAAGAAAGGGGCCTCGTACCTCGGATCTTGTGAATGATGCATGTTTGAATCCGACTCCCCTGGAAAACCCACACCGCACCACTGCTGCCTCTGTTTTTACTGCCCTGCTTCTCCAAAATTTGCCAAAGCCCCAGAAAACCTTCCTTGCATGCTGCTGAGTGCCACCGGCTGGAAGAAATTACCACCGGCTGCTTATAGTGGCTACCGGCTGCAAAATAATCTATCGGCTAGCAATACAGTGCCGGTCGGCACAAAATTCCTGCAGAAGACAGTTTGACAGCAACAGCAGGCAGCAGTGCATGGTATTGGATTTTTGAGCATATTTATGCATGGCCAATGCTTCCTATCATGAATGGGACTCAAGGAAACATGGCTCTTGATTCTAGGGCCATCAATTGTGCACCTTGGTGCATGATAGCCTAAAGAACCAAGATTGCACTTTGATGTAAAAATGCATGCAACGCAAACATGGGAACCAAGGCCCTATCATGCTAAGGTCAAGGGTCCTAGTGACATGGGAATTAAGGTGTGTTTTGTCACTTGAGGTACAAACACCCCTTTATTTCCCACACTTGGTTTGACACCCCAAACCAAGTAATGAAGTGCAACTCATATAAACATGCATCAATAATGCATTATGGAAATTAGGATGCTAGCAAACTAAGTACCATACAACTAACATATTAGGCATGCAAAAGGCCAAAGTGCGTGAGATGCTAGTGTGATGCAAACATGAGCCAAGTATGCAATGGAATCAATGTGCTACAACACCTAGTGGACCAAACATGCAACAAGCATATAATGAGCATACAATGGTGGCCTTAACCACCATGGGGGAGGCCTCGAACCTCCTCAAAACAGTGGCCGAAATGGACTGAAATCATGGGCAAAATGCCATACAAGCATGCGAACCAATAAGCCCAAATCCAAGGGCACTCAAGAGAGCATCTAACCATCCCTTAGACAACCACTCATGGCATGAATCTAACAACCAAAAACAGATTTTTGGTATGCAAAATGACACCCAAAACCCACATATGGCAGCCCCAAAATGTATTAATCATGCAAACACACACAATGCCACTTCCTTGACATAAAAGGGGACACCCTTGAAGCATGAAAATGGTCACATATGTAAACATACACACATGATTTATGGGCTGAAATAGGGTCACAAATGATGCCAAATCATGAGGATGATCAATGTTGAACATGCTAGGAACCAAAATGCATGAGGCTTACAAGCCTAGAATACAAAACAACCATGTCAAGCACATCAAACATGATAAAAATAGTGGCCCACAGCCCTTAAATGTGGCAAAATAATACTAGTATCTTCATGAAGTGGGACTAATACATGCAAAGAACATGACCTAAATGCAAGGCATTCTTCCTAGCATAATAGAGCATTTCAAAGCAAGTATAAGATACATATTAAGGGCTACAAATCCGACCAAAAACAGAGGTTAAACATGCTCCAAAACACTCAAAAAATTCTGAAATGAAGCTAAATACAAGTATACATACATGCTACTCTTTAGGCCAAATACAAAGGCAAACAAAGGACAAGGGGGAGAGGGGTGTCCCTCCCCTATTTGAGACTTGGAAGTACCTTCCTCACCACTGAAAACTCACTGGTTTTCAGTGGTGAGAAGACCAAGAACACCAAGTAAGCAAAGCTTCAAGAAAAGGCTCCAAAATGGCCAAAACAAGGCCTAAGAGGGTGAGACCCTACCCAAACCACAAAACAACCTTGATGAATGTTCTTAAGCAAGGAAAAACAAGTCTTTTTTATGTTAAACACAAATCCAAAAACACAAGACAAGAGGGGTAGAAACTAGTTGCAAGAATGGGGAATCTAAAGTGATGTTCTTACCCTTGAAGATCCTTTGAAGAACAAAAGGTCCAGCCCTCTTTTAGTGATCAAAACCAGTCCAAGATCACACAAAACAACCCTCCAAGCCTCCCAATCTCGGATTAAGGTGTAGTAGTGTGTGTAATGTTGCAAAAGTAAGGTGAAATCACACTTTTTGGTCCAAAAACACACACACAAGAGGAGAGAGATATATAGATATATATATATATATGTATGTATAAGCTCTGGTTTTGCCCTTCAATCTCTCCAAATTGAGCCAAGGGAGAGAAGGCTTGCTTATATAGGCAAGCAAAGCTTACAAGCTAAGCCAACTAAAGGCTCATCCCTCCATACACGTGTATGGAGGGGAGCAAAAGGTGATATAGCTGTCTAAAAATATCTCATAAAGTAGCTGTACAGTGCCCGGCAGGGCAAAATGGTCATTTTGCCAAAAGGAGTGCCGACCGGCACAAAATAGTGCCGACCGGCACAATACAGTGCCGGTGGCAACACCAACCAGCCGGTGGCCTCTAGCCACAGCCGGTGGTACGTGGGGGTGCCTCACAAAGCATCCCCTGCCCTTCTAGGGCAAAACACAGGTGTTTGGTGCAAAACCAGACACAAAACAGTCGAGTTCGGAGGTCTTGAGGCAAGGCGCGTAGCCGAGAACTTCGGGAACTCCAAACAAACATAAACATGGATGATCACCGAGTGTTCAAGCGATGACGTCCAAGTCTTGAGGACGGTCAAAAATGGGGTGTCTACAAGGCTCTATCTACAGGGTGTCCTTGAGAACTAGCTGCTGGATCTTACCAAAAACATGCTGAGGAGTGCACCAGTGGCCTGCCGGCCGTGAGGAGCTGCTGCCGACCACCCTGCTGACCAAGTGTGCACACTGCCGGCCACAAATGAAGATCTGCCGGCCATCAATGTGGCTGCTTGGCCATGTGTGTGGACACCAAGGCTGATGAGAGCACAAAATAGAGAAAATGGAGGTTCTCCCAAGGGTATGTACATACTATGCCACTCCATATCACCTCAAAACATCAAAGGAGAGGCACTGTTGGATCCAAAACCATCAATCACACATCTCGATGCATGATGGCCAAACATCCAACTTGTACAAATTTCAATAAATGCATGACAAATAAGACACTTAGACTATCTCCTTATCATGAGAAATCAAAGGAAATTGAGACAAAGGGGATTGGCTCACTTTCATCACTTCAAGTATGAAGCGGGCCAATCCACCTTGTGTTCAACCTAACGTCCGGTTGAACACAATGCACAACATGCAAACAACATGCTAATGTTATATAATGCAACTAGCATGCAACAACATGCAAAAGCAAGCATGCAACAACATGCAATGTAACAAGCATGCAACAACATGCAAAATGGACTTAAACTAAGATGGGCAGACCTCAACCATGCCCAAATCAGTGGCAACAACACCAAAACTAAGGCACCAAAAGGCAAGACACACATGCACACATATTGGTCCGCAAGCTAGGCAACAAGAACACAACCCTTAGAGGCACTCAAAGGGTGAAAAAAGTGGAAGTGTAACAACACTATAAGCTCTGAAATTAAGCAAGGAATGATGCCAAATCAACCCAACAAGACAAGTATGGCATGTAAGAAAGCTCAAAGCTTGAAACTAGCATAAGAACTTGTACCAAAGCCACATGAATCAAACCCCAAAGGGCCAAGGACAACCAAAACAGTCCTAGATCATGCCAAAATGAGTCTAAAATTTGCATGGGCCAAAGCTAAAACAAGCCAACATGAAGGGCATAAGGCATGATGCATGCAAGGCCAATAAAGGAGATTACACTACACCTACCAAGACCAAGCATGGCATGACTTAACCAATAAAAATCAGAGTTATGGCATGTCAAAATAAGCCCAAAAAACCACTGAGATGGCAGCTCGGAAGCTTAGGCATGAAGGCATACAAAATGGCTCATGTTTAAGGCATAAAGCACAAACTCTCCATGCATTAAAAGAGTGAAAGATGTGAGTGCATGACCATGAAATATGCTCTGAAATCACATAACAAATGATGCCAAATCATGAAGATAGTCCAAGCAATGCATGCTAGTAGACTCAATACACAAAGCTAGTGAGCAAGATTGAACCATGGCTATACAAAGCAATGCATGCATGACCAAAACAACACAAATCAGAGCTTAATCATGGTAAAAACATGAACAAAAGCTTATTGGAGTTGAGCCAAAACCATGCTAGAATGATGGTCAAAAGCATGATATATGTTATGCTAGTGTGCAAATTTACACTACAAGTGCATGGAGCATACAAGAGGTGACCAAACCAGCCAAAATTAGAGTTATGACATGTCAAATGATGGGCAGAAACCTACTGAAATGGAGCCAATACATGATAGAAAGACATGCTACTTTGATGAGCCACAAATGGGATTACACTACACATACAAGAAGCATGCAAGGGGTGGCCAAGAAAACCAAAAACAAAGTTATGGTAGGTCTGTAAAGTCACAAAAATGAGCCTAAACAAAGCCTCCAAGAAGTAAAAACACATGCTCATTTGGTTGGCCATCAACACAAGTAAACAACAGAAGATGAGGGGGGACAACCCCCACCCATTTTGGCCCTCAAAACAAGTTTTCTACCACTGAAATTCCTCCGGAATTCAGTGATTTTAAGGCCAAAAATAAGTTGTTTGAAAAGCATGGAAGTTAGCTCAAAAGGCTTTACAAGCCAAAGAGCAAAGGGAGAGACAACCCCCTAGCCAAACAAGGCTTAAACCACCACTCTTAGGACTGAAAAATAGAGGTTTTTGTAGTTCAACACCACTCCAAAAATAGTTTACAAAGGTGGTAAAACAAGCATGCAAAACAAAGGTTTAAAGGGACAAGTGCTTACCCTTGAAGCACCTTGAAGGACAGCAGCAAAACCAGCCAAAATCAGCCTTTTGGAGCTCCAACTGATCCTCAAAGAACCTCAGCCCAATGGTAGTTAAGTTTGGTTAAGGGTGCCTAGGCAAAGGAGAGGTATATCTTCAAGTATACCTCTTGCATGCACACAAGGTCAAGAGGGAGAGCAAGCTTGAGTGAAAAGCTAAACTTTAGCTCTGGAATTTGTGGAAAGAGAGAGAGAGAAAGAGAGAGATTTAGTGAGAGAAGCTCTCAAAACTTGCTTAAGAAGTTCTCTAATGTTCTAACCCTCCAAAACAATAGATAAGGCCTCAATATATAGCAAAAAGAGAGGTTTGGGTCGAAAATATCTCAAAAAAGATAGCTGTAGCAAGCTGGAGCAAAATATCTGTTGAAATCTGCTTTCTGCCATCTGTGGCCGGCACCTTACATTTTTGGCCGGCATGGGGTCACTTTTGGACGGCATAGGGCTGGCATTGGCCATTCATGGCCGGCACACTCCCATAGAGGCCAGCAGCAAAAATTAGTCCTAGTCCCCGACTTGAAGCAAGCCTAACTCCTTCATCTGGATGCCTTTTCAAGTCATTCTTGTGTGCAAATTGAAGCCCCGAAAGTAAGCTTTCAAATGGTGGCAGCCTTGAATCAAAATTCCAACTGTGCTAAGAGATATCCCTCTTTTAGTGAAGGCTGCTCAGTTTCGGCCCAACCAGAATGATGCCCAACTTCAACCAATCATATCTCCCCCATCCGGGCTCGGCTCGAGGAGATTCTTGAATGAAAAATGAAGCTCCGGAAGTCTTCTTTCCAGCGGTGGTGGCCTCATAGTCCAAGTGTACAAATGGATAGGCCCGATTTAGCGAGGGCTGCTCCACTCTCTCTTAACAGTTCATGCCCATCTTCTTCCCCAACTTAATTTCTTCCCTCTCCTCCTCCTTTCTTCAACTTCAAACCCCTAAGCAAGGTGTTTTGAAAGATTTTTCAAAGATTTCACCTCTCTTTCATTCATTTTCCACTTTGTCTTGGCTTGATTTACCGAAAAGCACGACATTTAACAAAATGTGAGCCTAGGAACATTATAGGAACTTTATTTCAAAAATATTTTGAAAGAGAGGGTTTTATGATCTAAAATCTTTTGATCAAGAAATGGGGTGTGAGGTTTGGATTTGACTCTCCTCTTGCCAAAGAAATCGAACCTTTGCATAGCATAGCCTGCATCACTAAATAAACCATCAGTAGTGCCCAAGTCTTAAGGGCGGTCAAAAATGGGGTGTCTACAGTTGCCCCTCTTTGACAGAACTCGTAAGTCATGAAATGACAAGAGTGAATGTCAAAGCCCAGAGACGACCCATTTTTGACAAAGCCGAAGACTTGGACAAACAAAACAAAATACAGATGCAGTTGGTTGAACCAGAAGGCTACCTACGTATCCCTTTGCAAGGAATCAAACCAACGTAGTTCGGGGGGCAGGATGCAAAATGATATGCAATATTACAAAACAATGTAATGAAACAATGCAAATGATATGCAATGTAATTGAATTATAAAACCACAAGCAGTGCAAAACCACACAAATATCATAAAGAGATGGAGATGCAAAATCAAACTACGTTTAACATAGAAAAGGTGTCGGGGTGTTCTAACCACAATTCTCTTAGTGGAATAGGGGCATGCATAGACTGAACTATGTGTTTCGCAGAAAGAATACAAGTAATTGGGTGGCATGATATAAGTGAGGAATGATCTACTGAGGAAAGATCATAATCCTATATGCTGAATACAACAAACTACAATGCAATGGATGCAATGGATGAAGTGAATAAGGCACGCGGCCAAACCACATTTTGCCTAGAAAAGGCATGGACACAAAACAGACCACATCTAACATAGAAAAGGTGCCAACACCCTCAGACCACAATTCTCTTAGTGGAATAGGCGCGTACACATAATCACAGAACCATGCTATAACGCGAAAAGTATGGGCACATGCCAGACTAAGCTTAACATGGAAAGGATGCATGATACAACGGACAATGCAATAAATGCATGTGATAGATTCTATATGCAATGCAATAGACATACTAGATGATGTAGTAGTTAAGAAGTGAAGGTACCTTACAGGGGCAATTGGTGATGACCTACCTCACGCTGCTGGGGACCTTTCCCTTCTTCTCGGTTGAACCGCAGGTACTACTTTTCTCCCTGGCCATGGTCGCAGCTTTCCCTATTCTCCAACAGGGTGACATACTAGGTTGGTTCAGTATCCAGAATTGAGGCGCATACGCATGCTATCTCAATCTATGGGGCTACCATACAAATTTCAAGCCGAGAATACACCCCTGGGTATTTAAACCAGACTTTAGTCTCGGAAATCCTGAACCTTTGCATTCTAGGCATTAGCCATTCGAACTCTAGTTTCCACCGTCTCAGTTGATTTCCTAGGAACTCATCGCAAACACATACCAGACCACCGGAAGTCGTTCGGGCACGACAAACACCAAAGGAATTGCACCTTTAGAGGATTTAAGGTCTCCTAGACCAGAGAATGCACAAGACAATGCGAATGAAGATGTAGGATTTAAGGTCTCCTAGACCAGAGGATTTAAGGTCTCGCAGACCAGGTGAGTGCGCAAGACAGTGCGATGCAATACACTAACAAGTGCAAGTGAGGTACGCAAGAAAGCGCGAGCAATGTAATACACTAACAAGTGTAGGTAAGATGCGCAAGATAGCGCGATGCAATGCACTAACAAGTGCAGGAAGGGTACGCAAAATAGCGCGAGCAATGCACAAACAGGTGCAGGAAGGTGCGCGAAATAGCACGAGCAATGCACTAATAGGTACAGGAGGGTACGCGAAATAGCGCGAGCAATGCACTAACAGGTGCAGAAAGGTGCGCAAAATAGCGCGAGCAATGCACTAACAGGTGCAGGAGGGTACGTGAAATAGCGCGAGCAATGCACTAACAAGTGCAGAAAGGTGCGCGAAATAGCGCGAGCAATGCACTAACAGGTGTAGAAAGGTGCGCAAAATAGCGCGAGCAATGCACTATCAGGTGCAAGAAGGTGCACGAAATAGTGCAAGCAATGCACTAACAGGTGCAGGAAGGCGCACGAAATAGCGCGAGCAATGCACTAACAGGTGCAGAAAGGTGCGCGAAGTAGCACGAGCAATGTACTAACAGGTGCAGGAAAGTGCGCGAAATAGCGCGAGCAGTGCACTAACAGGTACAAAAAGGTGCGCGAAATAGCGCGAGTAATGCACTAACAGGTGTAGGAAGGTGCGCGAAATAACGCGAGCAATGCACTAACAGGTGCAGAAAGGTGCAAAACAATGCAGGGGAGATGTGCATAATAATGCAAGTGAAACGGTGCATAACAATGCGAGTGGAACGTGCATAACAATGCAAGTGAAAAGGTGCATAACAACGCAAGTAGAACGGTGCATAACAATGCAAGTGAAATGTGCATAACAATGCGAGTGGAACATGCGTGACAATGCATGTGAAGAGTGCATAACAATGCGGGTGGAAGGGTACATAACAATGCGGATGGAACATGCATGACAACGCATGTGAAGAGTGCATAACAATGCAGGTGGAACGTGCGTGACAACGCAAGTGAAGTGTGCATAACAATGCGAGTGGAAGGGTGCATAACAATGCAAGTGAAAAGATGCATAACAATGCAAGTAGAACGTGCGTGACAACGCAACTTAAAGTGCATAACAATGCAACTAGAGTGTGCATAACAATGCAAGTGAAAAAAATGTATGCTCCATGCAACATTAAGATGCGCATTTCATGCCAGGGTAAGAAGTGCACATTCTATGCAAGCAAGGTTAAAACATGCTCCATGCAATGTTCATTCTCTATGTAAAAGGATCAATGACGTACATCTAATGTAACGTGTATATTCTATGCGACAACAAGAATAAGTATAGTACAAGATGCATTTATGCAATATGTGTGATGATATGATACATGTTACAAGCAATGTAGAGCATGATGTCTAGGGAATGCAATAAACAAATAAAGCGGCACTTTAGAAAGCACCTCATGGGGTGAGTGGCGATGAATCGCTCTACTCTGATGGGGATCTCCCCTTGTGTGTTCTTCGAACTCTTACCTTCAACTCACAGTTCAAAGGTTCTGAAATACTGACAAGGAGTAACCTCTGCAAGTAAAAGCCACGGATGCCGCTTTTCTTCCTAATCATATTCACAACTTTCCCTATTCTCCAACGGGGTGACAGACTACGTTGGTTCAGTATCTAGAATTGAGGTGCATACATGCTATCTCAACCTATGGGGCTTCCATACAGATTTCAAGCCCAGGATACACCCCTAGGTATCTAAACCAGACTTTAGTCTCGGAAATCCCGAACCTTTGCATTCTACACAACAGCCATTCGAACTCTAGTTTCCACCGTCGCAGTTGGTCTCCTAGGAACTCATTGCGAACACAGCCAAGATGCCTCTGGCAGGGAATGGTACTCAGGGAGAGCACTTCTAATCGCCATTCTGGCTTGAAGCAGGCTTGAGCTTGAGGTAGAGACACACTCATACTTCGGAGCATTGACAAGGCCTAAGGAGGTGCATCCGGAATGCAATCTCGGAATTTGCTGAAGTCGAAATACACTAAGATGCTCCGGTTTTCCTTATTTTTTTTTGCTTTGTAGTCTGGAACCTATGTAGCTTCAGATAGGTCCTGGTTTTACTGTTCTCACATGGCCTGGGTTGAACCCTGCAGTTTTATGAAAGAATCAAATCCTGTTTTGTACATATGTGGAGAATGGCACAGCACTCCGAGCACAAAACGATTTTATTTCTGAAATTGAGAAAAGGGTTCCCAACAAGGTATTGAGCCTACAACTGACCACAGCTAAAACGACTCAAAAATGGAAAACAAAGGTAAAACAACCCAAACACATCTATTGACACTCGAAGCGACTCAAAACAAGAATCGAGACAGACAAAACAAAACATACGACTCAAATGTGCACAGGGAGCTTGTTTCTCCGGGTATTGTTTCCCACCCTTTCTCATTTGTGATTCTCACATCACTCGGCCCTCAAGCTCTATTTTTCTGAAAAAGCCCTTTCCTCACTTTTTCTCTTAGCGCACATCTCTCTATTATTCAATCTCTCATTTTTTATCCCTCCCCTGGATGGTTGGTGGATAAACAAGAAGTTGCGGGCTCTTGCCCCTAACATTCCGCTAGATTCTTCTTCTTCTTCTCACAATAGTGTACTTCTCCCACAGAGGGATTCTGGTGCGACCAGATGTGCAGCAGATCTGCAATTGACATCAGTTGACGATGCACTTGGCCAGTTTAGATATGATCAGACATGTCCTGATGAGGGAGTGGAATATCCTGATCCATTCCAAGCCGTGCTTCGCACTTGGCTTAAAACCTCGCTACTTGGAGGATGTGAGAGCTTTCTGCCCTTTTGCTATTAGTTTCAGTTGCCCTTTTCTGTCAGGTAGAGTGCCCTTTCTGGCAAGTAAAGTGCCCTTTCTGGCAAGTATGTTGACAATGGGGAAAAGACAGAACAACTGACTCAACTGTGCCCCTAGTTCATCATTTTGACCATTTTTTTGTTTTGGTTTTCTACTAAAACAATTTTGACCAACATGAGAGTTAGATTAACATGCTTGTTCGATTTTCTAATTCAAAATCATGCAAGTCAGGCTATGAGTACTGAAAATTTTCCTTTTTTGGGTCTAAGAAATGGTCCAATCTTTGGAAAATAATGGAATAATTTTCGAGAGAATTAGTCAACCTCAGTAAAAATTCTCAAAAACTGTTTTTACAAATGGCCACTGCTCGACGAACACGGAACTTACTCTTGAGATGCACAACCTCAGATCCGAAACAATGGAAAATTGCCCCTTATCAAAATGGCACTGCACGCCAATGGAAAGTTGCCCCTTGTCTGAATGGCACCACGGCGCATTGTAATCAGTCCTCAAAGTGACAATCACAACCAAATTCTCGGATTTAGAGAAGACAAAGATGACCAGAACCATCACATGGACACAGTCGAATTGGAAGTGTTTATGGTTGGACTTCAGAATGAAGTTGCCTATGTATCCCAAACATGGGAATCAAGCCTTACATAGTTCCAGGTGTTAAGGTACACTCGGGTATTAACCTCTCCTTTTGCGCTCTAACTTTTGCCAAGGCCGCCCTTCCGGGTTTTCAACCTTGCGAGCTTTGTTTTTTTTTTCTTTTCATTCTTTTCTTTTCTTTTCTTTTTTCCATCTTTTCTTCTTTTCTTTGCATTTTTTCATTTTCTTTTCTTTTCATCTTTCATTTTCTTCATTTTTTTTTTCTTTCTTTTTTTTTTTTTGCTCTTTTCTTTGCTCTAACTTTTGCCTAGGTCGCCCTTCCGGGTTTTCGGCCCAGCGAGCCTCTCAAGGGTAAAAGTGTAGCTTTGTCCATGTCAAATGGTTTGAGATCTCGAAGCCATTTGAATCCAGGAGAGTGGCCGTTGTTCGCTGACGATGCAAAAGTCCATCCGATAGGGGCTGGATTGCCCCCAGTGTTGTAAATAGGAACTTGGTTATCCTTCAACAATACTTTCTTCTTTCCTCCCTTCTGGGATTTGGCATTCTTGCCGATCTTTGTTAGTTTGAGAAACATCCCAATTTTTGACTCTTCGAGCATATCTGACATCTTTGCCCCTAGCTCGAGGGGTGCTTCTAATCTGGCCAGACAGGCCTCACATTGTAGTTAACCGTTGAACATTCTGAATCCAAGTTCAAGGTTTGAAAGCAAAAGGGGTCGAGTCTCGAGGCTAAGAGCGATCCCAGGCTACATAATCTCAAGAGCGATTCCACACAGGTCTTCGCAGGGCCGTGCAAAATATTTTTTTAAAGCTTTTAAGAAAGCGACAAATCGCTCACGCTGAAGACAATGTAGAACCAATCTGGATCAAGCCAGGATCCTTCTCAGTACTCATATTAACAAACATGATCTCATTCATTAAGGGCTTAACAAGCCTCTCTTTCTCTCAAATGATCAAATTTTGCAAATCCCGAGGAATTCCTTCCTCTTTGTTTTTCATCACAATGTTCAAAAAGTTTTTGAAAAACTTAGGTCAATGCAATGATTTCAAGGCACAGAAAAGACACAATTTTTAGTTAAATATTGCCATCTTATTAGAACTTCTGGCACAACTGGCATGAGGCAGAAGCAAACACAAGAGTGTGAAAAACACTGTTGTTTCATTCAAATCTGTTGGCACAACTGGCTCCATGGTAGAAACAGACTCAAAAGAAAGTGAAAAGACAAACACAAAACAAGCAAGTGATATCCGAGGTAACACCCCCGAAATCACTCGACTCTAACAAAACAAGACTGACTCAGTACAACAAGACAGACCCAACTAACTCAGCACAAAAAGACTGACTCTATACAACACAACAGAACTGACTCAATACCAAAGTCAGAAAGTACAAAAGCTAGCATTTGCAAATGCTCAAAATAGTGCCTGCCATACGCCACATCTGGAGTAAACTGAGTGCCGCCCGCAGGTGGTTCATCCACCGATCACATCACATTATCCCCTAAGTTCACTGATCCAGTGCCGATAGACTTTGCGAGACTGGTGTAGCGATGACCTTGTTGTCAATCAAATTTTGTATCTCGTGGTGAAGACGGACGCAACTGTCGGTGTCATGACCGGTTTGTTGATAGAAAGCACAGTACTTAGCTGGGTCATGCTTTAGAGGGAGAGGATCGAGTAGAGGCCGTTGTTCTAACAGTTTCAGATGTCCTTTCCTGAGTAGGACCCCCAGAGCTTTAGACAAAGGCATATAAAGTGGGGTGAAAATCCTCTTGCCTCGGGGTAGATAGTTTGAGGTTCGGGGGTTTGGATTGGATGTACCAACAAAGGGGGTGGCTGTTTTGGGAGTGGTGGTGACCATTCCAACTTCAAAAGATCTTGCAGCTGCATCACCACTGGTGGTCGCATTCGAACCGCGTGTATAACCCTTTCTGGGTGACTCCCTTTCGTGGTCAATCAGACCTTATTTCATTGCGTCTTCAATCTGTACCCCAATCTCGTGTAGGTCCACAAAGGTGGGAAGGGGTAAGACTATCATTTTTTGCATCAGCTTGGGTTGGAGGTTGCGCACAACCATCCTTATCTGATCTTTGTCAGAAGGCCTTGTAGTCACCGTCGAGGCCTTTGCTCTCCATCTTGTCACAAACTCTAAAAAACCCTCATTTAGCTCTTGGCGGGTGACTTCAAGATCATGAGTTGTGACCTCGATCTGTGTGTTGTAGGAGTATTGAGCAACGAAGGGCTCAGCTATCTGTTCCCAGTTCTGTTTCACAGAGTTCTCCAATTTCGCATACCAGATGGCGGCTATCCCAGACATGGTTCAACCGAATAGTGACAGCTTATGGGCTGTAGTCAAGCCCATTGGCCTCAGTATATCAGAAAACAGGTGGAGGTGCACCATTGGGTCTCAAGAGCCATCCCCAGCAGAGTCGCCAGAAACTTTAGACGTGCCCGAACGTCTCGGCTCCGCTCGCAAACGGCGCAAAATCCGTTTTGTTCATTGGACTACTACAGTTCGGACTCAATGTCACAGTTTTGAATCTAATCTCGCAAAGTGCAATGCAAGACCGATAAATCACCAAAGAGTCCAAATATGGCAAATCGTTTTGGAAAACTGATTTTTAAATAAGTGTCAAACATGGACTGCTTTGCCAGATACAGAGTCGCCACCTAAATGTTTTGTTTTTGGGAAATTTAGGAAACCCTGACTTGTGCCTAAGGCCACATGTCCATCATCACCAAAGTTGCCTTGGCTCGGGAACTTGGGTACGAGAGGGGAAGGTCATGCAATGAGCACCCCCGCTCGCCCGATCAAAGATCGGCTTTTACTAACATGATATCTTGTTTTTCAAAACACATGCGTTCTTATTCCAATGTATTAGCCTAGAATTACTATGTGATGTGCACAGCATACAAGTATAGACTAGATCGCCTCAGTTGGAACAAAACATCTCATGTTTGTTTGAAAATGGTTTGAAGGTGCTACTCACAAGTAGGCTAAGACGTGGATTTGCCACCCTCGAGTGGGCTTAGAAAACATGATTTTGCCACTCTCAAGTGGGCTTAAAAACTCGCATTTCGATGAATTGTTTCAATTCAAGCAATCCAACCTTCACCCACAAGCATTCAGGCAGTTATATCATTTAAGCAAATATCCTCATGGAAAGCATGCTGTCATGGCAATCAATAACACACATGCAAGATGCTAAAGCATAAAAGCTTACCTAGTACTCCGAGCCAAAACAACAACTAGTTAGTAATCAATGCATGATCCTAGTTTATGTTAAGATGGCTAATGTAACACATGCAAAATGCAACTAGAAATAGGCTCGGCTATTCAAAGATGGCATATGAGATGCAACTTGATAATCATGTATTCAAGTAGGAATTGAAATATAATGCAATTTGTATGATGTGCCGAGCCCGGTGCATGCAATACAGATGAATGATGCAAACATGCATAGCATAAGGATGCTAACTGAAACATGCCCTAATCTAACCACTGAAAAGCTGATAAGTAAAAGGGAAAAAGACGTGGGTTGGAAGACATTCACACACTCACGCACACTTATTACAAAGTTCGCCCTCTTGACGGAGGGTCTGAATGAATACGCTAAGCTATTCTAAGCTAAGCTACTCTAACTAATCTAATAATCTAATTAGACTAATTATTACATAACCAAATTGAATAACTAGCAAGTACTAAGCTAATTATTACAAAACTTTAACTAATTAACAAATGAATTAATTAAATTACACATTTATGCTAAGCATTAAAGTATGTGAACTAGGTTGCCTCTGCTCTACCTTGAAGAAGTTGAAGATGCATGTTCCATTCCCGTCCCGAAAAGCTCTCCAAATGCTCTTTAGAGGCTCTGTCTGTAGGGTGTCCTTGAGAACTAGCTGACGGATCTTACCAAAAACATGATGGAGAGTGCAATAGTGGCCTGCCGGCCATGAGGAGCTGCTGCCGACCAAGAGTGCACACTGCCGGCCACAAATGAAGATCTGCCGGCCATCAATGTGGCACTGTCGGTCACTGGTGTGCTGTGACACCAAGCTGCAGCAGAGCACAAAATAGAGAAAATGAAGGGTCTCCCAAGGGTATGTACATACTATGCCACTCCATATCACCTCAAAACATCAAAGGAGAGGCACCGTTGGATCCAAAACCAGCAATCACGCATCTCGATGCATGATGGCCAAAGATCCAACTTGTACAAATTTCAATAAATGCATGACAAATAAGACACTTAGACCATCTCCTTATCATGAGAAATCAAAGGAAATTGAGACAAAGGGGATTGGCTCACTTTCATCACTTCAAGTATGAAGTGGGCCAATCCACCTTGTGTTCAACCTAACGTCTGGTTGAACACAATGCAAAACATGCAAACAACATGCTAATGTTATATAATGCAACTAGCATGCAACAACATACAATGTACCAAGCATGCAACAACATGCAATGTAATAGGCATGCAACAACATGCAAAATGGACTTAAACTAAGATGGGCAGACCTCCGCCATGCCCAAATCAGTGGCAACAACACCAAAACTAAGGCACCAAAAGGCAAGACACACATGTACACATATTGGTCCATAAGCTAGGCAACAAGAACACAACCCTTAGAGGCACTCAAAGGGTGACAAAAGTGGAAGTGTAACAACACTATAAGCTCTGAAATTAAGCATGGAACGATGCAAAATCAACCCAGCAAGACAAGTATGGCATGTAAGAAAGCTCAAAGCTTGAAACTAGCATAGGAACTTGTACCAAAGCCACATGAATCAAACCCCAAAGGGCCAAGGACAACCAAAACAGTCCTAGATCATGCCAAAATGAGTCTAAAATATGCATGGGCCAAAGCTAAAACAAGCCAACATGAAGGGCATAAGGCATGATGCATGCAAGGCCAATAAAGAGGGTTACACTACACCTACCAAGACCAAGCATGGCGTGACTTAACCAATAAAAATCAGAGTTATGGCATGTCAAAATAAGCCCAAAAAACTACTGAGATGGCAGCTCGCAAGCTTAGGCATGAAGGCATACACAAGGGCTCATGTTTAAGGCATAAAGCACAAACTCTCCATGCATTAAAAGAGTGAAAGATGTGAGTGCATGACCATGAAATATGCTCTAAAATCACATAACAAATGATGCCAAATCATGAAGATAGTCCAAGCAATGCATGCTAGTAGACTCAATACACAAAGCTAGTGAGCAAGATTGAACCATGGCTATACAAAGCAATGCATGCATGACCAAAACAACAAAAATCAGAGCTTAATCCTGGTAAAACATGAACAAAAGCTTCTTGGAGTTGAGCCAAAACCATGCTAGAATGATGGTCAAAAGCATGATGCATGTTAGGCTAGTGTGCAAGTTTACACTAGAAGTGCATGGAGCATGCAAGAGGTGACCAAACTAGCCCAAATTAGAGTTATGACATTTCAAATGATGAGCAAAAACCTACTGAAATGGAGCCAATACATGCTAGAAAGACATGCTACTTTGATGAGCCACAAATGGGATTACACTACACATACAAGAAGCATGCAAGGGGTGGCCAAGAAAACCAAAAACAGAGTCATAGCAGGTCTTTAAAGTCACAAAAATGAGCCTAAACAAAGCCTCCAAGAAGTAAAAACACATGCTCACTTGGTTGGCCATCAACACAACTAAACAAGAGAAGATGAGGGGGGACAACCCCCACCCATTTTGGCCCTCAAAACAAGTTTTCTACCACTGAAATTCCTTCGGAATTCATTGATTTTAAGGCCAAAAATAAGTTGTTTGAAAAGCTTGGAAGTTAGCTCAAAAGGCTTTACAAGCCAAAGAGCAAAGGGAGAGACAACCCCCTAGCCAAACAAGGCTTAAACCACCACTCTTAGGACTGAAAAATAGAGGTTTTTGTAGTTCAACACCACTCCAAAAATATTTTACAAAGGTGGTAAAACAAGCATGCAAAACAAAGGTTTAAAGGGACAAGTGCTTACCCTTGAAGCACCTTGAAGGACAGCAGCAAAACCAGCCAAAATCAGACTTTTGGAGCTCCAAATGATCCTCAAAGAACCTCAGCCCAATGGTGGTTAAGTTTGGTTAAGGGTGCCTAGGCAAAGGAGAGGTATATCTTCAAGTATACCTCTTGCATGCACACAAGGTCAAGAGGGAGAGCAAGCTTGAGTGAAAAGCTGAACTTTAGCTCTGGAATTTGTGGAGAGAGAGAGAGAGAGAGAGAGAGAGAGAGAGAGAGAGAGATTTAGTGAGAGAAGCTCTCAAAACTTGCTTAAGAAGTTCTCTAATGTTCTAACCCTCCAAAACAATAGATAAGGCCTCCATATATAGCAAAAAGAGAGGTTTGGGTCGAAAATATCTCAAAAAAGACAGCTGGAGCAAGCTGGAGCAAAATATCTGTTGAAATCTGCATTCTGCCATCTGTGGCCGGCACCTTATCATTGTTGACCATCAGTGAAATTTGCACAGTGTAGTGGTAAGGTGGAGCAGGGGTGTTCTGGAAGTGGGCAGAATTTTCAGTTATCAAATGTGCAAACAAAGGCTTGCAGCAGCAAAACAGCGGCTTTTCAGGTAGAAACCGAGCACGTGCATGAGCCTCCTTTGCATTTCAAGCTTATTTAACACTTAAATATCTAGCTTAGATACGTGTTGTAATTAATTAGTCGTGGCTAATTAAGAGTTTTAAATAATTTGTTAACTAGAATAGTTAATTAGTTTTGAGTTTTGTAATAATTAGTTAGCTTAATTAGCTTAATTAGCTAGTTAGGTTATTCATTCAGACCCTCCTTTGCGAGGGCATAATGTTGTAATAAGTGTATGCGCGTGTGTGTATGTCTTCCAACCCACGTCTTTCTCCATTTTACTTAACCGCTTTCGATGGTTAGATTAGGGACATGTTTCAATTGGCATATCGCATGGTTGCATCCATTCATTAGTATTGCATGCATCGAGGCTCGGTGCATCATTCTAACTGCATCACCATTTCAATATCTTATTTGAATACGTGTTTAACCGTATGTTGTTCAAATCGATTCATATGCCATATTAGTAGCCGAGCCTATTAATTGCATATTGCATGTGTTGCATTAGGCATCTTAACATAGTTAGGAATCATGCATATTTTCCTAACTCATATCTTCTTAGCTTGGAGTACTACGTGAGTTTTAAGGCTTTAGCATACCTACATAAATTCGAATGTTGCCATGTTTAGCATGCTTGCCATGAGGCTAAATGCTTAAATGCTAAACTGCATGAATGCTTGTGGATGAAGGCTTGTTGTTTGAATTGGAATGATTCAACAAATGTGTGTTTTAAGCCCACTTTGTTGAGTGGCAAATCATGTTTTAAGCCCACTATGTTTGGTGGCAAATCCGCAACTTTAAGCCCTCTTGAGGGTGGCAAATTCAAACCATTTTCACAAAACAAACATGACTTGAATTGTTTCAAATTGAGCAAACTAGTCTATACTTGCTTGTGCGGATCACATAGTAATGCTAGTTCAATAACCGGAATAAGAACACATGATGTTTATAAAAAAATCATATCATGATTAGTAGAGGCCGATCTTTCATCGGGCGAGCAGGGTTGCTCAATTCATGACCTTCCCCTCTCATACCTAAGTTCCCGAGGTGAGGCAACTTTGGTGATGATGGACACGTGGCCTTTGGCATGAGTCAGGGTTTCCTAAATTTCCCCAAAACAAAAATATTTAGGTGGCGACTCTGTGTCTGGCAAAGCAGTCCAATTTTGGCATTTTTTATTCAAAATTAGTTTTCCAAAATGATTTGTTGGATTTGGACTCTTTGGTGTTTATCAGTTTCACATTGCACTTGTGAGATTAGATTCAGAACCACGGGAGTCCGAACTGTAGGGCTTCTTTTCGACCTTTCAAAAGGGGCCTCAAAAAAAGGCGTGCCACAATTTCTGGCGACTCCACTGGGGACTTAGAGAACTTGACTCAAACTCATGATATGTTATTTTATTTACACTTATGTGTTTCTTTGCATTTGCATTTGCATCGGTGCGCTTAAGTCACAGTGTTTGCCATCTACTATTCCTGAACGGTTTGCCGGAGGCTTTCTTGGAAAAGCTAGCCAAAAGGCTGACCGGTTGTGGGCTCTGTCATGATAGGAACACAACCCTTGGATCTGGACTACCAATGTACCATTTGATCCTCCTTTCATTTCTCGGTGTTAGATGTGAGGGGTATATTAGGTAGTCTTGCTGAGGTACCCTTCTTGACCAATCGGCCTAGTTACATATCGGAAGCCATAGAGACTATTCCAAACTAGGACAAGCTACCTACCTGAATTTAGGATTGTGTGAAACACTTTGCTTGAATAGTGAACCCTAGTTCCTGACGTAACTAGGACAGGGAAACCCTACCCCATCATAGGGGTGTTTTGGCTCTTACTTTAACTAGTGTGTGCTTTTAGAGTGAAACTCTACAGGAAAATATGTATCAGTTGCAAGTCTGGGTATCAGTCTTTGGGAGGCAGGATTCAGTATTAGGCATGGTTCTACAGCTTTGATTACATCAGTGTACTGATTAGAATCTAAGCAGAGGCACAGTGCGGTTTCTGATTTCTTGTTTTCCTTTTGCTTTATTTCTTTTTGCAAGGTAGTGTTTCACCATTGCTTCAGACGATTCTGTTAGCCCCCAAGCACTTTGGACCTGAGTGAGAAGGATTTGTAGATCCAGGGATCTTGTCAGGGGACAGCCAATGTTTGTTTCACTCCCGTTGGTTACCAGACGAAGGAGGATCAGGCAGAATTCACAGATTCAGCAGTACCCTTTTACTTCGCCCACACCCAGTCAGGCTCAGTCTTCTACTTCTAGTCCAGAAAGAGAGTATTCACCAGTTCCGGTAGTTCAACATCCCCCAATCAACATGGAAAATATGCTTCGACAGCTCCAACAGACCATTGAGACTATGCAGCTAGATACGGCCCGGCAAGCTGAGACCACAGCCCGCCAAGCAGAGGTCATAGCCCGCCAAGCGAAAGTGATAGATAGGCTTCAGCAACAGCAACCACCACTGGCAGTAGCCTCTACATCCCATGCACCCCCAGTGGGAATTCCAGCACCCAGGGTCACAATCAATGTCCAAGAGAATATGGGCATTCCAGCAGATCCAATCCCACCTCAGACCTCTAAGGCACCAGTTTACCAAATGGAGGCGCCATTTGAATTTGAGGTTAACCCCACTGCATTGAAGGTCAACAAGCTAGAAAAGTTCTTCAAGCGGGCAGAAGGCGTAAATTCAAACCCTGACATTGAGGATGGATACACAGATGCTGCAATGACTCTGCCGGACAGATTCAAGATGCCGCACATAGCCCGATTTGACGGCTCTGGGGATCCAATGGTCCATTTGCGTTTATTCTCTGATATCCTACGACCAATGGGTCTCACCAGACTGTAGAAGTTGTCACTTTTTGGCCGGACCTTGTCGAGTATGGTGGCCATTTGGTATGCCAAGCTTGAAGATTCTATGAAGAGAAATTGGGAGGAAATGGCCGAGGCCTTCATAACACAGTACTCCTACAATACTCAGATCGAGGTCACTACTCGTGATCTCAAAGCAACTTGCCAGGAACCGAATGAGGGCTTCTCGGATTTTGTGACTCGGTGGAGGGCTAAGGCCTCTATGATGACCATACGGCCGTCTGAAAAGGACCAAATCAGAATGTTGGTCCGTAACTTGCAAGGGAGATTATTACAAAAGATAATTGTCTTGCCTTTGTTTACATTTGCTAAGCTCCATGAAATAGGGGTTCAAATTGAGGATGCAATGAAGCAGGGGCTGATAGACCATGAGAAAGAATAGCCCAAGAGGCCCTTTACACACAACGCCAACGCAGCTACGGGTAGTAGCACTTCTGCAAGTCCTTTGGATGTGAGCATAGTCACCACTACACCCAAAACTGCCAACCCGTTTGCCAACACCTCCAATACAACTTCCCAAACTTTGGGCCATCAAGCTCAAAACCAAAGGGTCTTCACCCCGCTCTACATGACTTTGTCCAAAGCCCTGGGGGTCCTAATCAGAAAAGGGCATCTTAAGCTGTTAGAACAACATCCACTACCTGATCATCTCCCTCCGAAACATAACCCAGCCAAATACTGCGCTTTTCACCAGCAGCACGATCATGACAGTAATCAATGCTTTAGACTACGTCATTAGATTCAAGATCTCATTAACAACAAAGTGATAGCGCCTCCCCAGAAGCCAAAAGTCAATACAAATCCTCTCCCACCACATAACCAAGTCTCTCCACCCCGGCATATAAACCTCATCCATACACTGGTTGTCCCTTATGACCCCAGTATATACATTACCCATTCCTACTTACCTAAGCCGGCATTGTTCATCCCTGAGAGCACAGACTTGTGCACGATGAACATGTCTTCACTCCAACACAAACCAGTGGTGGTGATAGTGGAAGGTAAAGGGAGGTCAGCCTTGGTAGAGAGTGACAGTCCATTGCCCGAGAGATCTGAGGACTTATTAGGCAGGGTGTACAACCCGAGGTGTTATATTGTGCCAATCAACCAAGCTAAGCCGGAAGTGGTGTTGCCGACTGGAATGAAGGTTAGTGTGGTTCGAGAAGATGAAGGTTAGTGTGGTTCGAGAAGATGGACCAAGCCAGGGATTAGATGATCTAGCCGACCTGGAGAAGGATATATACAATTCTTTGATGAGCAAGATCAAGGGGACGTGCATATTGATTGGTTTGATCTGAGCGGGTCAACAGACAATTCTGGGTGGCTAGTGATGAACCTGATATAGATAAGGGAACTGAATCGAAGCTGGAAGAACAGAAAGCAGGAACGGCTACAATGGCCGGAATCGCCGATGGGAAGGGTAAACTATCGGAAAACACCGGTAAAGAACAATTGGCTCAGGAATTGGGCATTGTTAGCACTGTACATACAAAGCAAGAAGCCGTGCTAAAGCGGTTTGAGCAAGAAATGAGTGAAAATGATTTGAAAGCTAGAAAGCTCAACACCTTGCGGGGAATATTTGTGATAACAGAATGATTCGAACGGAGCTGGACGAGTGCTTGTCGACCGCCGAAGGAGTCTGGTGGGATGACGATGACTTACAATTGGCCTGTACCGATGAGGGTTGGGGCGAAGACCTTCCTGACAACACTTGGTATGTGGAAGTAGTCGACCATATGACAAGAAGTGGCCGATATTTCAAACCACCGCATCTAGACCAACCCAAGGCATCCGAGAAGGATAAAGAAGTTGAGAAACAAAAGGAAAAGCAGTTAGAGGAAGAGGCTATGCTAAAATAGTTAAAGAAAATTCAAGCTGACATATCTATCTAGGGTCTGCTTATGGCTTCGCGAGTGCACAGACAGGCTGTACTGTCAGCGATGGATAAAGCTAAGTTATCCATCGACACCACCCCAAAACAACTGATGGGATTAGTCTTCCCGAGAGGCACTGCGCCAACTTTGACCTTTTCAGACAATGAATAACCGCCAAAAGACTCTGCACACAACAAGCCTCTATACATATCCGTAGAGTACCGAGAAAAGTTGATACCAGCGGTATTGGTTGACACCGGGTCGGCAATCAACGTCTGTCCTTATCGTGCGGCTTATGCTATTGGTTTGAAACCGGCCGATTTTGTGCCTACGGCCTAGGTGATCCGGGCATATGACAATACAAGTAGAGAGGTGATGGGGAGCGTGCAGATTAGAGTACAGGTTGGCCCAGCTCAATAGGACATTGAATTTCATGTCCTGGATGTTCCAACCACTTTCAACTTACTACTTTGGCGACCCTGGCTGCACCAAGTAAAAGCTGTTTCTTCCACCCTCCACCAAATGCTGAAGTACCCTCATGGGAAAGGGGTAGCCATAGTCTTCGGGAATTCGTCCATACATCCTCTGCTAGAGGTCACTACACCTGTGCTAGAAATTGTACATGGTGAAGAGGATGTCTTCCTTTCGGGGTTTACCTTGGCTGAGGCCCGGGTAGTGCAGAATATCTTGGCTATTGATGAGGGCTTGTATGTCAGCACCCAATCTATATACCTCATGAACAAACTCCAACACATGCCAGGAATGGGATTAGGGAGAAGTGACCGGAAGGGTGTTACTGCGTTGGCCGATGTGCCACATAACCCACATGCCTTTGGTCTTGGCTATACGTGCACCAAAGAGGACTGGGTCAAGAAAGGGAAAGAAATGGCCGGAAGAGCCAAAGCTAAGCAGGCCGGGAAGCGTTACGAGCTTGTGCACCGACCAATTCGGGGAACCCTGAATGGCTATTTTGTTCGAGAGGGTGAAAACTTCCCATTCTGTGGTTTTGCCAAACCCTGGTTCAACTCTGAGAAGCAGCGAGTTCCCGGCTTTGAGATTTTCTTTGACTTGCTGCTGCAAGAGAGTGATATAGAGGAACAGACTGAACCAATTGCTGAGGCTGTAAAGAGCACAGAAATTGAATCCAACAGCAATGAGCTTAAAGTAAGGGTAGCACTTGCGTGTCTCCTTTCAGATCCTCAGATCAACTTAGAGAGCTTGGGGGATAACCTGACCGTTTCCATGATCGAAGACCAACCAGGTGCGAACCTTTCTAGCCGTATCTTGGATGCATCTAATGCACCGCCCCTCACTTGGTAGTTGGAGGAAGGCTACCTGTCTAGCAGTTCTGAGTCAGGTAGTGAACCAAAATCTGATTCCACAGAGTCTGTGGACTTGGAATCAGATTTTGGTTCTTCTGAGTCTAGTCCGGTATCCTTGGGCTTGATAACCCGGATGCCGAGGTTTTGCCCAGGTCATCTTTTTCCTTTTCTTTTGAGTCTGTTGTAACTGAGGAATTGGATTAGCCGGACCTTTTGAATGAGAATGCCACTGTAGATTTTGAGTACTTCTCTGTGCCTCTTGTTTATTGCATTAATCATGATTTTCAAAATTTTGATGAAAACGATGAGGAAGAAATTCCTCTGGTTTTGAAACATTTGATTAATCGAGAGGATGAGAGGTTTGCAAAGCCCCTCACTGATGAATCATTGCTATTAATGTGGGTACTGAGAAGGATCCGCGTCTGGTCTAGATCGGGTCCATGTTGTCTTCAGAGGAGCGCTAATGCTTAGTCGCTTTATTAAAAGATTTCAAAGATGTTTTCGCGTGGTCCTACGAAGACATGCCTAGAATCGATCCTATGATTGTACAACATCGGATCTCTCTTAACCTTGAGGCCCGACCCATCAAACAGAAATTGCGGAGAATACGCCCGGATTGTGCTTTGAAGATTAAGGAAGAAGTCACCAAGCAGATAGACGCAGGGTTCTTGCTAGTATCTGAGTATCCAACTTGGTTGGCTAACATTGCTCCAGTGCCAAAGAAAGACGGCAAAATTCGGGTGTGTGTGGATTTCAAAGATCTGAATAAGGCCAGTCCAAAAGACGACTTTCCTTTGCCACACATCGATGAACTGGTGGACTTTACCGCAGGCCATGCGTTGCTCTCCTTCATGGATGGATTTTTCAGGTATAACCAGATTCTGATGGCACCTAAGGATAGAGCGAAAACTGCCTTCACTACACCGTGGGAAACCTACTGCTATAGGGTGATGCCGTTTGGGTTGAAGAATGTTGGGGCTACCTATCAACGGGCTGCAACCACAATTCTACATGATATGATCCATAAAGAGGTCGAGGTGTATGTGGACGACACGATTGTCAAGTCTAAGGAAAGAGAGGGCCACTACACCGCCTTGAAGAAATTCTTTCAACGGATCAGAGAATACCAGTTGAGGCTGAATCCACAGAAGTGTACCTTCGGTGTAACAGCAGGAAAAATACTGGGTTTCTTGATCACACAGAGGGGCATCAAGTTAGATCCTTCCAAAATCAAGGCCATCCTAGAAGTGCCACCACCAAGGACTAAAAAGGAAGTGCGAGGCTTTCTAGGTAAAGTGCAATTCATAAGACGGTTTATTTCAAAATTAATCTTGACTTGTGAACCACTATTTGGTCTCCTGAAGAAAGGAACGAAATTCCAATGGGATGACCAATGTCAATTTTCTTTTGAGCAGATCAAGCAGTACCTTCAGAATCCACCTGTGTGATCGCCGCCAGAGCTGGGAAAGCCCTTGATTTTGTATCTGTCAGTAACGGACACAACAATGGGATGCATGCTTGCTCAGGAATCTGAGGATAGGGTTGAGAAAGCCATCTATTACCTGAGCAAGAAAATGCTGGATTATGAGACCTGTTACACCCCACTAGAGAAAGCTTACTTAGCCTTGGTATGGGCTACCAGGAAGTTAAGGCACTACTTGTTAGCTCACTCCGTAATTCTGGTTTCGAGATTAGATCCCATCAAATATCTCTTTGAGAAACCAGCACTTGCGGGTAGGCTAGCCTGTTGGTTGCTTCTCCTCTCCGAATTTGATTTGAAGTATGTTACTCACAAGTTTGTCAAGGGGAGAGCGGTAGCGGAGTTCCTAGCAGATCACCTAGTTGAAGAGGATGAAGCAATAGAATACATGTTCCCAAATGAAGCTATTCTGCAAGTCGAGGAAGAGATTTAGAAAATGTACTTTGACAGAGCGTCTAACCAATACGGTTATGGGATAGGGGTGTTGCTGATAGCACCCAACAATTCTCATATACCCTTAGCCTTCAAACTCCGGTTCAAGGTATCCAACAATTAAGCAAAATACGAGGCGTGTATTGCTAGTTTGGAAGCTGCCTTGGAACTAGGGGCAAAAAGGTTGGACGTCATCGGGAACTTGAACCTAGTTGTGTCTCAAGCAAAAAGAGACTGGAAGGTCAAAGAAGAAAAGATGAAGATCCATCACCAGACCTTGGACGTTTTGATTCCTAGGTTTGAAAAGCTAACCTTTACGCATCTACTAAGAGAGAACAACAGGTTCGTTGATGCTTTATCAACTCTATCTTCCATGATAGACATCCCGTTTGGAGTCCGGATGCGTCCGATTATTATTGAGCAAATATATACGCCGGCCTACGAGTCTGTAGCCGCAATAAATGAAGTGCAAAATCAAAACCCTTGGTTTATGATACTTGGAACTTCTTGGGAAAAGAGGTTTATTCACCAGGGGCAAATGCCAAAGACAAGAGGGCAATACAACGGATGGTCGTTCAATTTATCATCTGCGGAGGTAAACTGTACAAGAGGGGTCATCTGGGAATGCACAAGTTGTGTGTCGACGCAGAGGAGTCAAAGCGTCTAATGGAGGCCATCCATGAGGGAAAGTGCGGAGCGCACATGAGTGGAGTAATGTCAGCCCAAAAGATTCTCAAACAAGGTTACTACTGGTCTACCATGGAGGAGGATTGTATCGGTTTTGTTCGGCGATGCCACAAATGCCAAATTCATGTAAACCGCATGAATATCCCGTCGTCGAAGCTGTACAACATGACTTCACCATAGCCTTTCTCAGTCTGGGGAATCGATGTCATCAGCGTAGTCACACTAAAAGGGTCAAATGGGCATGAATACATTCTGGTGGCAATTGATTATTTCACGAAATGGGTGGAAACTCAGTCTTATGCAGTGTTGAAAGCAACGCATGTGGCTAAGTTCATCCGAAACAACATCATTTGCCATTATGGAGTCCCAAACAAGATTATTTCAGATAATGGCTCCCATTTCAAGAAAGAAGTGATTGACTTGTTGGAGAAATACAACGTGGCTTTTCATAAGTCATCCACATATCGGCCGCAAACCAACGAAGCTATTGAGGCCGCCAACAAGAACATCAAGCATATTTTGCAGAAAATGGTTGAGACCTACAGGGATTGGCCAGACAAATTGCCATTTGCACTCTAGGGTTATAGGACTTCAATTCGAACGTCTACTAGGGCGACTCCGTACTCTCTAGTTTACGAGATAGAAGTTGTTCTATAGATTGCAATAGAAGTTCCGTCGCTGCGAGTTATGGTTGAGTATCAGATAGCAGAGGCAGACTGGCAGCAGAGTAGGTTTGAAGAACTGATACTATTCGACGAGAGGAGGTTGAAAGCACTGTACAATGTTCAGGGTTATCAACGTAGGATTTCCAAGGCTTTTAACAAGAAGGTAAAGTCCCGGAATCTCAAAGAAGGAGATTTGGTGCTGAAAGACAACCGAGCTCCCATCCATGACCCTAGGGGCAAGTTCAGACCTAATTGGATTGGTCCTTACATCATCAAAACTATTTGGTCGGGTGTAGTTGTTATTCTTATGGACCTAGATGGCCTAGAATTTTCCCAACCTATCAACATGGAGAAGTTGAAGAAATATTATCCCTAAGAGGCTCGCTAGGTCGAAAACCTGGAAGGGCAACCTAGGCAAAAATTAGAGCACAAAAAATTGGAAATAAATAAAAACTGAGCTCACGAGGTTGAAAACCCTAAACGGCGACCTTGGCAAAAGTCAGAGCACAAAAGGAGAGTGTTAATACTCGAGTGAACCGGAACCGAACTACGTAAGGCCTGCTTCCCAATCTTCGGGATACGTAGGCAACTTCATCCTGAAGTTTAGCCGTAAACACCTCCAACTCAACTGTCCTGTCCATGTGTTTGATCAGGACATCTTTGTCTTTTCTTTATCTGAGTATTCGGTTGTGATCCTCTCCGAGAGCTAGCTACAATGCTAAGCAGTGCTATTCAGACAAGGGGCAATTTTCCATCTTTGAATTCGGGGTTGTACATCTCGAGGATAGATTCCGTGCATGTCAAGTTGTGATCCTTATCGCAAATGGTTTTGAAAAGTTTTAATAAAAGTTGATTTTTGCTCAAATTTTACCTTTTACAACTTAGACCATTTTTGGACCAAATGGAAAACTTTCAGTGCTCACAACTTCAATTTCATTGATTTCAATACAAAGTTCTCCAACTCTCGATACAAATCAAAGTTGCTTTTATTACATGCATAAAACTTGAAAAGTAAAGATCAAAGCAATAAATTTGGGGCATAGCTGAGTCAGGTGTTCCTGCGTCCCCCGTTCATGCATGTGGAAGCTTCTGATGGTAAAATGGGCTCAGATTGTGCCTTGTCTTCAAGCCAGGTCAGGCACTCACCAGAAAGTGCGCAACTGAAATTAGGGGCAAGAGCCAGAAGCTCTCTTGTCCTCCAAGCAATAAGGTACCTAGCCAAATGCGAACCTCGGATTGGGAATGAAACCGGGTATTCTACCCTCTCCTCTAGGCAAGTCTGATCATGTCCAAATAGGCATCTGAACTGGAACGGAAAGTAGAATACACAATGAGTCAGGCCGATCAGCTCAATGCCAGGTTATCGAGTCATGTTGTAGCTCATTTCGGTCAGATTAAGCCAGGGGCAACGCCAAGCAATGTCAGCAGCAAACCTGTTGCACATCCAATGGCACCATCACCCGTCATTTGGGAAATCAACTAGTTGTTGGCAAAAAAAGTATGCCCGGGCTGAGTATGCGGGGCAAGAGTCCACTACCTTTAGCTTGTCCATAAGCTATATCTGGGGAAGGATGAAAGAAAAGAGAGATTAAAGAATAGAGAGATGTATGTTAAGAGAAAAGTGAGAAAAGGGCTTTGAGAGAAAAATAGAGCATGAGTGCCGAGAGATGTAAGAAACACATATAAGAAAGGGTGGGAAACATTACCTAAAGAAGCCGTGGACTCCCCGCAAATTTGTTTGTCTCTCGCCGGTGAAAGGCGTCTAAGCCCATCAAAGTCTCGGCTAACACTAAGTCAATGTAACTCTTGCCTTCTTTCAAGCCTTGCACCACTTCAACTAGCCGAATGTTAGACCTTCAGAAACTGGGGGCAAGAAGGAAATGAGCTAACATGCACAAACAAAGGACGTGTTGTCGAAAACCCCGCCAAAGAAGGTCGTTGCGGTTACCGGCGTCAAAAAATCGATGAATCAAACTAGGAATGTCCAGCTCTTCATTGTGAACTAAGGATCGGGCCTCGTGTAGAGTAAGCCTGCACATCCGTCCCAAAGCTTGGATGTGACCAAAACCGGGTTGAGGCAAGAGTTCCTCATCACGCCGGGACTCCATTAGCACTTGAAATTCTTCGATTGTTGGGCATATCTCTTGTCCCCCAAAGCTAAAAACATGTGTAATTGGGTTCCAACACCTAGCCGCGGCATGTAGGAACGGAAAACAAAGCGGAGAACGACTTAGCGAGAATAGTGCATTTATGCCAAAACCCCAGAAATTCAGCTTTTCCGAGCCATCTAAAGTTGCAATCCAATTCGAGAGTTTTTCGGCAAAGAATGGCTCCATTTTGTGAAGAATTTGCAGCTAAAATGAAGAAACTATGAAGTTCAAGTCTTTTGTAAAAGATAAGGCAATAAGTGGAAGCCAGGTGTCAACATTCTGGAGGTTCCTCACATTGATGGCCGACCGGCCAGTGGTGGTGGCCGACAACCTTTTGTTCTATCCTGTTGTCCACCTGAGTGCTGAGAATGCTGAAAGTATGTGTTTTGTCCTGTTCTTTATTCATTTCAAGGTCTTGTTTTGCATCCTTTTAGTTCAAGTTTGTTGAGTTGTATTTGAATTATTTTGTTTATCGAGTTGTATTACTTTGTTTGTTAGTTGTTGGTCGGTTCATTACCTGATTAAAACTGTTGTGGCAATGCAAGTGTTCACATTTCATTATCAAATTCAATCTCGTTTTCATGTGATGCGGTGCTCATGATGCAAAATACAACACTTTTTCAAGTAAAAACTAGTTTTCAATCCGATCATGGTTGTTTTTACAAAAGTGCAATACAAGTTTTTAAAGCAAATAAAACTTGTCTGAAGCTGTACATATGTTAATGCTACTAACAAAAAGAAGCTAAGTAAAAACTACAAGAAAATCAGTGCCAGTCGCCTCAGGCTCGTGATGCCCTCTTCATCCTCTTCCTCGGAGGAAAGGACTCTGGAGCATTGTCTTCGTCGACGCCGCTGTCTGAATCAGAACCAGAGTTTGAGCTGGCGTCATCTCCGCTCTCTGCCTCTAAACCCTCCTCAGCATCAGCATCCCCACTCTCGGAACCAGAGTCGTCGTCGTCTCCACTCTCAGAGGACTCAGACTGTGGACTCGCCGCCCCATCGGCCTCGCTCGTCTCAACGTCATCATTGCTCAGAATGGGCTTTGAAGGACCACTCTCATCTCAAGTGCCCAGTGAGCCTCACCGCATCCAAAGCTCGCTTCCCTCTCCTCCTTGCATTGGAGGAGGCATCATTGGTCGCGTGCCAGGTCTTTGTCGGTATGGATGGGACTTGAAAAGACAGTTGTCATATTTCAGCCACAGTATGTGCCAAATGCACGCATGGTGCGCAAAATGAGTATATGCAGAAGTCAGGTATAGTGTATGAATCTGAGATGGAAGTGCAAGATTTGGATGCAGTGTATCAGTGCAGTGTGGGGAAGTTTTTAGTTGAAATGCTAGTTTCAGTGTGTCAGTAGGAATTTGATGACTAGAATGTAAGAAAACTGAAGAAATGACCTGAATGCCATGGAAGCTAAGCAGTGCCCCTCCTTAATATCATATCCTCAAATGCAGCTAGTAGCTCGAGCAGATCCTCGGTGTATCTTGGGGGTGCCTACAAATGCATTGGGAATGATCAGAGTCCAAAAGGAACAAATATGAGAAAGAGATGGAAAATCTAAAAAAATATGGTACATACTGGGAGTGCATCATGAGCTCTAACATATCTATGCCCCGTTGCGGCAGGCTCAATCGTGATCTGATATGCCTCCCCAGTATACCGCCAACATGTGAGTGTAGTAGGCAGCTCCGGCCAGCCGATCCTCTGCCCCGCCTGGGTAGCTCCCCTACCATGCGCCCTGGTCGCCCTAGCCACCCCGGGCACTCTAGCTCTCTCTCTCATAGCTGGGGCCCCCACCTCCTCACCTCCACGAATGCCAGTCAAAGGAGGCATGGGGTGTGTCCTGATGAATGTCGAATAGTCCCCCTCTCCGCGAAAGTAGTCGGCCTCCAAGCCCTCCGTGAACTAAATAATCTCCTGGAAGGTCAGTCTCTCTGTGGCTTTCATAGATAGCAGAGGCACCATGGGAACTACTGGCTCTGGCAAGCCCATAGTCTAGGGCAAGAACCACTCCCCTAGGAACCAGGCTCGACAAACCAGGCCCTCAAACAAAAATCGATAACGGGAGGCTCCCCAAGAACCAACAAACTGGTCCCTAACTCTAGCCGGCATCATCGCCTAAGGCTTTCAAGTGATCTGTAAATAGAGAATGCACAGATTGTTAGTGGCCATCAGATATCGAAGCATGAATCAAAGCCTGAGTAAAATTAAAATAACTGTGAATTTTGAGTTACCTCTCATGATTCTGGTGTTGAAATGCAAGCGGAAGAACGGAAAGGTCTCCTTGGTCCTCCGCAAGCATCTCCCGTCATACCGGTAAGAGTATGGTACAATGGGAGGCATCTCTACCTCTAGCTCTGGGGCGAGGGTCGAGAAATAGGCATATACCCAGAGCTGCAAGGAAAAAGGTGACAGTGAGTATACAGCGTACAGAAAGTACAGGTATAGAGTACAGAAAATAGCATGTGTCTGTGTAATGTACAGAAAGTACAGATACAGAGTGCAGGAAATAGCATATGTTTGTGCAGTGTACAGAGAATGCAGAATGGAAAATGCAGACAGCAAAATGTGTAGTACAGTGTACAGAGAACATAGACACAGAGGATACAAAGTGTACAGTGTAGAAAGCATAGTATATGGGTGTAAACAATACAGTATGCGGTGTACATGAAAGTGCAAAATAGAAAGCGCAGAAACATAAAGCAGAAAATGTAAAACAGAAATGTAAAGTGTACCTCCCAGGCTTGCCAGTAGCCTCCAACTCTGTCTTCACTCCCGCGGGATGTCGAACTCATATAGCCGTACAAGGTGGCTAGGCCAGCACCGCCTCAATCGTAGAGTTCGACCTGAGATAAATCTACCAAGGCGCTCAAAAGATATAATCCTACAGTGTTCCTCCTATTCACGAATAGGGTAGTGCCGAAGAGGAACATCAGGAAACCTCGAGCGTAATGCTCGATCTCCTCTGGGGTCTCTAGCTTGGTCCCCCGGAACTGCTCCGCGAACCAACTATATCGCACCATCCCCGGTCGAAAGTAAGACGGGCGTGCCCCTAACAGATAGATCCAGGCAGCCTCCTACTCGCCCATGTCTGTATCATAAGGAATCGAGTGACCCCCTACTCCTATGTTGGTGAGCATAGAGAAGTCGTAGGGAGTCATCGTCATCTCCCCCGTAGTAGAGAAGTGGAAAGAGTTGGTGCTATTCCACCACCTCTCTACCAATGCTCCAAGTAAAGGCCGACTCGCGATGAGGCACGACAACCCCGTACAGAATAGGCCAAAGCCAGCCTCGTCCATAATATGGAGGACACCGGCAGGAAGCTCCATGTACCAGTCCCTCACAAACGTGGCTCCATAGCCCCGGATAGAGCGAGAATCCTCCTGTGATCAGAACAGTGATATATAGTGATATGAGAACAAGCAGATGAAAAGGCAGTGTAAGAAATACAATGCAAGAGTGTGATTAGGGCAAGAAATGCAGTGTAAACAATACAGTTGAAGCCAGGAACACAGTTAAAGCAAGAAATGCAATGTACAGTGAAGAAAACATGTGAATACAGTGTATACCTTGGTGGCGCCATGTGACAAGTTGGAGTCCGGCTCTCGTAGCAAGAGGTCCTCTAGTGCACCTTGCGCAAACCCTCTGAAACCTCGGATTCTCTCGAGTGGTAGCACATGCGTCCAAGGATGATATGTCGTCGGATCAAAAGGTTGAATCGTGGGTGGTAGTAGCACCGACTCGGGCTCTGCCACCATCTCTAAAGACAACTGGGGTGGGATCTCCGGGAAAGCCCCATCGTGGAGTAGATCATCCACCATGTGGAAAGAAGACAGAAAGTCCGCGAAAAACGAAGGAAAATGAGGAAAATAGGTGGAAAAATGCCAAAAGTCAACCCTAAGAGAGAGAAAAGGGAAGAAAAAGTCAAAGCCCGAGAAAAGGCACCAAACCCAAGAAGAAGTCAAGGAAAACAAGCCTCAAGTGGTGGAACTCTAAGAAAAAGCACCGAAATCAAATTTCAATCGGTTCAAAACGGAGTAAACTAAAAGGGTTTAGCAAAGAAAATGTACGTAGGGCATTGGAAAATGCGTATAAAGCTCAGATCTAGAGAGGGAAAGTGTCTAGAGAGAAAGAGGGAGGATTTTCGGCTTTGGTGAAGTGAAGAAATGAAGTACGGGTGAGTATATTTAAAGACCCAAGGTGAAAAGACCAATTTTGCCCCGATCTGCCATCGGTGGCCAACCGGCCACCACTGGTGGCCGACAGGCCACATTGGTGGCTGACAATCTTTACTGGTGGCCGACAGGTGGTCGACACCCTCCCCTCGCGGCCGTCAAGCTTCCAGTTCTCCTACATTGAGTCTTAATGCTGTTTTGAGTCTTTATGTCTCAAGAAGTGCAAGGAAAGTTCACTTTTGAGTTCGGATTGTCTCTGCGGAAGTTCCAAACCGTGCCTTCAGTGCATGATGTTCATTACTAGTCAACATGAACGAAATGTATCCTTTGAAAACATGTTGCAACTCTTCCAAGAGGTAAATCAGAAGTCGCTATTTAGTTTGTTTTGATAAACACATATGGTCTTGCATATAATATGCACCTCTCCTTTGTTGCGTAGAACATGCTTCCAATTAATCTTGCATAGAACATGCTATTAATCGTGCATAGAACATGCATTTGGTACTTAGTATAGAACATGATGTTGATCTTGCATAGAACATGCGTTTGATACATTTGCATAGAACATGCCTTAACATTATCGTAATTGCACATAGAACATGCACCCTTAATATGTTATACCTATTGAGTTTCTTTCTTACGCAGGTACGATATTGTATATATGGTTCATTCAGCAGAGCCAACACAGTCAAACGGTATTGTATGTACTGTTCATTCAGCGGAGTTCCGGGTGAAGTCATTCGTGCCCTTCGAATCACATCCTTTTACTTCCTCTCCTCACGCATGAGAGGCGTTGGGATTGTGTCCTTTTGGTTAAAAACATTTGGGTGCGTCCCAGTGTTTACACCACTCCTTTTAGTTAAAAATATTCAGGTGCGTCCTGGTGTTTATGCCACTCCTTTTGGTTAAAAACATTCGGGTGCGTCCCGATGTTTACACCACTCCTTTTGGTTAAAAACATTCGGGTGCATCCCAATGATTACGCCACTCCTTTTGGTTAAAAATATTCGGGTGCGTCTCGGTGTTTACGCCACTCCTTTTGGTTAAAAACATTCAGGTGCGTCCCAGTGTTTACACCACTCATTTTGGTTAAAAACATTTGGGTGTGTCCCGGTGTTTACACCACTCCTTTTGGTTAAGAACATTTGGGTGCGTCTCAGTGTTTACACCACTCCCTTCGGTTAAACACATTCAGGTGCATCCCAGTGTTCACACCACCCCTTTTCCTTCCGTGTGCAACACATTAGGATTTCGGTTGAGACCTCAGGTGTGCCCAATGGTTATGTCGCTCTTCACCTTTCCTGTGCGTCGCGTAGTTAAGTTTGCATAATTTTCTTACATCCTTTATGCATGAAATGTGGTTTGGTTCCCACGTATGGCTTGTTTACTTACTTACTTTTGTGTTTGAGGTTGTTGTACCTTGTTTCGGTTTGTTCGAATGCGGCATTTTTATTGCATTGTATTTGCATTTAAATGTTTCATTACAGCTTCATTGCATGATCATAAGTTATGTTCTTGCATCGTGCATATCACTTACATCTTGCCCTAGATCTACACAGGTTTGATTCCTTGCAAAGGGATACGTAGGCAGCCTACGGGTGCAATCGTTTTTCTCTTGCTTGTTTGTTTGTCCAAGTCTTCAGCCTTGTTAAAAATGGGTCGTCTCTGGGCTTTGACATTCACTCCCGTCACTTCATGACTTCCGAGTTCTGTCAAAGAGGGGCAACTGTAGACACCCCATTTTTTACCGTCCTCAAGACTTGGACGTCATCGCTTGTACATTCGATGATTGTGTTTGTTTGTGTTCGTTTTGAGCGCCCGAAGTCCTCAGTGGAATGCCTTGTCTTTGAGCCTCTAAACCTTGTCTTTTCTTTGCCTGGTTTTGGACCATATCTTGTTGTTTTTGTGTCTAGAACCTCTTGGTGACCTGTCGGCCACCACCATGGGCTGTCAACCATGGATTTTGCTTGTCGGCCAATGTTGTGGCCGGTCAGCTACCAGTGGTGGCCGACGGCCACCAATGTGCTTTTCCAGATATTTGTTGACAGCTATGCCAGCTATTAGCCCACTGAGCTGTATCTTCCTACACGTGTATAGTAGGATGTTCCTAAGCTCATGGCTTGTTTTTCTATATATAGGGGGGTTCTTCCCCCCTTTTTGAGGGTTAGAAAATTTAAACCAAAATTATGTCTCTCTCTCTTACAATTTTGTGCTTTGTAGCTTGTTTTCTCTACCCTATTACATACACCACCTTAACCAAAGTTGCTAGTCTTTGGGCTGCGATAACTTGGGACCTTCTTTGAGCTCTAGAAGGTGGTTTTTGGCTTGGATTGTTGGCCAACTTGTGCTTTGCTTCAAAGGTATAACACTTGTCTTGTTTATACTTGTTTTGTATACTTGTTTTGCCATCCTTTTCAATTGTTTTGAGGCTGGTTTTGAACTAAAAAAATTTCTGTTTTTATGGCCTAAAAGTGTTGGTTTGAGGTTATTTTTAGTTAAGGGGTAGTCCACCCTTCTTGCATCGTAGTTCTTAAAGCTTGTGCCTTTATTCATCACTTTCAAACCAACCTTTTTTTTTGCCTTTTAATCACTGAATTTCAGAGGTTTTTCAGTGGTAAAAAAACTCATTTTGAAGTCCAAAATTGGAGGGGTTAGCCTCCCCTCCCTGTGTCTTGTTTGCATGCCTAGTTAACTCCATGTATTAGCTTATTGTTTTAGTTTTTTGTGACATAAGTCAAGCATGTTTTAGACTATATTTAGGGTTGTTTTGCCTCTGTTTTTGGTTATTTGTTTCATTTGAGTCTTGCATTGCATGGTTGTAGTGTTAATTCCTTCACTAGCTTAGTGTTTTAAGGCTTTAACTATCATCGGTTTGAGTTGGTTGCATGTTTTAGTGCTTTTAGTACTCATTTTTAGCACCTAATCATATCTGCAACCTCCTCCCTTTCTTGGTTTTATTTTTGTTTTGAAAGTTGTTTAAACCATTTGCTTGTTTAAAGCATGAAATTGAGATGTTTGTGCCTAATGGTTTAATCCGTTTTGGGGTTCCTTGCCAATGGCATGAGGTCTCTTTCATGCCTAAAACAACCTTTGGTTTAAGCCCTCTTTCCATTAGAGGACACTCACCAATGGACTTAATGGATTAAGGAATGACTTGGTAATTAAAATGAGTAAACAAAATTGGTAAGTAAAAGAGGCAAGATAAGCATTCTTTGTGTTGCATTGCATGTGTTCAAATCGGACGTTAGTTTGAACACAAGGAAAATGGAACATTTCATACTCAAAAGTGATGAAATGTGTCGTTTTCCTTTGTCTCCATTGCCCTTGATCATGCATGATAGGGTGATGGTCATTTTGGTCTCATTTTGCACTTATTGAACTTGCACAATTGGTTTCACAAGCCATCATGCACTGAATTTGCTTGATTGATGGTTTGTGAGCCAAAGTTTGTCCCTCCTTTGATTTTCCCATGAAAAGGAGAGGTGTGTGCAAACAAACCTTCAAAAAGTACACTATTTTGCTCTGTTTAGCTCTCTGTTGCAGCAAGGAAGTTCAGGACATCAGTGGCCGACAGCCACCATCAGTAACCGACCGGCCACCATTGGTAGCCAACCAGCCCATTGTCGACTATTAGTGAAATTTGCACAGTGTATTGGTAAGGTGGAGCAGGGGTGTTCTGGACGTGGGAAGAATTTTCAGTGATCAAATGTGCAAATAGAGGCTTGCAGCAGCAAAACAGCAGCTTTTCGGGTGGAAACTGAGCACGTACATGAGCCTTCCTTACATTTCAAGCTTATTTAACGCTTAAATATCTAGCTTAGATCCGTGTTGTAATTAATTAGTCGTAGCTAATTAAGAGTTGTAAATAATTAGTTAACTACAATAGTCAATTAGTTTACAGTTTTGTAATAATTAGTTAGCTTAATTAGCTAGTTAGCTTATTCATTCAGACCCTCCTTCGCGAGGGCATAATGTTGTAATAAGTGTGAGTGCGTGCGTGTGTGTATGTCTTCCAACCCCACATCTTTATCCCTTTTACTTAACTGCTTTCGATGGTTAGATTAGGGACATGTTTCAATCGGCATATCGCATGCTTGCATCCATTCATTAGTATTGCACGCACCGAGGTTCAATGCATCATTCTAACTACATCGCCATTTCAATATCTTATTTGAATACATGTTTAATCGCATATTGTTCAAATCGATTCATGTGCCATATTAGTAGCCAAGCCTATTAATTGCATATTGCATGTGTTGCATAGGCATCTTAACATAGTTAAGAATCATGCATATTTTTCTAACTCATATCTTCTTAGCTTGGAGTACTAGGCGAGTTTTAACGCTTTAGCATACCTGCATAAATGCGAATGTTGCCATGTTTAGCATGCTTGCCATGAGGCTAAATGCTTAAATGCTAAACTGGATGAATGCCTGTGGATGAAAGCTTGTTGAGTGGCAAATCATGTTTTAAGCCCACTATGTTTGGTGGCAAATCCACAACTTTAAGCCCACTTGAGGGTGGGAAATTCAAACCATTTTCACAAAACAAACATGAGTTGAATTGTTCCAAATTGAGCACACTTGTCTATACTTGCTTGTGCTCATCACATAGTAATGTTAGTTCAATAATCGGAATAAGAACACATAATGTTTATAAAAAATCATATCATGATTAGTAGAGGCCGATCTTTGATTGGGCGAGTGGGGGTGCTCAATTCATGACCTTCCCCTCTAATACCTAAATTCCCGAGCCGAGGCAACATTGGTGATGACGGACATGCGGCCTTTGGCACGAGTCAGGGTTTCCTAAATTTTCCCAAAACAAAAATATTTAGGTGGCGACTCTATATCTGGTAAAGCAGTCCAATTTTGGCATTTTTTATTCAAAATCAATTTTCCAAAATGATTTGTTGAATTTGGACTCTTTGGTGTTTATTAGTTTTACATTGCATTTATGAGATTAGATTCAAAACCACGGGAGTTTGAACTGTAGGGCTTCTTTCCGACCTTCCAAAGGGGAAACGAAAAAAGGCGAGCCACAGGCCCGTTAAAATTAATTAGGCCCAATTAAAAAGTCCAAGATTGATGGGCCCGAATTTATCGTAGGTCCAAGATTGGTGGGCCTGAATTTATCGCCCTCAAACGGGCCGAATTGCTCTAAGCCTCGAAAGGGTTCAGATCCACGAACTTAGAGACTTACTCAGGCTCGGACTCAAAAGGGTATTGAACAAGCCTAGAGATCCGAGGCACTCGGGCTTCAAATAGATTCGATCACAATCTAGGGGCTCCTCCATTGCTGAGTCCCAGAACATTTACGGACTTGGTCTAAGATCAACCCACCAAAATCATGAGTGAGGTTAGAGCCCGAACATAGGGCCTGAATCCCAAGGATGAGGGGTGGAGATGAATTCACTCATTGGTTAATTTTGCCTACATCCAAGTCGAGGTGACACGACCCTGGGGGGTCCACGAGACTCGGCAATATTTAGCGGCAGGGGGTCCTCTAGGACTACCTCGGCCCTTTGAGATGATTGGGGATCATTGGTTAGGTGTGGCTAAGAAGAAGGGTTCGCCAAGAGATTGATCTCCTTTTCGGGGTTTTCCTCATCCTCGGAGAGGTCACCTCCTCAGACAAGATGGTTAGAGAGAATATTCTCCCATGTGCCTTGCATATGGGCTCCATCCTACATCGTGAGGTGCCTATAAATAGCACCCACCCATAGCTTTACAAAGTATGGATTTTGGAGAGACAACTCTTGGGAAAGAACTAATTTCCCTTCTCCATTATCAACCTTGAGAGTGAAAGTGGGAGTCCATAGGAGAGCCTTGCCATTATTCTTTCTCTAACTACTTTGCCTTCTTCTTCACCCAATCTCTTATCTCCATCATCTCTTTGCTTTTGTGTTCTTAGCTGTGACTATTGAAAAATCTAAGCCTTTCATCATTTTTAGAGAATTCGAATTTTCTTCAAAGATCTTCGAATTTTCCAACAACGTTCTTGAACCCTCTCATACACATAGAAAGGAGGATTACTTGGATTGTATGAACAAGTTAGAAAAAAGAGCTCGCAAGTATTATGCAGACCCAGTTGATCACCTCGATAGTGATGAATTCGTGAAAATGATCCTATATGATGCTTGCTTTGTTACTGAGTTTCCTCTTGGTTTTTTTTTTTTTTTTGTTGAGGATAAAAATCAACAATCATATGTGGGTGATGAAGTCCAAGTATCATGGAAGAGAATACAAATTTGCAATGACTTGATGCTACTTGAAAACCAACTTCCATTCTTTGTTATATCTGAATTTTGTGACATGAGCTACGGTGTGGGCGTGACCCAAAATCCAAACCCGAATCATCTTGATCCTACCTTCACCCTTACCCTCATTATGCTGGCTTTGTTGCCTATCCGTCAGAACCTACCAGGAGGGATTGACATTTCCAAAATCAATTTTGAAAATATGTCTGTCTCTAAAAGCAAGCATTTTCTTGACTTGGTGCATAATGTTTGTCTTCCCTCCTCCTCCAGAGATGAATCAAATAACCACCAAAACAAGAATCAAACAACTTGCTTTAAAATGCCGTGTGTGATAGAGCATCAGGGTGCTGGTGTCAAGTTCAAGGCTAGAGAGGAGCGCAACCAAAGCATGTTCGATATACGCTTTGAACATGATCATTTTAAAATACCAAAGTTTAAAGTCACTGATTCGACATAGACGTTCTTCTGAAACATCATTGCCTATGAACAACATTCCTCGGATGACAAACCCAAAGTTTCATGGATCAACTTATCAACTGCAAAGAAGACATGACCCAACTTTGTTGCCATGAAGTTCTTGAAAACTGGCTTGGTGATGACGAAGTGGTGGCACTTATGTTCAACAACCTGGGTAAAGGAAGAATCATTTCAGAGTAGTTTTACTACGCTAAACAGTGCAGCAAAGTGAACTCTCATTGCAAGAGATGGTGGAATAGAGTAGTAGCTTCATTAAAGCGGGATTACTTCAAAAATATATGGATCACTGTTGCCACTATTGCAGCTGTTTTTCTCCTCCTCACTCTTACACAGACTATCATTGCCCTAATTACAATTATTATTTCTCCCCCGTCCCAACACTAATCTGATGTTGTTTGCTTAGGCCACTACCCTATCATCCACTATTTTTATTTCAACAAAATATTTTGCATACGCATATGTAGACAGTTTCTATATTTGTGTCAATTTGAGCAAGAGTATTGTGTTTTCAGAATAAGTGTAGTGGTTATTAAGTTAACCTACAAATATTAAATGTGTTATGTGAGTGTTTGTGATTTCTTGTGCGTTTGGTCTATATGTTTTGTGATTTCTTCTGTTAGAATGAAGTATGATTTTATTTTCTGCCTATTTTATATTAGAATTCTAGCTTCTCCTGTGATCAGGGACGGATAGAGGAGGCAGAATGCCCCTCTTCAAAATTATAGTAGTTGGTTTTCTTTCTTTTTTTTTTAATTTTGTTTTTAAATCATAATTTGAATGAAACATGTTAACCAAACATATTTTTAAAATACAATTCAAAATTACTTTCAAAACTCCTCTCTTCTCTCTCTCTCTCTCTCTCTCTCTCTCTCTCTCTCTCTCTCTCTTTTATTTTTTATTATTAATCAATCAACGAATCACTTTTTTTCCCTCTTCTCTCCTCTCACATTCTTTCACATTCTATACATACATCAATCAATCAAAAAAAATAAAAATAAAAAATTACAAATCATCCCAAAACTATTTTCAAAACTCATAACCAAATAAATTTTTTCTTTTCAAATCATGATTCAAAAACTCAAAAGACAACTCCACACTCAAATCATTATTCTAAAACTAAATCAAACGGACCCTATATTTTTACCCATAAAAGTTTAGAAAAGAATTTAAATTGCCTCCTCTTTTTGTATTTCCTTTTCAGCTAGACCCCTTCATTTTCCCTTTAAATATTGGAAAAATTACCATGTAGTGATAATTTTTAAAAATATTACAAATTCATAAAAAAAATTATAATTATAATTTATAATATTTACCATTTATTTGTAATTTGCCCTTAAATATTTATATTGCTTTGAAGTGGGAACTATTTTGTAAGTGTTGAAAATCTAAAAATTTATATGAAATGAAAAGAGAAACTTTCAAACCATTATTTTTAGGTATAAAAATCCATATCTACACTATAAAAGTATTTTTAAAACTTGTTGGAAACTTGTTGGAAAGGCATTGCAAATCGCTACAGAGAGAAGCTCTTAGTGCCCCTCTTTGCGTCGACTAGAAAAACTCTTAAAGATAACACATTATAAAGACTAGTATATGGAAGTTCACAGGTCCATACATAGATTCAGTATGGTAGTTCAGATTCGGGCATGTGAGACCTATTAGGTCATCTCCAATCCTTCATCAAATTTAAATTTGATGAAAAATTGGTTTAAATGGTGCCCCAATCGTTTCATTAAATCGATATCAAATAAAGGGAGAATTATATTTTTCATCAAATAAAGGAGTTTTATATTTCAACAAATTTTGTAGGTGACTGTTGAGCCGGATGTCCGCCTAATATTTTTCCAGACAACCGAGCTTTCTTTATCTGAACGTCAATTTTCACTCATGGACAGATGTCTGCCATGATGTTCTCCTAGGCAACCGGGCTTGTAACAAGATTTGATGAAAATTTTAAATTTAGCATTACAGTGCATCATATGCGATTAAATTTTTCATCAAATTGTTATTCAAATTTGATGAAGCGTTGGAGATACTCTTATGAGTTTTATTTTAATGATTTGAAACGTTCATTTTGTAAGAATTTTTGTATATATCATTTAAAAATAAAAAATAAATTGCGAAGGCCGAATATTCTATTACGTAGGATAGCCGAATAGATTAAAGAAAGAAATTAGATCATGTACAATACGGCTCCAGCCCCGAGGGATAGAGGCCGAATAACCAGATCAGCCTCTATCAGTTGTAGATTGGGCCGAATAAGAAGATATAGCCGAATGAGCGATTCTTCATTGGACGAAAGGTGGGCCTAACCATCAACATCAAGAACGACTATAAATAAAAGGAGCATCAGCCAAAAGAGGTACGTGAGAAAAAGTCTAAACTTCAGATATAAGAAACCAAGAGAGTATACACTGACTTGTCCGTCGGAGTGCTAATTCTGGCACCCCCGACCAGAGTGTTCATTCCTTTTTAGGTGATTGGCTGAGGATCACGAGCGTCCTCCCGGATCCGAAGAGTATTTCTGAACCACTTCTCCACAATTGGTGCCATCTGTGGGAATACTCAAGCACATCCATGGCGGGTCTAACGGAAGATCCTCCGGTAGTTGCTGGCGACCCTACGCCACAAGATGAAACCACTCCAAGCAACATGCTTGGGCCAAAGAATATTACCGCAAAAAGGGCCTTGAACTTTGATTCACCCTCGACATCAGCACATGAGACAATGCAAACGATTATGGAGCAAGCGAAGCAAAACGAATAGAGGTTGGAAAACATGATGGTTGAGAATGAGTGCCTTCAACAAGATTTGGCCTTGGAGGTGGCAAAATCCCAACAAGCCGCGCGCCAAGACCCGGGATGACCTCTGAGAAAAGATGGTCGACGATCTCAAATTCTGAGAGATGATAGTGGCAGTGGCTCCAACTCCTCATCCCTAGAATCTACAAAGAAGGGACGCGTCGACATCTCTAGTTCTTCTGAGGGAAGTCCACGTGCACGGAGAAAGCGAAGAAGAAATGATTCAGATGAAGAGGATCAACATGACCCCTTTGTACGACAGATTGCAAGGGCAGTGCTACCCAAAAAGTTCAAAGCACCGTTATTCACCTTGTATGATGGAAAATCAGACCCTACCGATCACATTCGCCATTACAAGCAAGCCATGACGCTTCATGCAGACGATGAGGCCCTCATGTGTCGAATATTTCCGAGCAGTTTGGGACCACTGGCTGTCAGGTGGTATTATAAACTGGAGCCAGCATCGATCAAGAGCTTCCACCAACTCCAAAAATCCTTCAGGGCAAGGTTCATCACTAATGAGGTCCAGCCGAAGCAAACCGATTCTCTGTGGGCAATGCAAATTCAACCAGGGGAAACCCTTAGTGCATATTCGGCGCGCTATTGGGAATGTTTTAATCTAGTAGATGATGCCTGTAATGACTCCATGGCTATTACCGCCTTCAAGATGGGGTTGCATCCTGACAGTGCCCTCCGCAGCTCTTTGGCCAAACGGCCCCCAAAAATGGTCTGGTCGTTGATGAAAAAAGTCAAGGAATACTGCAAAGTAGAAGACGATGCCCTACGGGTCAAAGCCGGGCACAAAGCCACTAAGTCGGCCTTGCCTGAAATCGTGTAGCCGATAAACGTTGTACCATCACGCAGCCCTAAATCACAGAATCGGGCTAAACAAGATAGAAGACGGGATTCGCGCCGATCAAATGACCAATGTTCGCATCGAGCTAATGAGCAACTTCAAGTGGATAGCAGGCGCGCAAGACACGCCGACAAGAAATAAACGGAGTTATCGAAGCCGATCAGTGCGGTTATGTCTAAGGTTCAACACATGTCGTTCTTTAAATGGCTGTCTAAGATGGTGGGACCTCCCAACACGAGGAGACGGGATAAGCGGTGCGAATATCACAAGGACCACGGTCATGATACCGACAGTTGTTATGCGTTGAAGGATCACCTTGAGGAGTTGGTACAAGACGATCGGCTTAAGCAATACGCCCAAAAAGACAACTCAACCAAAACAGTTACTGTGCGGCAGGAGTCAGCACCACTCAGCATAATTCATCTGATATACAACTTGCCGACGGCTTCCGCTGTGCATACAATTCAGTCGCATCCTAACCTCAAAAAACAAATCACACTGGCGAAACGCCCCCATGAAGCTGCGAGTATTTCATTCGATGATTCCGATCTGGTCGGCGTAACGCTCCCCCACATTGATCCCTTGGTAATCAAACTACGCGTAAACAAATTCACCGTTGAATGGCCACTCATTGACTAGGGGGGTACTTCAGAAGTTATGTACTACAAGACCTTCACCAAACTTGGCTTCACTGAGTCGGACCTATCTTCGGCCCATTATCTGTTATTCGGCTTCAATGCCAATCCAGAATACCCATTGGGCAAAATCACACTACCAGTTCGAGCGGGCTTCCGATCAGTGGATGTGGAGTTTTTTGTTGTCAAGCTTCCTTCACCGTATAATCTCATCATGGGACGAACTTGGCTGCATACCATGCAGGCCGTGCCAAGCACCTATCATCAACTGCTCTGTTTCCCGAATGAACGCGGAATTAAACAAATTCGTGGTTCCTAGAAATCGGCACAAGCTTCTTATCTCCTTGCCGCAGAAACACCAAGAGAGCTGGAAGTGAATTCTTTTGAGGTGCCGGATCGAGAGAGCCTCGACGATGTTGGGTGACTCCCAAGTGAAAAGGCCATGGAAGCCTTGGATCGAGTTGAAATTGATGGGAATCCTGACAGGTTCTTCATGGTCGGTGCCTCCCTGAATAAAGTCGATAGGCAACAGCTAATTACCTTCTTACTCAGCAACCTTGACGTATTCGCATGGTCACCGTATGAGATACCGGGGGTGGATCCATCTATTTCTCAGCACCGTTTAAATGTTGACCCCAAATGTAAGCCAATTATTCAGAAAAGCCGGCGGTCAGCCGTAGAACACATTGCTGCTGTTGTTGAAGAAGTTGACCGGTTGCTTGATGCCGGGGCAATCCGGGAAGTGACCTATCCCACATGGCTGTCAAATACTGTGGTTGTAAAGAAGAAAAATGGGACCTGGCTTGTTTGTGTGGATTTCACGGACTTAAACAAAGCTTGTCCCAAGGATTGCTTTCCCCTCCCCAGAATAGACCAACTCGTAGACGCCACAGCACATCATCAACGTATGAGCTTTTTGGATGCCTACAGAAGCTAACATCAAATTGCCATGCACCCAGAAGACCAAGAGAAAACTGCATTCCTCACCCCAAGAGGAACCTATTGCTATAAGGTTATGCCTTTCGGGCTGAAGAATGCGGGGGCAACTTACCAAAGACTAGTCACTGCCATGTTCAAGGAGCAACTCGGCCGTACTATGGAGGTGTATATTGATGATATGGTGGTCAAGTCCAAAGAAGAGCAAACTCACCTGGCCGATCTGAAAGAGACATTCGACATTCTATGCAAGTACAAAATGAAGCTGAATGACTCCAAGTGTGCATTCGGGATTGGATCCGAAAAATTCCTTGGCTTCATTGTTAACCACCGCGGAATCGAGGCCAACCCGAGGCAAATCACAGCAATCCTTGAACTCAGCTCTCCTCAGTCAGTCAAAGAGGTTCAAAAGCTGATGGGGATGGCCATCGCACTCAATAGGTTCATCAGTCGTTCCACACGTCACTGCCGACAATTCTTTCATACCATTCGGTAGGGTAAAGATTTTGAATGGACCTCTGAGTGCGAAGCCGCCTTGAACGGTTTGAAGACTTATCTCCGATCAGTTCCACTTTTGACAACACCTTTGGCAGGTGATCCGCTCATTTTATATCTGGCAGTTTTCAACCGGGCCGTCAACACCTTACTGATAAAGGAAGAACTTGGGGAGCAGCGGCCAGTCTATTATGTGAGAAAAGCAATGGTTGACACCGAAACACATTACCTTCCATTGAAGAAACTCATCCTGGCTCTCGTCATGGCAGCAAGAAAACTGATGCATTATTTTCAAGGGCATTCCATTGGGGTACTCACGGACTACCCCCTCCCTTCAGTACTCTGCAATGTAGAAGCATCAGGGCACATTTCAAAATGGGCTCTGGAACTTGGCCAGTATGATATATAATTTCTGCCCAGAACCTTGATTAACGGGCAAGTGCTCGCCGACTTTGTGGCCGAATTCACTGGATGCCTCGCGACTATAAGTCTGATCAAATTCAACCTAAGCCGAATTGGAGAATTTATGTGGGGGACATTTGGCAGTTGTACTGTGACGGATCATCCAACCAACGTGGCTGCGGGGCCAGTGTTGTGATCATGGCTCCTGACGGGGCAATAATCGAGCAGGCAGTCAAACTTGGCTTTGAAGCATCGAACAAAGAGGCCGAATATGAAGCACTGCTAACTGGCTTACGGAATGCACATCTCTTGGGTGCTCGGCGTCTGCTTATTTTTTTCCGACTCAAAGCTAGTCATTAATCAGTTAAAGGGTGAATACCCGGCCAAAAACGACCGTATGGGGGCTTACATGAAAACGGCGAGTTCCCTGCTGGCAAAATTCGACCATCATGAACTGAACCAGATAACCCGAGATCAGAACACACATGCGGACACCCTGGCTTGCCTAGCCTCCACCATCAACTCAGAGATTAAACGGACAATTGAAGTAGGATTCATCTCTAAGCCGAGCATTGGCCCTTTGGAGTCGGTCCAGATCAGTTTCATAGAATCAGGTCTGAGTTGGATGGACCCTATTGCTTCATTCCTATCTTCCGAACAACTCCCGACTAATAAGAAAAAAGCACACAAGCTGCAAAACAAAGCCCTACAATATTACTTGGATCCGCACGGAAAGCTCTACAAGAAATCCCTTTCCGGTCCATACCTAGAATGCGTTCATCCGAATAAAGTCGAGGAACTCCTGACGAAAATACATAAAGGTAGTTGTGGTGCCCATTCTGGCGGACGCTTTTTGGCTCATCGAGACGTGACACAGGGGTATTATTGGCCGACAATGAGAGCTGATGCCGAGTGTTACGTCAAGAAATGTGAACAGTGCTAGAAGTTCTCCCATTTGACCCATTTGCCTGCTGAAGAGTTAAGCTCCATAACTAGTCCTTGGTCGTTCACCCAATGGGGACTTGATATCGTTGGACCATTACCTCGTGCCCTAGGCAACAAACGATTTTTTATTGTGGCAACAAATTACTTCACGAAATGGGTCGAAACGGAGGCACTAACGCAAATTTGAGATACTGATGTGAAACGTTTTGTATGGAGAAATATCATAACACGATTCGGCATTCCAAGAGCACTTATTTCAGACAACAGCACCCAATTTGATTGCGGCGTCTACCGAGAATTGTGCAGCAAGTATGGTATTCGGCCCTATTTCTCCACCCCAGCTTATCCGCAGAGCAATGGTCAAGCTGAAGCCTCCAACAAAGCCATTTTGGACGACATCAAGAAATGGTTGGAGAAAACTAAAGAAAAGTGGGTTGAAGAGCTCCCTCGTGTATTGTGGGCTCATTGCACTATACCAAGGCGATCAACTGGAGAAACACCATTCGCTCTGTGCTTTGGAACTCAGGCAATTATCCCACTGGAGATCGGCCTACCCACTCTGAAAACAAAGGTCTTTGGCTTGGGCCGTAATGACATGATGCTAGCTTTGGATCTAACTCTGATTAAAGAACGGCGAGACTGAGCCCTCGCGTCTATGGCATGGTATCAGCAGTAACTCGCTAAATCATACAGTCAACATGTGCATCAGCGACGTTATATAGCCGGAGAACTGGTCTTGAAAAAAGTTCTTCTCGCTACTAAGAACCCCGCTGACAGAAAGCTAGGTCCCAACTAGGACAGCCCCTATCAGATTGAGGCAATCGCCAAGACAGGGCATATCACCAAAGACATGTGCGAAGGAGTCTGCCACGCCCTTGGAATTCCACGCACTTGTGAAAATTCTATCATTAACCCGACTTGTGGGGAATGATACTTATTTCGAATGTTCACCGTGTACAACTTTCATTTTTTGTAATGCAAAGCCTCTTATTTTTCCACTGTAAAATTCAGTTCATCAAGTTATAAGCCTCCAGATTCAAAGCCCCATCAGTGAATGACACTTTTGGGCCGAACAAGTCTCTGGATTCGAAGCGCCCTTCATGGATGTCACGATTGGCCAAGATATAAATCTCCAGATTCGGAACCCCATCAGGGAATGACACTTTTGGACCGAACAAGTCTCCGGATTCGGAGCGCCCTTCGTGGATGTCACGATTGGTCAAGATATAAGTCTCTAGATTCGGAGCCCCATCAATGAATGACACTTTTGGGCCTCCGGATTCGGAGCGCCCTTTGTGGATGTCACGATTGGCCGTCTCTGGATTCGGAGCCCCATCAGTGAATAACACTTTTGGGCTGAACAAGTCTCCGAATTCGGAGCGCCCTTCGTGGATGTCACGATTGGCCAAGATATAAGTCTCCAAATTTGGAGCCCCATCAGTGAATGACACTTTTGGGCTAAACAAGTCTCCGGATTCGGAGCGCCCTTCGTGGATGTCACGATTGGCCAAGATATAAATCTCCGGATTCGGAGCCCCATCAGTGAATGACACTTTTGGGCTGAACCAATCTCCAGATTCGGAGCGTCCTTCGTGGATGTCACGATTGGCCAAGATATAACTCTCCAGATTCGGAACCCCATCAGTGAATGACACTTTTGGGCCGAACAAGTCTCTGAATTCGGAGCGCCCTTCGTGGATGTCATGATTGGTCGAGATAATCCTCCGGATTCGGAGTCTCATCCGTGCAAGACCCGCTTGGGCCGAATAAGTCCGGATTCGTAGAAATCACGATTAGCTGAGACCAGACGCCGAGGAACTCGGCGTCTCTTTCATTTGTATTATAATTAACAAGCATAGACGCAATAGACGAAAAATGGTAAGTAGCAGAAACAATATTCTAGCATTTAAAACGATACATTTTATTACGTTGATCAAGATTACTTAATTTACATTCAACTTTCGTTAAAAGCGCTAGAATAGATTCATCTTTATTCGACATCACCTTCGTCGTCGCTGTTTTCGACTTCGTAAGCCGCAAAAGGAAAATCGTTACTCTGGTATAACGGCGATGCCGAGTCAATGCCTGCTACCCGGAGAGCCTCCATGGCACGGAGAGCCTTGACTCACCCATGCTTGAATCCCCGATTCTCACATCAGCAAACTTCCTCGGCGAGCTTTTCCTTCGTCTTGTCTATCCCAACTTTTCGACCGTTGTGGAAGCCTCATTCATAGGCCGTGGCCTTCGCAGTCTCTATTGCAAACATATTTTCCGTATCTCATGACTTATCAGTTGTTGGGTCACCATTTCCTCCACAATTGGGTTAGTTGGGCTGATCGATTTTGTCTCAGCAGTCTTGGCCTTCCTCAGTTCACGTTCGGCCTTCTCCGAGCGAGCTTCTAAGTTCCGAATGCGTTCATCTTTCTGCTTTATTTCCCGCCGCGCGGCACACAGACGCATGCCGACCTCATAGGCGGTATACAAGCCTCTCATCGCTCCATGGATGCCTTCCCGAAACACTTCGAAATCCCATCGACTGACCATTGACCGCTGGACTTCTGGTGAAAAAATCTGTCGAGTGAACTCGACTACCACATTTGGATCGTGCACAATTGAATCCGCTTCTGTCATCAATTTGTTCCCCACAAAAACCACAAAACTCAGTGGGCGCAGTGTCACACCGGATTCTCCCTTTGAGCACGATTGAAAGGAGTTGCCCCGTTGCTGTTTTTCCCTTCTGGGTGACCTAGTTCAACGACGTGGGGACTAGCGTCTCTCCCGCTCCCTCGACGTCCTATTGCCTGTGCGCATAGGCTCACCACTTCAATTCATCTTTACGTCTAGCTCAGCCAATGTCCTTCCTTCTCCTCTACTGTTGAAGAATAGTCTACTTGACATCCACACTTGTTTAACCTTCTTCGACAGAATGGTTTGAGTTGAATCTGAGCACACTAATGGGACCTACGAGCCCGAAGCAACCCCTATTTTTATTATCTACAGGCGCACCACTCCCGAAGCGATCCCTTCAATGCTGTCCCAGCCAATTCATAAATGGCTTCTAACCGACGTCCGCGTTCACTAATCTGCTGGGGCAAGGGCAGATTAACTAATCTATTCGGCCCAACATGACTCCTGTCCTAAAAGGATAGGCTGGTAACTAAGCAGCCAATTTAGCACCGAGTTAATTTAATAGTCGCGTGAAAATTTAGTTATCAATCCTTTGTGCTGAAAAGATAGGCTGGCCCAGCCTATCCATGAATGGCCGATTATCTCTGGCCACGTTCTCTAATCCGCTGGGCCAAGGGCAGATTAACTAATCTATTCGGCCCAACATGAATCATGACCTAATAGGATAGGCTGGTAGCTAAGTAGCCAATTTAGCGCCGAATTAATTTAATAGTCGTGTGAAAACTATTATCAATCCTTTGCGCCGAAAAGATAGGCTGCCCCAACCAATCCATGAATGGCCGATTATCTTTGGCCACGTTCACTAATCCGCTGGGGCAAGGGCAGATTAACTAATCTATTTGACCCAACACGATCCTGTCCTAATAGGATAGGCTGGTAGCTAAGCAGCCAATTTAACGCCGAATTAATTTAATAGTCGTGTGAAAACTATTATCAATCCTTTGCGTCGAAAAGATAGGCTGCCCCAGCCAATCCATGAATGGCCGATTATCTCTGGCCACGTTCACTAATCCGCTAGGGCAAGGGCAGATTAACTAATCTATTCGGCCCTACATGAATCCTGTGCTAAAAGGATAGGCTGCAAGCTAAGTAGTTAATTTAGCACCGAATTAATTTAATAGTTGCGTTACACCTTGGCTATTAACATTCACATTCAATAAGCTGAAAAGCAAAGGCAATTTTCATTCGTAACTTGAGTACAAACAGAAGTCATTTTACAAATGAAAACTACCCTACATTAGCTTCTGACAAAACTTTAACTAAACCTAACAAAATCTACCAAAACAAAATCAAAAATACTTTTGACCCTATATCAGTTTTAGTGGTCGACTCGATGGCTCAACGCTCACCTTTCGTCGGAATCTACGCTCCGATACCACGTTAGCGGCAGCTAAGGCTTTGAGCTAGCCGTGTTTTAACCTCCTATTTTTGAACTTCGGCACCTCTTCTACATAATTCTCCAAGGCTACATCCTTGCCAACTTGGAATGACTTGGAGATCTCAGATTCGGCGTTTGCTATCACCCTCTTCGACTCCTCCAAGTCAGCCTCCAGCTTAGCAATGGCCTCGTTGGCCAATTTCAGCGCTTCTTCGCTGGCATTGGCCCTCCCCTCGGCGGCCAATCTTAGTCAGTCAGCAACCTCGGCCTTATTTGCTTCGGCATTGGCCCTTGCTCTTTCTGTTGCCGCCTTCATGGCCACGAATTCGACTCTAAGAGAGGCCTCTGCCGTCCTCCCCTTCTCGTTTTACACCTCGGCCGTGAGAAAGCCGATTTGTTTGATACCATCGTGTTAGCGACGGCCAATCTTAGCTATCCTACTCGCCGCCTACAAAATAAGAAATCGTTAATATAAGATTTCCTTTTGGTTATCCCTGCAAAATTACAATCAAGAATCACGTACCAATATCGCCGATTGAGCAGCTAATGCGATGGACAACAGATCGTGCTCTGCCCTAAAGGTTGCTCTATCAACCGACAGAGAAATGGAGGAGGCCAAGCTCAAGGCCACAGCTGGGTCTTTTACAGCCGACGCATCGGATGCAACCGGCGTGTTCCTGATCCTTAGTTGTATTACGAACGGCACGACCAGGTCCGACTCCTCCAATCGTGGCCGTTTGTCTGCTGGTCCTTCCGAATAGCCGACTTCTTTTTCGGACGGATGCTTTTCCCCCCTTATCTCCATCAGGTCTTGTTGATCAACAACAAGCTCCATCTCCCCCACATCGCCTCAATCAGTACACGTCCCGAACGCATACAGGAGGTTAAGTCCTGCCGTTCATATTGGGGTCACTACTGTTCAAGGACTCAAATGTCACGTTCTTAATCTTGAACCAAAGAGTCCAAATCCGGCAAATCGTTTGAGAAAACAGATTTTTGTAAAGTAATGCCAAACATGGACTGCTTTGCCAGATTACAAAGTCGCCACCTAGATACTTTAAAATGGGAAATTTAGAAACCGACTTCGGTCAAGGCCACGTGTCCAAAATCATCACCAAAGTGGTCTTGGCTCGAGCTTGGGTACGATCGGGAAGGTCACTATGAGCACTCTTTTGCCGGTCAAGACCTACTTACTAACCGTGATATCCGATTTTGAAAACATTACATGCTCTTATTCCAATTATTAGCCTAGAATTACTATGTTATGCGCACAGCAAAAAAGTATAGACTAGATTGCCTAATTTGGAAATAAACATTGCAAATCCGCTCGTTTTGAAAATGCTTCGGAATTTGCTACTCGCAAGTAGGCTAAAACACGGATTTCAATGAGTTTTCCAACTCAAGCAACCCAACCTCCACCCACAGGCATTCAAACAGTTTATCTCACATAAGCACTTAGCCGCATGGTAAGCATACTGTCATGGCAACATTCACACGCATGTGGTATGCTAAAGCGTAAAATACTTACATCGTACTCTGTGCCAAAAACAAGAAACTAGTTAGCAGACATGCATGTCCCCAGGTCGTGTTAAGTGGCTAATGCAACACAGGCAAGGATGCAATTTAGAGTAGGCTCAGCTAACCCTAAAATGGCACGTGAAATGCAATCATTTGATGCACGTATTCAAGTTGGAATTTAGAATACAATGCAGTTTGTATGATGTACCGAGCCCGGTGCATGTCAACAAATGCATGGATGCACGCATGCATTGCATAAGGTATGCTAAAGATAAACGTGCCCTAATCTACCATCATAAGCAGGTAAATAAAAGGGAGAAAGAAATGGGGGTTGGAAGACATACACACACTCACCCACACTTATTACAAATTCGCCCTCGCTCGGAGGGACCAAAAGAATAATACAGTCCGAATACTAAATTAATTATTACAGACCCTCTAATCAATTAATAAATTAATAACAAAAGAAGGTGGCCTGACCCTCGGGATGCGTGAATGATGCATGCTCGATCCATCTTGCCCGAAACCCGTTGCCATAACTGTTCTCTGCTTACCTTTGCCATGCTCCTCTGAAAATTTGCACAAGTCTCAAGGAGGCCTCTCTGGACACTGAGGAGCACCACCGGCTGAAGAGAAACACCACCGGCCAAAGGATATGATCACCGGCTACATATTATGCTATCGGCCAGTCATTCTTTGCCGGTCGACACTTATGATCTTGGTCGGCAAAAATTGTTCGAGAACACGCAATTGACAATGACGAGAGGGCAAGCAATGTATGGCATGGAATTTCAAGCAAATGTGTGCATGGACACACTCCCTATCATGCAATGGACTCAAGGGAGCATGGCCCTCGACCCCCGGGCCATCAATCACGCATTTCAATGCATGATGGCCCAAAAGCCAAGTTAGCAACTTTGATATCAAATGAAATGCAAGCATAAAACACATCAAAGGCCCCAACCTTTATCATGCTCGATCAAGAGGCAAGGGATGCATGCCCAATGCAATCTAAGCATGCGAGCTAAGTATGCAATATGAGTATGCGAACAAGCATGCAAGGCATGACACAATGCAACAACATAACATGCACAATGCATTATAACATGCCATACACAATGCAAGATGGGCTTACACCAATACAAGTGAACCTCAGCCACACTCACATAGGAGGCCATCAGATGAAAACAAAACAACTCGAAATGCGTGCATGCATGCACGCAAACCGAGGACCCTCGAGCACGAAATCAAATGCTCCTAATGAGACATGGCAAAGACACGGAATATGGTATGCAAATGTGCAAAAATCAGTAGCAAAATGAGGGGCAAAACAACCCCGAAGCAAGGCGAAATGAAACCCGATGCGTGGAACGAGTCCCAAAACATGAAATTAAGCACATGAAATGGCCTATAGCTATGCAATGCATGCATGATTTGAACATGACATGAAAATAAAGAAGAAAGGTAGGCCCAAGAAAAGCATTTTTACAGTACAAAACATGGCCAAACAGCAATCACGAGTAGGACTAAAATGGCATACAAAAATGGCTCCGCAAGGGAGGTCATGAAGCAAGTGGTAGATGCAAAGCCCGAATGGAAAAAGACCCTTCTACAACACTGATGAGGGACCAAAAATATGACTACTCACAGTAGATGACAAGCCCCAAAACAGTATAAAAATATGCTCAAAATGCAATGCAAGAAATAGGCCAACAAGAGGCTATAACATGAGGTATACAAAGAATTCACCAAACATCAAAAGACCCTTAATGAGATATGCCAATAAGGTCAAAATATGGCCATTTTCAGTTCTGATGATGGCCTGAAAACAGAATCAAGACGGGCCAACAAAGCATGCAAAAATGGGGGCCAAAGAGGGGTATAATGGTAAGTGCTACATGGAGGCCCCCAACAGTGTTGATCCCTTCTACAATATTGTAGAGGGGCTCAAAATAGACCTACCCAAAGTTTACATCAGGCCCCAAAACATATTATACATATGCTAAAAATACCATACAAGATAATGGCATACAAGAGGGTATTGAAACAAGTGCACAATGGGGGGCTCAAACAGGGTTGAGCCCTTAAACAAACATGAAGAATAGCTCAAAATAGGCCTAGTTTCAGTTAGGGTCGGATCCCAAAACAGTAAGAAAATATGGCTTAGATATGAACCAAGAAAATGCTAGTTTTGGGGAAAAGTGTGCTTACCCTTGTAGACCAATAAACCAGCAGGTTTTGATCCAAGGAAATGAGCTCCTAGCCTCTGCAAATGACCTCCAATATGCTGAAATGAAGTGTAGAGGGGTGGTGCTGTGGATTGGTGAAGAAATGGCCCAAGAACAAGGGTATTTGATGGTTGAATGAGAGAGATATGGAGAGAGAGGTGGGATATATGTATCTATATCAGATATGTATCTCTATATCTCTGGTTTTTTGCTCCAAAAATCCAAACCTCACAAAGGAAGAGGAAGAGGGCTGAAATTTGGCTTTGAAATTTCTAGAGAGAGGTTTTTTTTTTGGAGTGAGAAGCTCCCAAAACTTGACTTTTTTGTTCTAACCCATCCCATATGAGATATAAGGCTCTATATATATCAAAATAAGAGCTTTTGGTCGAAATATCCCAATTGAAAATATCTGGCACAGTGTATAGCAGCTGGATGATAAATATCTGTCAAAAATCTGAGTTCTGGGCACTTTTGGCCGGCCGGCAATCTTTTGTGCCGGTCGGCAATTTTTTGTGCCGGTCGGATAAATGGATGGCCGGTAGGTAGCCGGTAAGGTCAAAAAGTGCCGGTGGATGTCCAGATTGAAGCCCCGGAAGTTAGCTTTCAAATGACGCAAACCTTGCATTAAAATTCCTCCTGTGGAAAAAGTTATGCCCTTTTTGGTGAAGCCGCGCAGATTCGATCCAACCGGACTGATCCCCTACTTCAACCAACCATATCTCCCCTACCTGGACTTAGCTTTAAGAGATTCTTACGTGCAAAATGAAGCCCCGAAAGTCTTCTTTCCAACGATGGTGGCCTTATAGCTAAAATCCAAGTATGTAGATAGATAAGCTTGATTTAGCGAGGACTGCTCGACTCCCTTCTACCCGGATCCTTGCCGAATCTCTTCTCTAACTTGGTTTCTCCCCTCTTCTCCTCTTCTTTTCAACTTCAAACCCCTAAGTAAGGTGTTTTGAAAGATTTTTTCAAAGATTTCGTCTCTCTTTCATTCATCTCCACTTTGTCCTTGCTCGGTTTACCGAAAAGCGCAACATTTACTGAAATGCGAGCGTCGGAACATCGTGGGAACTTTATTTCAAAAATGTTTTAAAAGAGAGGGTTTTAAGGTCTAAAAACCATTCAAAATAGCTTTGGTCCACAATGAGGTGTGAAGTTGGGATTTGGCCCTTTCCTTGCCGAAGAAATTGAACCTTCGCCCTACACACCTTTCTCCAACAAGTAAACCATCAGAAACGCCCAAGTCTCGAGGGCGGTCAAAAATGGGGTGTCTACAATCACCTCCTCAACGGGGACAGGTGGAGTTTCTGCTCTAGCATTGGATGGCGGGGGCGAAGGTTCATTTCTCTCTGCCTCGACCCTCTTGCGGGCAGCGATCCTCTCGGCATTTTTTCGCCTGGCCATCTGAGTAAGTGACTCACCAGCCATGTCGTCAGTATATAAGCTGGGTAGGTCACCCAAGTCGGTGAAAATGTCTCCGAAGGACCCTTCCGCTCGGCCTGAAGTAGATGAAGGATTAAGGCCAACTTCTTCAAAGGCCAAATTCAGTGTCGTGTCAACCTCTTCCTCTGATCCGCTAGATTTGTCCTGGGGTGGTTGGTTCGGCTTCTCAATGACCCCGTCGACTATTTATTCGTCCACCGGCTCTAAGTCCGATGCCTCAAAACCAATTTGCCTCAGGTTCTTGAAGCTAGGAAAAATAAGCACCATAAGGTGCTGATCACCCTGCATAATTGGAATATTATCTGCGGCCGAGAAGGTAGTATAGGTCGGCTCGTATCTCAAAAGAATATAGGCCGCCCTCCCCTACTTCTGAAGATTTGGACGGCCGAAAAACTAGAGTGCGGCCTTGATTTACGCAAGTACAGCTTCGTCGGCTGAAATGAGAACTTTTTTCAAGTCGTTTCCTACATGAATAAAACGGTAAGTATGTAGAAGTTGAACATCGTGAATATTTAATAAAAACACGTGGGGGATTAAACGGAAACCTAGTTCGCCCCTTCGCCTAGGCACGGGATCTTGACGATCTTCGCCCTCACCGAATTCCCAGTTGCCGCGAACAACGACCATGACATCATCAACACGCTTACCAGAGCTGGCAAGCATTGTCACCAGATGATGGTCGGTGTCTTTGGCCCTGAGGAAATAGCACCCCTGCCGACCAGTGGATTTGGCCAAGGCATAATAATACCGAATGGCAGGGATTCCAAGGTCAAGCCTAAGGCGCCGATTTAGTTCTACAATCCCCATTATTATTCTGAAAAAGTTCACGTTCGGTTAAAAGGGGATTAAACCCCAATGGCGAAGGACAACCCTCAAAAGTGGATGAAGGGAGAAACGGACTCCCCCCTCAACAATGGACAAGAGAGGAAAGACGATTGTACTTTCGTCAGTCCTCTCTGTGTCAATCACGTTCTCTGTCAAAAGTGACAGATGGACGTCATCGGGAATGGAGAAATGACAACAGAAACCAGAGACTCGCTCCGTCGAAAGAAGGGCTCTCAGACGTTTTGCCATCATAAAAGGTAAAATGGATACTCTAAATAGTAAACAAACAAGGAAAAGGAGTCGAAATGGAAGAGAGATGAACTTACAAGAAATGAAGGCAATGAGGAACGGAAAGAAGTTGCAGAGGGCGTGAAGCGAGGAAGGTGAATTGACAGCTAACGAGAAGCCTTGTGCATTCGAAAAAGCATACAAACGAAGAGACAACACGGTTTCAAATCGTATTAAATGAATAAAGCGTATGAAGGGGCGGGAAAAAGAAGTAGGCGTTCTGACGCTTGCATTGGAAAAAGAGAAACTGCCGTATTTTTTTACCCTCTAAGTCCAAAACCAAACATGCTGTCTAACTGACGTTAGTATAATGTTTGGGGAGCAATTGTGGGGGCCAAATATTCTATTACGTAGGATAGCCGAATAGATTAAAGAAGGAAATTAGATCATGTACAATACGGCTCCAGCCCCGAGGGATAGAGGCCGAATAACCAGATCGGCCTCTATCAGTTGTAGATTGGGCCGAATAAGAAGATATAGCTGAATGAGCGATTCTTCATTGGACGAAAGGTGGGCCCAACCATCAACATCAAGAATGACTATAAATAAGAGGAGCATCAGCCAAAAGAGGTACGTGAGAAAAAGTCTAAACTTGAGATATAAGAAACCAAGAGAGTATACACTGACTTGTCCGTCGGACTGCTAATTCCGGCACCCCCGACCGGAGTGTTCATTCCTTTTCAGGTGATTGGCTGAGGATCACGAGCGTCATCCAAGATCCGAAGAGTATTTCCGAACCACTTCTCCACATAAATCAATCAATCAATCATTTAATTATAATTTATTTAATTATTCACATTTCTCCCAAATCATGATACCAATAATATGAGAGCACAACTTGTGGTACCAATCACTTTGTTTAGTTTTGAGTTTTGAATTTTAAATTCATATTTTTTTATTTATATTTTGATCAATTTTTTTATTTGTTAAATGAATTTAATGTAGATGTAATTAAAAAGTAAAAATTTGTAAATAAATATTTTAAAAAATCAATAAATATAAAAAAAAAATACTAAAATGTACTAAAATTATTGTATTTTTTAATATTTGTTAGTATTTAGTAAAATTTTTAATTTTTTTTTTAAATTTTATTCTTTTTAAGTGTATTTAAATTAATGCTTCATTTGGGAATTAATTATTTTAATTATTTTTTTGATTTTTACAAAGAGACTTGCAGAAAAATAGAGAGAATGATTTGATAATGTAGTGACTTTTTTATTTTATTTTTAGCCAAATGGAAAACGAGACTTGAGTGGATCTAAAAAGTAAAAAATATTGATGAAAATATTTTTAAAAATACAAATTATAAATTTAAAAATTATTTTTAAAAGGCAGATTTGGTCAAAATTCTCTTATAATAAAACTTTAATTTATTAAGGACAAGTACAAAAAAAAAATTCTTGAAAAGTCCAGGACACATTACTATTACCAAAATATCCTTAATGACTAATTTTATATTTTAAACTTTAAAATGATATAACTTTTGATTTAAATATCAGTTTTTAATAAAATTAGTATTTTAAAAATATTTTCATCAAAATCTATCAAATAAGATCTAGGTTGATTATAAAATTCTTTATAAAGAAAAAAAATTACCGTCAAAATTGACATAAACAGTAACATGTTACTTTAGTTGACAGTAACAGTTTACAGTCTGTTCTGAACAGAACATCAAAAACAAAAACAAAGTACGACCCTCCCTGCCTATAAACTCACACTACTTCTAGAAATAAAACTCATACATACTCGTAGAATACTCAATTGTAGCTTCAAAAACCCTTTTTGTGCTAATAAAAAATGGTACTTCAATGGCACATCATAGAATATCAATTTACATAGTCAATTAATATAAACTTTGCATCTCTTTCTTTCCAACCACTGTTAATGACTATGAGAAATCTAGAAATGATAATAAATTCAGAGCGATAAGAGATCCTATTGAGGGCTTTGGTGGACCGCACTGCCACAAATGATAGACGATGGATGTCTTTGGTCATGGATCTTTCGTAACAGCTCTTCGTTTGTTCTTATTTCTCTCCTCAATCGTCATCTTCTTCTTATTCTCTCTTTTTATTAATCTACTTTACTTTTTTTTTTAAAGAAAGAGAGAGATCGATGAAGAAGTTTCAACTTCTCAGATATATATATATATATGATAGGGCAAAATTGTCCACAGGAATATGAAAGCATATTTGTCTGTTCTTCATAAAGAACACGCATTTTGCTCAGGAAATTTAGAAAGTAAAACATTTTGAACTGTTATTTATACACTAATATGGTAGACCTAGGAGATTTTGAGTAATTTTCGTTTTGAAAAACTCAATAAATGAGAGTGAATAATATTATAATATGAGAGTCTTACACAAAAATGTTATCGTATATTATTATCTCAATTAATGATGAAAAATAAATAAATTAGTGTGCAATACAAAACGGAGAAGAACACAACATAGAAACAAGGGATTGACAGAATGTGGTGTTGGGCCGAACCGAACAAACATGGATATGGTATTAGGCCAGACTAGGCCCTTGTGCAGTGACATGGTGCTGGACGTGACGTAAGCCGGATACGAGGATCGAGCCATTTTTGCGGCAAGCCACTGCCCACAACCGAGGTGGAGTCCAGTATGTTGACGAAATCAACTGGACTAAGATTGTGGTTGATCTTGAGACATTGGTCGAGCACGAAGCCGACTTGGGAGCCAACGAGGTTCAACTCAGCGCAAGGGTGTTCTAAGTTTGTACTTTGGTGCCACAAGTGATTGCTCGGTTGAGAACTCCCATGTGGACCAATGGCAAAAAGAGAAGAATCCGCTCTTGGCATACGTCAATACCGTTTGGCAGTTTGGCCAATATTGTAACAACCCCGACCTATGATTAACTGTTAAACTATGATTAAGAGTACCTAATCAATAATTAAGATAGAATTCTGAATTAATTGCATATGTGTTGCATTATTTGTGTTTATATCTGTCTACTGTAGAAATATCTGTTGTATTTCTGTTTTGTTCTGCAAATTGAAGGCCTTATTGGCATCCGATCACGAAATTGACCTGATATATGTGTTGTTATTTGGAATTTGTAGAATTTTATGGTAGTTTTAATTGAAATTCAATTTGAAATCAAATAATTAGATTAATTAAGTATAAATTAATTAGGCTAAGCTAGATTACTTAATGGAGCCTATATAAGGCTAATGTTAAGCCTTGGATCACTTTACACACTCTCATTTCTCATCTTCTTGACTTCAAACGTAAAGAGAGAGAGAGAGAGAGAGAGAGAGAGAGAGAGAGAGAGAGTATTGAGTTCAAACAAAGGATTTAGCTTGGAAATTCAAGGAATTGGTGGTATTGAGCAAGACTTGCTAAGAATCAAGGGAATTAAGGCTTCTAGGTAAGAATTCAACCTTGTAACTTTGGAATTGAATCACTTAGCCCATGAATCCAAAGAATTAAGTTGTGTAATGCCAGAATTGAGCTAAAATGAAATAATATAAATCATACCATGCATGCATGTAGATATCATGGCATCTTGAGGAAGTTTTCAAAAAATTCTCCCATGCATGTTATCATTTTACCTTAATTTTGAGAATTCATCTTGTTTTCCATCAATTTGTCTCATTTGATCATGTTTTGAAAGCTTTGAACTTGCATCTTTACATGCATGATATGTAATGATATGTTTTCACAATTTCAAGTTTGAGTTTTGAACAATTGACAAAGTTTTTGGGCTTAATTTTGTGAAATGATTTTGAATTCACCATGCTTTATCAATTTACAAGTGTTTCCTCAAGTTTTTGGCCCAAAAGACCATGATTTGCAGCTTTGAATTTGAGTTTTGAACTTGGAAGAGCAATCTAAAAATTTCAGATTCTGCCTTTCTGCTAGAGCGACAGTACCTGCGCTTGAGCAACCACTCTATGTTTTGGACCTCCAATTGAGCAACCAAAAGTTGGCTCGAGTGTAAATTGCATGCTCACAAAAGTTTACATGTTTTGCAGACCGCTCGAGCGATAAGAGTTGCGCTCAAGCGAAGATCTCAATCACACGCTCAAGCAACCGTCGAGCAGACGTCGAGCAAAGAAATCACACAACCAGTATTTTTGCAGAGTTTACAGACCGCTTGAGCGAAAGAAGTTGCGCTCGAGCAACCGCTCACATTTTTGAACCTTCGCTTGAGTGATAAAAGCTACACTCAAGCGAGGACCCTGTTTTCAGCAAACTTACCTAAGTGTTGAACAACATGTTTTGGCATCTTCATTGTATCCTAGGCATTCCTAGGCCATAATTAAGATAAAATAAGGAGGTTAAGACTTAGAAACACACTAAGAACAAAATGAAATGAGTTAAGTTATATTCGGGTGTATGTTTCAAGGATATATCTGTTATGTTTGTGTAGGTCACGTGCTGTAAGCTATTTGATTTGCCTGCCTTGTATGTCCGCTCTAGAGCCATCTGTGAGTAATGACTTTGTAAAGTTATGTTTACATTTAAGTAATTTCTTATATGATATGATATGACAAGAAATGCTCTGTTTTCTAAAATGTTATGTTCTGAATAAATGAATAATTGTTCATATATTGAAAAGTATTCGTGGCATCCTTAGCACAAGGCCCTTGCCCGGGGGTAACAATACCGTGGTCTATGAGCACAAGGCCCTTGCCCGAGGGTAATAATATTGTGGTCTCACAGCCCTCGCCCGAGTGTAACAATACCGTGGCTCAAGCAAGTTGTAAGTTCCCGGTATCGAAGGTTCCTTAATGGAACTGGCAAGCATGACCCTTTATGCTCTGTATTTGATCTATCAGCGCTAATGGATGTACCATGTATGACTAAGCATGAACTCTAATTTCTGTATATGATTTGAATATGAATATGAATACGAATATGAATCTGTTTCTGACATAAAGTCTATTTTTTGAATCTGAAATGGGACATCATTCAGTTAAATCCTTTACCCTGTTATTGTTCACTGGCTTTCTGCTCGCTATTTATATTATGTATGTAGGTGAGCAGGCATGTGATCAGGCCTAAGCTGCTACCAGGAGAGTTTTGGGCCAGCTAGCTACTGTGCCTCCCGAGGAGGTTCCCGTCTAAGAAGTTAAGTTTTATGAATCATGTGAAGGATGTTTTTGTTTTGTTTTTGTCTAACTGTACATTGGGCTAAGTCCTTTATGATGCTATCTGTATGGTGATGCATGACGTATGGAAGTTTGACAACATATATATTATATAAGTTTTAAATTTTCTGTCTTATGTATGTCTACACAGCTTTATGGACATTGTATTTGTATATTTGCTTCCGCAACCCCTTATATTTTGTTATTCTGTTCAGTGGCCTTTGGTAATCCCAGGATTACTGGCCAGTTACGACGCTAAACCTATAGGGGTGGGTTCGAGTCATGACAAATATCGTTTGGTAGTATTGATGCACAAACATGTAAGAAATGAAGAGGGCAGTACAACCACGCATCTAGCAAAAGACAACAGAGATAGTGTGCGCACAATCTAGAACTTCATGGCCAGCCTAGATAAGGGAGCGCGAGCAAACCCTAGAGAGGTAAGCAAACTTTAGCAATTCTCTCTCCCTAGCGCTTTGTATTCTCTCTTCTTCTCCAACTTGGCCATCGGAGGGGTTTTTCGGCAAACCACCCGCCAGGTAGCTCATCTTTGTTTTGTTTATAGTTAGTCAGAGTTCTTTCGGCGGCGAAACGAGCTTGGTAGCCAAGCGTACGGAAGACGACGGATATTTCTCCTCCGTACTGAGATCAAAATTTTAAAACAAATTAATAACCCAAAATTAATTTGTCCTAATTGAAATATGAACAATGGAGACAAACCCAAATGTAAAATACAAAGTTATATTGGATAATCATTGTAGTTGATAGAAATCCTGATCTACCAAGTCATCAATGCTATGACAAATTTATTTTTTTTTGGTAGATATATTTTCTTTGCGGTACTAGTCTAAAGCGACAAAATGTTTCTTGAAAAAGAGAGGAATCGAATACCAAATTCAAAAATTCTAAAAGTAATAAACATAATACTGTGAATAATAGAATCATGAGAGGCAGCAAGAGAATTCAAATTTAAGGGAAATGCTCTGGTGTGCAACACATACTATATGCAATCCTATTATAAAATTATGTAAGTTTTTACGAATTTATATAAGTGATCTCACAAAATGTATAAGTTCAATACAAATTCACGTAAATTCGTGAAAACTTAAAACATACATGAATTTGTATTCAATATATGCATTCTTATGAGATTATTTATGTAAATTCGTGAAAACTTACGTAAATTTGTGATATTGCACAATCAAAATTTTTCCCCAATTTAGAAGAAGGGCAAATTGCATCAGTAGTCCATGTAATTTGGTGCTTGTGTCTTTTTAGTCTCTGTAATTTCAATTGACTTGATTTTGATCTTGAATTTATAATTTTATTTCAATTTAGTCCAATTAATTACGCTTCTTAGTATTTTTTTATGAAAAATATGCATATAAACAAAGATGTGTCATATTTTTTAGAGTAAAATTATAAATTTACTCACCTCAATGAGTTAATGATTAGGTAGTGCTACATAAGCGGCGGGATCACTCAACTATCGTGATAAATCTTGTGGTAGAATTGCATATGGTATGCTTTGCACACTGGAAAATTTTTCCCAGTTGGGAAGAATAATAAAAAAAAGCTTAACTTCTAGGGTTAGACCCTATGGAGTCGAGGCCCTAAAGATCACCCTTAGGTGATGCTACATAGTAAGACCACTCAACCATGTAGCGGTAAGTCACAAAACTCGCACACTGGTAGGGATTCGAACCCACGCTTACGATTTGTCCATAACTGAAAGGTTTGCTTTACCAATCATCATATGTGCTGTCGTCCGGATGGTAGGTCACAAGGAGAGTGGAACTTGGGATCTCAAGGTTTCTATCTCAAGGCTTTACCAAGTTGCCACACCCCCTTGGGTTATTTAGAGCAACTCCAAGGGTAAGTGGCAAAATGCCATGCAAAGGTACACAGAAAAATACTATTTTATTTTTCCTAACTACTTTAGCTAGTGAGTACTCTAACCATACTCTTTATTTTAGCTAATCAATTAAATTAATTTAACTAATTTTTAAAAGAAAAATATTATAAACATAAAAAAAAAAAAAAAAAAACTTTGTGACATGTTACATATGTTGATGTGGCATTTGTAAATATTTTTTTAAAATTTAATTAAATTATTTATTAAAAAAATTTCAAACGATTATATTTTAAATGATAATATGCAAATACAAAATCAAATCATTAGATGTAATATACAAACACAAAACCAATCAAAAGAAGAGTATTTGATCAGATGGAGGGAACAGTTTTAGCGGAAAACCTTTTTGCCTCTCAATGAATGCTAATTAGTTGTAAAGAGTTAAAATGAAAATAGATATTTTACCTTTTCTAATGTGGAGCCTTTTGAAAAAAGAGAAAACTAATTATAGTAACAAAAATGTCTCAAGTTGCTCTTTTGCTTAGAAGATTAAGGTTTTGTTTGTCAATTATTTATTTTAACTAAAAAATTAAAAAATCATTATAAATTGTCACATCACTCTCTTTACCTTTTTATAAATCTATTTATAAAATATTTAAAAATTATTAAAATAATATATTTTTAAACGATGCCTAATAACAAGTGAAAGTAAATAGATTTTCACTTTCTATTTATAGATTTTTGATTAAAGGAAGACGATGAGTGTTGCAACTCTCTAGGTGGATAGTTGACTCGCGAGTCATGAGAGGTAATAGAGAAGGAGCAAGGGGGATATAAGTTAAAGATGGTAATTTGAACCCGACCTAATGGAGACCTAGCCTCTCAATTTCAATTAGAATGATTTTTCTTTGAAAAATATCTCAACGGGTTGGGAATGGTATTCGAAAATAATTCCTCGATAATTTTCGGGCCAAGGATGGTGATAAGTTCCCCCGCCCCATTCCCGTTTCGGTCCCGAACTAAAATTACTATTATACCCATATATATATATTTAACTTTAATCTGGTTTTTTCAACAGTGACAGTTATGTAGTTACATACCAACTTGGGGGCATTTAACTTTAATCCCTCAGTGGTCTCCATAAAAATCAACGTCAAACCTCTCGGAGGCTTGATTTCACCAGAACACACACACAAGCACACCACCATTTTACTCTCTCTCTCTCTCTCTCTCTCTCTCTCTCTCCATAGAAAAATCTGAGAAATTAGCATAATAGGAAAGAACCCAGGTATGTAAAAGCCTATTTGATTTGATTCCCATACTGTGAATGTGTTTCGAGTAGAGAGTTTCTTTTGATTCTTGTTTTGACTTCTGTGCAGTTTTTACGTACTTCTTGTAATTTCAGCTGTTATTTTTATCTTAAATCAAGTTTGAGGTTTAATTTATGATCTGGGTAGATGTGTATGTCTTGAAAATTTGAAGCTTTATATGTATATGTTTTTAGTTTGAACTTTGGTGTCTGAAAAAAAAAAATACTTGTCTTCTTTTTGGCCCTTTGATTAGTCTGAAAAAAAAAAAAAAAAAAAAAAAAAAAAGAAAGAAAGTAAATTATAAATACATCTCCTGAAGTTTGCTTAAAATATGACATGTAGTTTGAAAAATTATAAATATATCCTTGTTAGAATTTTTTATTTAACAAAGTTAATTGAAAAAATAAAATTTCTAACTGTTACCTATACAATAATAAAATTATCTGAATTATTAATTGAAATAAAATTTTAATATTATTAAAAATTGTTAATTAACTTGATAATAAAATGACCTATTTGTTATGAAATTAGAAACCTTAGGAAATGTAATGTAATTTTTAAAATTACAAGGATAATTTGTAATTTAAATAAATTTCATAGAGTGTGTTTGTAATTTATTTTAAAAAATAATAAAAGGGAATATGTAAAATTAAACAAACAAACAAAAAAAAAGGATTCGGAATTTTTCTGGGTCAGGAAAACCCGATCCCCGTTAAGGGGCAGGGGGCGAGAGGTGATAGGTTCCTCGCCGATGATCGGAGGCGGAGATGGAAACAGAAACGGTGATACCTTCGAAGATCGAAAATGAAGATTGTAATCCTTGGCCCACCCTGATCCGCCGCCATTCCTAATACAGAGCATCTGAAGTCCCTGATTCATGGAGCCTTTATGCTGTGTTTGGTTGGGGGATTTGGGGAGGGATTTGGAAAGGGAAAGGGAAAGGGAAAAAGTGTGTGAAACTATGTGAAATATAGACATGATTTATTTATATTTTACTTACCTTTTCTATTTCCCTTTCCAAATCCCTTCTCAAATCCTCCAACCAAACACAATATTAAGGCATAAGTTTCACGTTCCATCTATCAATTTAATACAAAATTTAAATAATAGCATTAAAATTAAAACATTATTATTTAAGATTACAAATTAAATTCTCTTTTCAAGTTTAATACTATAATAATCAATTATGATATTAAAGATAATAATTTTTCTTATATTTTATTTAATTATCAATCAATCATATCATGTATACATCAATAAATATAAAAAATAGGTCTACAAAATTGATTTGTATATCATTTTTTTAAACAATCATACTAGGAGAAATTTACAATGTTCACCTTTTAAATGGTGTACATTGTAAAAAAAAGTTATGATTTTTTGTGATGAATGTTATGATTATTTATGATGTGTGTTATGATATTTTGTAGTAAAGTTATAAATAGTGAATTTATGATGTACATTCTATAGTTATGAATGATAATATTATGACATTTTGTGATTTTTATTATGACATTTTAAAATTTTGTTATGACATTTTTCAGTAAAAAAGATTATGACTTTTTATAGTAAAAAAATTATGACATTTTCGATTTATATTATAAAATTTTATAAAAAAAAAATTATAAAAAATATACTATATGTACTTTTTTAAGAGGATATATTATAACATTTCGCATCATACTATATCTTACCATTATAACACTTTTAATCTATCCTAATAATGTAGAAGAGAGAGAAAATAGAGCTAGATAGGGAAATGACGGTAGGTCCATCCCCTTCCCATCATCCATTTCATATCATTAAAAATAAATTAATAGTGACAAATTATTACTCCTAAACATTTTACGTTTTTAAAATTAATATAATTGGACCAAATCTATTTATAAAGAAATCTTGTCCTTCCATGTGGCTCCATCTAATTGGCGCCTAGCTATTATACTTATCCTTGCTCACTCCAATCAATCACATTCATTCTAACTTTCAAGACTTTTCATCTCTTTCTTTTTTTGACTTTTCTTTTTCTCATATTAATATTGTTACGGCTGTCAACAAACCTCTGTCAAAATATTTATAATTTTAATAATTTTTTTTATAATGAAATACTAATAAATCTTAAAATATGATCTTATAAATTGTTAATCTTTTTTTTTTTTTCTTATGAATCTAAAAGTTCTATTAAAATGAAAATTACACAAAAGAATAATTACTTACATATTTTGGTTTAATTTTCTAAGGATAAAAGTGGATTTCTCTAAATATAAAATTACATATTTTGTCACACCCCACTTTTTATTACTTGAAAACATTACCAAAGCCTGTAAATTTAGGTCCATATTTTTTTTTTTATAAATACATTTACAAATATCTATTACACTTGAGTAATAGAATCTCAAAGATACATGTTCTCCCTCTCTCAATAATTACAACAACAATAATACATGCCAAGCTTCTGCCGCGAAGCTACAAATAAATAATTACAAATACAACTCCACTACCTTTACATCTACTAAGAAAGCTATACGAATGAACTGAAGAACTCCATAAATCTTCAATCAAATAACCCAAACTTTCCTTCCTGTAAAAAATTTTTACAACAACGGGGTGAGCACTAATGCCCAGTAGGAATCTCATAGTTCTAAATCAATAACGAACACAGATAGAAATGATCATGTATGCGGGTGATACAATATAGTAGGGTGACATTTCATAATCTCAAAATATCATAAGTAAGGTATCTTTTTCTCAAAAACAATTTAAGCACTTGTAGGAAAAACCTTCAGCCATAAAAATCATCCCTGAACTTTAGAAAATCATAGATCCTTGTGAAACAACCATATTTAAGAAACAACATCATTTAAATGTTATTAACCAATTTCCCAAACATTTCTCAATTAATTTTCCATTGTTATTACTCTTCTTTTCCTTCCATTCTTCTTTCTACTTTTCACTTTTAACTTAAAACCCCATAATTTCAAGGCAATTTCTTTTGACACGCCAACAATTCTCCTATACTCATTTCACCCCGTTAATTTCACCCACAAAGTTTCATTTCAAGATAACACAATGTTAGTAAACTCTTCCAAGCCAATCCTTTATTTAATTATAGAACAACTCTCACAATTTACTTTTATTAACACAACTACTTCATTAAGTTTACCATCATAATCTATAATCAATTTACGTCTTAGGACACAAATGTCTACATTGTCTATGACACACGGTCTATGACACAATACACTTTCCATTTATACGCATATGGCTCAACTCGCCAAACAACTCAACAAGGATAACACATCAAGTTTAACCTTTCTTATACCAAATTAAACACACATGCTGATGTTATAACAATCTCAATCAAATCCACTTCCATACTTCCCAACTGATACACTTGGTGGTGATGTATCATATCAACAACAAATAGAAATATTTCTATTATCAATAAGCACACACATATGTGATGCCATCGAGTCCATCCCCTATCTCCTCCCAACAAATCCGGTTTAGAGGTCCATCCCTATCTTCCCTAAACCGTGGAGTTCATCCTATCTCCTCCCAACAAATCCGGTTTAGAGGTCCATCCCTATCTTCCCTAAACCGTGGAGTTCATCCCCTATCTCCTCCAAAACCAAATGCATATGCAATGTAATACACACTTGCCATATACAACACATAATCAATACAAGTAATGTTCTCAGATTAATTCAAATCAAAATAAATGACTTAATTTCATTATACCTAAGCCACATGCAAGGTCTACAACAACCACGACTATCCTCCACCGATAGCCCAAAACAGTTATTTCTAAACAAGAAATAAATACATCAATGAATGTAAATTCGACATTCTCAAAGGTAAGTATTTAAACTACCCAATTATATCATTAATCTCATAATTTCCCCAATTTCATGAATTAAACCCAATTCCACATTTTTCCCTTAAATTAATTATACAAATTAATCTAAGCCAAAACTCTAAGGTTTCTCCCAAAATTACCAAACTACCCCCACATACCAAAATACCACAACTTAGGATTAAAACGTATAAATGGGCAAACATTTCCAAAATTCAATTAAACTTGTATATATACCATTCCATACCTCAATTTCATGATTCTACTTTCAATTTGGGCAAACTCATTGTTTATCATCATAAATCAACCTAGGGTTTCAAGAAAAATCTAGAAATTTCAAGAAAAATTCCAACTTCTTAACCCATTATTTTCTTCTTCCAATTTTCCTTGATTATACATCCTAGGTTCACGATCCATAATCTAAACCCAACAATAACACCCCAAACTCTTCAAATCCAAATCTCCCAAATTTCCATAATATAATTCTATATGCTCAAAATGTAGATTTTGCATTTATATACTCCAAAATACCACAAATCTATCTATTAATGTAAGCATTGAAGGAGAACTAGGACCCCTACCTCAAGAAACATGCAAATGACCGAGCTATCGGAAGAATCCTCCACAAATCCGAGCTTCAATCGGTTGAAAATGTAAATCTTCATGCCTTCTTCACTTTTTGGCGGAAGATCTTGATCAAACCTAAGGGAAATGGAAGTATTTGGGATCAAAACCCTAGGGTTTTCGGACCTAGGGCAAGAGGAAAGAAGAGGGGAAAAGAAAATGTAAGAAATGATCTCAAAATCCCGTTTTTGAGCTGCTGTATTCGCGCATCTCGCTCGAGCGAAGAGAAGCTCGCTCGAGCGAGCATGCTTCCAGCACAGACACACAAAATTCAAACAGGTATAACTCTCCCATCCGGACTCCGTTCTAGGTCGTTCTTGTGTCCAAATTGAAGCCCCGGAAACAAGCTTTCCAATGGTTCTGACCTCACATTCAAATTCAAAGTATGGAAGGAGAAAAGGGCAAAAGAGTGACGGCTGGTCAAAAACTCAAACTCCAAACTTGGGGCTTTTTATCTAATCTTATCCAAATGCCTTGTTAAGACTTCAATTAAGGTTCCAAACATCACCCAAGGGTCCTCAATTATAATATTTAAAGTCCACTCGTCAACCCATCAATATCAAGAGTCTAACAACCGTACAAGTTTTAAGGTGACGGGCACCACTTTTCATCAATCCAAAGTGAATCAAGATCCGAGTCATTACAACCTTCCCACCTTAAGAAATTTCGTCCTCGAAATTGCATCCGTTCTAATGAGAATAACAACCTTATGCTCACCAATTTTTAACAACCCCTAGTTCGCAGCAAAGCATGTGAGCGCCCATACATATTCACCAAACCTTAACAACTTTCAGTTACACCTCGCTTCAATTCTAAACCCAAAATACCAAGCGTTACATATTTGGACAATTCGCATTATAATGGTTTTCGATTTTTCCTCCTAGAACAAATCTCACATTACAAAAAAAAATGTAACACTCTAATAACATAATACTCTAATGTAACATTAACATATCATCCAATGTAAGACACTAAAAATCTCTTTGGTGCACTTTTTCTAAATGTAATAACATAACACTTAAAAAAATTCATTAGTGTACTTTTTCTAAATGTAACACTCCAATGTAACGCACAAAAAAACTCCTTAGTGTACTTTTTCCGAACGTAATACTCCAACCAATGTAATCTTAAATGTGACACTCCGATGTAACACACACAAAAATACTAAAAAATTTCTTAATGTAATTTTTCTAAACATAACACTCACAATTTGAAATTATACATTTGTTCAAAACTTACTAAAGAATTTTTGTACTCATTTTGGAATAGTTTGAAGAATCTCACATCTTTTTGGAATGGTTTGAAGAATCCCATATCCTTTTTTTAGAATGTTACATTGGAGTGTTACATTTGAGAAAAGTACACCAAGGAGTTTTTTTGTTTGTTATATTGGAATGTTACACTAAGGAATTTTTTTAGAGTATTATATTAGAGTGTTACGCTTGAAAAAAATATACTAATTTTTTTTTTTTAGTATTACATTGGAGTGTTACGTTTGAGTGTTATATTGGAGTGTTATAATTTGAAATTATACATTTGTCTAAAGTTTATTAAGAGATTTTTGTACTCATTTTAAAATGTTTGAAGAATTCCACATCTTTTTGAAATGTTTGAATAATCTCATATTTGAAGTCATTTTTATACTCTTTTTAAAATGTTTTACAAATAAAAAAGATTGTCATATAAAAATTCATCCCAAATTTGATCCTCATAAATTGTATATATTACCTTTCTAGTACAAAATAAAAAAATAGAAGAAAACATAATAGAAATAAGGATATAACCATAAATTTAATTTATAACTAATATATTAAATCTATCTTTTCAAAATCAATGGGGCTAATTAGTCTATAAAAAAAAAATTGAAACTAAATAGATTATCATTTCTCAAAATAGAATTTATGGGTAGATTTTTCTTTTTTTTTTTATACATATTTTAATACATTTTTAAAATATTTTTTCAATATTAACAATAATTTTAAAAGCTATCATTAAAAAAAATTTCTTATTATTTAAAAAATATTTTTTTCCACTCTCAGAGCTCTTCCATCATTATCATCATATCACACATTTATTCAAAAACAAAAAAATTTCAACAACCCAATCTCGAAGTTGGGGTGCCTGCTATGCACCCAACACAGTAAGCCTCCGTTTGGGAAGTGGGTTGACTTTTTGACTTTTTGAATTTTTTAGCTATTTTAGCCTGGGCTAAAAAGTTTAGTTTGGAAAGAACTTTTTAGTTTTTTGACTTTTTGGACTTTTTTTTTTAGAGAAGAGTGTAATGATTATGGGTTGAATGTGATATTTGTTTTTTATGACTAAAATGGCCTATTTTGTCTTTTGTGACTAAAATAGCCACTTTAGCCCTTCCCAAACAATGCTTTAAAGTACTGTTGTGCGGTTTTATGGGTTTATTTCGAGATTCATTTTGATAATTCGAACCGTTCATATTTTAGAGTACATTGAGTACAACATACTTGTAAAAAATTAAATTAATCGAATATCATTAATCTTTTAATCCACTCACATTTGTATTTTTAAAAATAAATGACATTGTGATTTAAAGTATTAAAATGAATACAAATGTGAATCGATAAAACGGTTAACGATATCCGATTAAATTAATTTTTTACAAGTATGTTTTACTCGATGTACTTTAAAATGTGAACGGTTCGAATTATCAAAACAGATCTCAAAAACATATCTCAAAATAAGCATATAAGATCGCATAGCAGTACCTGCTGTGTTGAGTGCCCAGCAGGCACTCCAACTCCCCCAATCTCACTTTTATGCCGTAATTTGATGCGAGGTACAATTCTTACCTAATTAGCTATTAATTGCTTTATGATAAATTACAATTCCAACAACCCAATCTCACTTTTATGCCGTAATTTATTAATAATTTATTTTTAAAATTATATTTATTATTAACAAAAAATGTATTCCGATCAGAAAACAATTGATATTCAATCAACATAATTTTTTATAAACATACAATATTTGACGAGTTTTACATATTAAACAGTTCAAATTATCGAAACGAGACCGGTGATAAATCCCACAAATCCAACAGTATTAAGAGAAGCCTCTCCCTAAAGTTTTTATGTAAATTTGAATAAGTGCGGTGTAATTATGTAATTGTAGGACTATTTGTAATTAGTTTATTCTCATTTCTTCTACTTAGAAACTGATCATAACATAGGACCCATCTTTGTTTTTTATTTTTATTTTTTTTATCGCAATGTCATTGTTGATCGAGTTCATTTATTTTATACCTATGTATTTGTTAGGGAAAATTTTCATTAAGCTTAATTCTACGGAGTCTTGACATAAATTTTATCAAACAATACAATGATCAAGTAATTGTATTGAGATTCTATATTTGAAAATTTTAAGAACTTTCTTGGAATAAAAATAATAGTAATACAAACAGAAACTAAAAAAGAGATAGAGAGAAGAAGAAGGTTGTCACGACCCCAACCCGCCCCTTGTAGGATGGTGCCGTGATGGCCAGTAATCCGGGATTTACCGAAGGCCAACTCTCAAAATCCACACACAACAGAGTACACATAGGGGGCTTACAAATGCGGAAGCAATAACTTAAAGTACGAGTGGTCCATAAGAGCGGTGCGTAGATCAAATGAGATGACATATACAACGTAGTTTTACATCCAGTCTATGAATAAAAAACATACAAATCACATCTTGATTAAAAGGCTTCTAAGCCGACATAAATACAAAATGCCGATGTAGAAACAGCATTGCTGACAAGAATGCAAAACAAAGCCGACGTAAATCAAGTATCCAAAACAAGCTGGTAAACACATCTAGGCGTCGCCGCCGTCCTGCTCATCACCTACATATATATATAGAGGGTGAGTATGGAAACTCAGTGAATGGTACTAGAAATAAAGGTTTTGCATGAATATAGCCGAAGTCCTTATGAAACAAAACATGCCAAAACCATACAAATATTAGTCGAGATCCTTTCAAGCAAAACACAACAAAGCTTTACCAAATCAAGGGACGAACCGTATTCATCTATCAAGTCTTACAAGTTCCAAGGGTGTTTACTGACATCGGCAAAACACAAATCAAAAGCCTTCCAAACAAATAGTCCGTGTAATGATCCATTAGTGGCAAAACAAAGGACTGTACGATCCGTAATCAATTTAGACAAAATGGTGCTGCGAAAGTTTATAGTCCTCCAGCCAGGGGACTCGTGTTACTCAGGCCTATAGCCCTTTTTAACAAATTGTGCTGCGAAAGTTTAGAGTCCTCCAGCTAAGGGACTTGTGGCTTTTCCAAGAAAGGACCGCATCCTTTTAATTCAAGAGACTGGTGTCACTTAGGCCCGCAACCCTTTTTGACAATTGGTGCTACGAAAGTTTAGAGTCCTCCAGCTAAGGGACTTGTGGCTTTTCCAAGAAATGACCGTATCCTTTTAATTCAAGAGACTGGTGTCACTTAGGCCCGCAGCCCTTTTTGACAATTGGTGCTGCGAAAGTTTAGAGTCCTCCAGCTAAGGGACTTGTGGCTTTTCCAAGAAAGGACCGTATCCTTTTAATTCAAGAGACTGGTGTCACTTAGGCCCGCAAATTTTTTGACAATTGGTCTTTGAAGTTTAGAGTCCTCCAGCTAAGGGACTTTTACGCTTAGTGCTGCGAAAGTTTATAGTCCTCCAGCCAAGGGACTTTTCAAGATAACATCAAAACAAAACTTACACTTGATACATCGAATTAGGCTAATCATTCATGCTTAACGAATACTTTCATCAAAACAAATCAAGACAAGGTTTATCAAAACAGTTTAACATAGCTTTATTAAAAGCACCACTCACCTAGCTCCTCAGGTGTAGGCTCAAAGCAAGATCAAAGTCCTGACAAATCACACGAAAAATCACATTCTCAAAACAAGCTCTTCATACAAGTAATGACCTCGGCACTTCCACCGAGTCCAAATCAATAACAAAGCGAGACATGCTAAATCAAAACACTGTTTCCCATCTCGTGGAAACACACTGGGTACCATCCAGGTCATGCCGAGGTCCCACACCTCCTAGCCGAGATGTGGTCCTAATGGCCACAAACAAAACGAAATCGGGAAAAACCTGGGTTTCCCTCTGAAGAACGCAAGGGACAAAATCATCAAGAACATCAAAACATGCATGCCAAAATCATAACTCGTTTACATATAAAATCTGAGGTTTCATGCCAAGAGTTCGAAACATGGACCTGGGTACCCTTACAAGAAGACCATGAAAGAACAAACACAGAAACATGATTCTTGCCTCAAGCTTTCGGATCAAAACAAGGTTTTCTTCCAAGAACATTTAAACATCATTTTCTCTTTCAAAACCAACTTCAAATCAATGCATGACATGCAAAACAGATTCAATCATGCAATGCAGCTAGATGATCGACAAGAGCAATCGAAGTAGAGCAAGAATCTAACCTCAAAACTCAAATCCAATGGTTCGATCCTCAAAGATCAAGCTCGGAACTCTACTTCTCACTCTAAAACTCCTTCTTTCTACTTCTAGAGCTTCTCTCTCTAACAACAAGGATTTGAGACAAAATGATTTGTTTCTAAGTCTGCCGGCTGTCTAAACCTTCAGCTCGGACACGTGGCATTACCGGGTTGGATCAATTCAAAGAGTGACTGATTGATTAGACAAATCCCTGACAAAGCGTATTCAACAAGCTTGATAGCGAGACACGTCGGCAAGTAATGACATCGGCCAAAGACGAAGCTTCGGCAATAGGTCAACAAAAATATCGGCGAGGGAGGATGACACTTGACTAAGCTGTGCCACACCTTGGCCTGGGTGTGCCACACCTCGGTCTAGGCCGTACCTACCCGAGGACAAAGACTACCGGTACAAAACATCTCGGCCTTGGCTCTAAACACATCGGCCCGAAGAGTGCCATCTCGGCAACATGCCGGGGTGAAGGTGGAGGTCAACCGGGGTTCCAAAACAGTTCTTAAGTGCAAAGGTCCAAAGACGAACTAAGCTCATGATGACCTCGGTCACACACCAAGCAAGAAACAAAATCAGTCAAGCAACACTTAAGCAAAACGAGACAAGTCTCAAGCAAAACAGGACAAGGCAAAACTTTCCAAAACAGTATAACAAGACAAGATCATACATGAATGTATGCAAGTATGACTAAATCAAAGTGAGGGGTGTTACAAAAAAAGTGTAAACAAATGAATAGAACAGTGAGGAAAAGATATGGAGGATACGATAGCGGGAAATGGTTTGCAATTAAATTAATGGATTTGATTTAGTTTAAAAGAAGAGATATAAGTTAAAATGATTACAAATGTACATTAGTAAAAATATCAGTATGAACTAGATAGTTAATATTTATGCTACATGCTAAATTTTATGTTCAGAAATTTTTTTTATTGGCTGGAAATTAATTATATTTGCTAGATCAATTTTTCTAAATGTTCTATTAAGTGTTTAGAGGCTAAAAATTGAACTTCTGAAATAATGTTTAAGAGTTAAGATTTGATGTGGTTAGAACTTGAAATTGAACTTTTTATTATGTGTTTGATGACTTTAGTTTTTGCAATTGTTATAAATAGTTGTATATACATACATATACAAACCTCTTTCACTCTCTCACATCTGCATACTCTTCCCCTCCCTACCAGCTCTTGATCCAAAGCCCTTTACGATGGCTTCTTTGTTGATGCAATAAAGGTTGTTATTGCGTAAGAATACTTTTGAAGTGGGTTATATATTTCGACAGGCCACAAAACAAAAATGAAAATCCACTTATCTATATAATAAACCACAAGGGTTTTTGAAAATGTTCTACAATTGTCTTAGAGATACAATTGTTTTTAATGGTTGAGATCAATCCTAATCAGCATCTGACGGTTAAAAGTATAAGTTGAACAAAATGCATGTTGATGCTAGACCTTTGGTTCTCGCTTACCAGTACCTCTGTCTATCACAAACGTCTCTCTCCCCCTTAACAATTAGTTTCTTTAAAACATAATGTGAAGACTGGAAAGTGCTCTACTTAGTTTGAATTCCTAGACTAGAAGAGCTCTATTGGTTTTGATGTAAGTGGGATTACCTTCAAAGTTAGTTTCTTTACAACATAATTTGAAGACCAGAAAGAGCTCTACTTAGTTTTACACACACACACACACACACACACACACACTCTCTCTCTCTCTCTCTCTCTCTCTCTCTCTCTCTCTCTCTTTCACACACACACACAACCTCTTTGCAAGTGACGATAATGGCAATTTTTTGTGAATTTCGTTGAGGGTTTCTGTCTTTGGGATTGTGCTTTGTACATAGCTCCTTTGCTGCTTCAAGTCTCAGTTTAGGTGTACAGTCAGAAGATTGAATATCTTTATTAAATGGTTTTATTTGCTTTGGTTTTAGCTATGTTGTGGTTCACTTTCCCACATTTTATCTTGGTAATTTTTTTTATTCTCCGGATGGGTTTGGGGATGGCTTGAACCACATAAAGCACTTGAAAACTCTAAATGTTTAGGGAGGCAATTTGTTTTGTAGAAGACAAAATACAAGAAATTAGAAAATGGGAGAATGATTTGATACAGTTGTACTAAATAATATCCATACACTAACTAAATATTTGATGCACTAATTTAGTCATCCATGAGATTCTTTTTTATGATAGCAATCGTTTAAATATTGTTTTGAAGTCTTTATGAGTAAAAAGGCAATTTCTCATGTCTCATTCAAACTTAGATGGCATCTTCATTTTGTTTCTATGTAAAACATTTGATTTTATTTGTGAAGTGATGATTGGTCCTTTATATCAAAGTAAAAAACTAATTTTTGCTTGCGGGATTATTGTTCAGATTCATTTTTTACTTCCAAATTAGTTTTAGTGTTTGTTGTGGCTAATACAAGCTATTCATTTCATATCATCTCTGTTTTTTTTTTTTTTTCTTCTCAATTAATTTGTCTTGTGTTGCTTCATGCATTGTTGGGAATATAAAATTGTGGCCTCATTATGTCTTTCAAAGATTAAAAATATTGTGTTATGGACTTATATAGTAGTGATGACACAAATTTTTTATTTTTTTGTGAATTTTGCAATGAATAGTTTGTGTTTTTATAGGGCTTTTTAATTTTATTTTTTATTATTTGATCTATTTACAGAGCTTAGATAATTGGAAAAATGGCGAGTTCATCAATGCGTGTTCTATGTTTGCTTCACTGTAGTAATTCATTATCTAGATCAAAGTGTTTGGAGAGGTTTGCCTAATTCATATTTTTGCTGTTGTTGAAATTTGATCCCCAGTTCAACTAAGAAGACTTCTATACAAGAGTTATCATTTTATTGTTAGGTTTCACTATGTAAAACCTGTATAAACTTCTCTTACATTCATGTTTAGAATCTTCGCTCAATACTATTTTTCATGTGTGTTTCAGCCAATGATGGGGTCAGAATTATGCTTACCACTGGTATATTCAGAGCTATCAGAGAAGTACATGAATTTTGTGCTGAAAGAAGGGGATTAATTACAAAACAAATTGAAAGAAGATTATTCGTTGCTATGACAATGTCCAAACCAAACCAAATTAAACCAAGCCTTAAGTCCCATTGCTATGACAATGTCATTGCAAAAAATTGTGAAATATGCAATTATCACTCTTAAACATGGGTTTGTTGAGTTTTTTTGGTATTGTTCAAATTGAAACCGTAAAATCATCTGATTTAATAATATTATATTAAGCTATTCATGCATTTGTTATTGTTCTTCAAATTATTTTTATTACTGCAATGAGTTCATTCTGTTGTCAAATTAGAGTTGCTTTTAAAGAATCATTTTGTTGATTTCTCATATGTATTTTGATGCAATTTCTCATAACTATTGGTTTCTTAAAGTGAATTTAAGCGAGTGATTTTGTTGCAGGTGGCTAATCCGTATTAGAAACGTTGGGTTATGTTGCTTCTCTTTATATGTGTAGTTGGTTGGCTCTCATTCTAAACTGGATGATTAATTATTATTATTTTAGTTAGATAGGATAATTATTCTTTTATACCAAAATATTCATTCACCTTTTTTTGAAGGTATTGAAATTTGATAAAGTGAAAAGGTTACCAGTTATGATACTAATTCAGTAACATCCTTTTATTGAAAGTTTGCTATACATTTGTCATTTTGACGTGGATTGAATTCTAAAATTTGCTGTTTGGACTTAAATTTTAGCAAATATTTTTAGATTCTATTCTTTGCTTATGTTACATTGTAATATAAAATTCATTATTTGGACTTTAATTTTGAAGTTTGTTATTTGAAATTTATGAATGTTTTTGCCAGTTTACTGTGTAGAAATAATTTTAACTTCTTATTTGTGAAGTATTAAACAGGAGTGATATATCATTTTAAATTAATTTATTACAATTGAATTTCGTAGCATATGTGGTACCAAAAAAATTATTGACCGTGCCTAAAGTCCTTTAAATCTTTCAAATTTATCTTAACTTTTTCTTAGAAGTGGCCAAGAGTGTGCCAAATATCCTGCACTAATAATACAAATAATAATAATAATAGATGTGGTCATATAATCTCTTATGGTCTAAATCGACAGGAAGTAATTTCATAGTGTAAAAAGTATTGTATTGTATTTTTTTTTTCTTTTTAATTCTCATTATAGGCCCACAAAATGGGTCCTTCATTTATTCCATCCCATTGGGAAGTTGGGCTGAAAAAATAGTTTATCAGTTATATTACATATCACTAAATTTTTACCACTAACACCATCATTAATGATGTGGCAAGTCTAAAAAAAAAAAAAAAATTAAGACACAAAACACATGTGACAGTAGTGGGACCCACTGCCACATCTCTAGTGCAACGGTCGGCATCATTTTTCATAGTCTATATATGATGCAGCATAAAATAACAGAAGGCAACGCGACACAGACAAACACAAAAAGAGCAACACGAATCAATCGACGTTGAACAGCAAAGGGAGGACGGTGACCAACGACGGTATGAACTCTCTCTCTCTCTCTCTCTCTCCCAACGACTGCTGCAACTTTTTCTCCCTATGATTTGTTGTAATTTGAAGACAAAGGTGGAACTAAGAAAAAGAGTACATAGGAACAAAGTTTGGCATTATTTTATTGTCTTTTTATTTTATTTTATTTAATAGTTTTTTTAGAATTTATATATATATATATATACATATGATGGGGTTAGGAAGATTTTAAAATTTTAAGTTTTGTGAGAACAAATTCAACATATTTAGGAGTCATTTGGTAATAGGTTAAAACAATCAAAAAAAATCAAAAGATATATAAAATAAATAAAAATTATTCTCATTCTTTTTTTTTTTTTGGTACGTTTTTTCATAAAAATAAAAAATTAAAATTCATTATCAATCACTTCAATTTTTCTACCTCATATTTTCTAAATCACTAAAAAAAGGACTTTCAAAACAAACAAATCGGCCAATCCATCTCAAGTTTTGGAACTGAAAAATATTATGCAGTTTTTTCTTTTTCTTATTTTTTTTTTTAAAAAAAAAAACAACAACAAAAAATCAATTGTCACAAATTAAATAGTAAAGCGTTATTACAAGACTACCAAATATTCATTCTTTAGAATTTTAAGATTTATGCATTCTTTGGGGTAGAGTAGAGCATGAAAATCAAAAAATTCCCAAATTGAACCTATTCAAACCAATCCAGTACGTCTGATTTGTTTTTTCTAATTGGTGATTTGATCTTGGTTTAGAAAATTGGAGAACTGATCTCCTTGAATTGGTTTCCAATTTAGGTCCATGATTATGAATTTGAACTAAATCGGACCGTATAACTTAAATCATATATATTTATTTGTTAGATATTACTATGTTTGTTTATATTTCGAAAAATTATGAATATTAATGTTAAACAATGTTTGTTTCTTTTTTCTTTTTTTTTTTTAAAAAAAACAACAAAAAAAAATCAATTGTCACAAATTAAATAGGAAAGCGTTATTACAAGACTACCAAATATTTATTCTTTAGAATTTTAAGATTTATGCATTCTTTGGGGTAGAGTAGAGCATGAAAATCAAAAAATTCCCAAATTGAGCCTATTCAAACCAATCCGGTACGTCTGATTTGTTTTTTCTAATTCGTGATTTGATCTTGGTTTAGAAAATTGGAGAACTGATCTCCTTGAATTGGTTTCCAATTTAGGTCCATGATTATGAATTTGATCTAAATCGGCCCGTATAACTTAAACCATATATATTTATTTGTTAGATATTACTATGTTTGTTTATATTTCGAAAAATTATGAATATTAATGTTAAACAATGTTTGTTTAATGTTATATTTTTGCTTAATTGGTGAATATTGTGAGAAGTTTGTTTAATGGACATGTTATTATTATTTTTAATATTTATGACAGATCGAATCATTTTGAAAATGTCATATGATTTTTCTTGTAAACAAATTATGTGAAACCATAGTTCGAATTGATTTTAATTTTTATGAAACTGTAAACAATGTATTGGTCCTGATTTTATTCCAAACTGGATCATGTTCACCCCTAATTCTATTAAAGCAAACAACTAATCAAAATTAGGAAGAGTATTCTCTTTAGTTCATAATTTGACCTAGAGGGTGCTATTTGAGCCCATAAACTGTTGGGATCCGGGATCCCTTCCAAGACCTTGCAGAAATTAAACCGAGCAGAAAAAACACACCCACACTCAAGGAGACACAATATTTAACGTGGTTCGGCCTCAATGCCTACGTCCACGGGAGAGTAACCGGTTTGCACTATACCAATGGAAAGATTACAGAAAGATTACAATAGAGGAGGAGCTCACACTCTCCTCACTCACCCATTTCCCCGTCTCCCTCGCTCACACCGAGGGAGACGGTCTCTCCGCCTCACATCTCTCACTCTGTGGGCTTGCACGGTTTTGCTCACTCTCTCTTTGGCTTGCCCCTCATCCTTACAATATATACACATCCAAGAAGTGGAAAGGAGCTGCTGGTGTGTGTTGGCTACACATGGCCAACTCACAACATGGTATATCTTGGTTGGCAACCTACCCTACCATGAGGCTTCCAACCTTGGTACCATGCTTCCCATGAGGCTTCCAACCTCAAGTGGGTTGATTATCCTACAAATCACCCCCTCAACCCATGTGAGGTGATCCACAGCACACATTGCTGCTAATCTTGTCACGCCCAAATTCGACATAGTTTGCATCTCCTCACTGAGACGCTGCATCCCCTGAAAGCTAGAGATAATACACCAGAGATACAAGAGGAGGAGGGAATCCTACATCCTCAACTCAACTCACACCACTCTCTGATTTGGAGAGAACCGCTGCTCCTATCTCCTACAGATCTCTTCCACGCTTCCTGTCTCGGATGTCTTCAGCATAGTCTGCATCTCCTCACTGAGATGCTTGCACCCCCTGAAGCTAGAGATAATACAGCAGAGATACAAGAGAATGAGGGAATCCTACATCCTCAATTCAACTCATACCACTCTGATTTGGAGAGAGCCTCTGCTCCTATCTCCCCCAGATCTCTTCCACGCTTCTGTCTCGGATGTCTATACCTGCTATGCTTGAACTTGCGCAACCAAGATATCCGACACCCTCTGATTGGATGTCCTGCACCCCCTGCTGGAATGCCCTTGACTGTCATTCATTACCTCGCAGGACCAGTCATTGGAGCAATAGAAAACTCGTCGTTTATCCTATCAACGTCCTCTGTCTTCTTTGCTCAGAGCTTTTCCTCTGAACTATCGGCCTTTGCCTTCTGCACTGCTGAACAACCTCCTAGCGTTTCCATACGCTCGTTGTCTGTGCCTGTGCAATCCTTGATGTCTTTGTCCCAAGAGATTGATGGTTGTGAGCTCCATCTGTCAAAGTATCGTCAGCTATGCAATTTCTTGCATAGTGCCCGTACCCATGGCTTCTGGTCTCCCTGCGTCGAGCTCGCCTGAGAAATCCGCATCAACTCTATCCTCCGCTGCCATGGAAATAAAGAAACCACCATAGAGAAATAAGACTTGCCACTCCTTGGCACGCACTCTTGCGTTTTACCTGTCTCAATTTCTCTGTCTGGAAGTTCCTGTGAACTTTCAACAACCCGTTGCTACATACTCTTCTCACCCCTCTGTACGATTAATCGTACCTTTGCATTCTTGACGCGTCTGCATTTGTGCTCTGCGCTTAGTATGCTCCTCTGCAACTATTGTTCTACACGCCCATATATCACCAAGATTTACTCAGATACAAGAGCTCCATGACCACAAAGATTTCGAGCTTGAACCGTTGCCAAATCATCTATCCGTCGATGAATGGCCTTTTTGATTGAACCAAATCCTCTGACGAACTCCGGAGATAATCATCTCAGAATCTGTGATCACCTGACCAATCCTCGATCTCCTCGACCGCCATTTGATCAAGCCCGATCTCCGGTCTTCAATGATCTATCTCGAGTTGTACGGTTGTCCAATCTGGTTAGAATCATCCATTCTAACCTCTTGATGAATCCATGCTCCACAATCTCCCAAGAACCTCCTTCGAGTATTGAAGATGACAAACTCCCATGTTTTGAAAATCTTTAAAAAACCGTTCAGAATTTCACCATTCTGACCTCGCGGTTGCGTCCGGAACGGTCCGATTAGCTAGGACCAACCTTCGCTGCACTTTCGGGAATCTCACTGAAAAATATCCCCGAAAGTTGGGCCACACCACAATTTTTTGAAAATTCTGGGCCCAATTGCAATTTTCAGAAGTTCAGGGAATATTTCGTGTACCAACAGAATATTCCGTCCGCTGCACCTGATGCCGTCCGTTCCTTTAATCTGCCTTCTTTTTACAGAAACTCCATCTCCAAAATCTGACCGTACGGATGTGTCCGGAATACTCCAAATAGTTGGAAACCACTATTGGATCGCCAAAAACGGACTCCAAATGGCTTCGATCTAGCCAAAACATTTTGTACGCCTCAGATCTGCGGCTGCACCTTAGCCGCGAAGCACTGGATCCTTCCCCTGCGGCTGTACCATTGCCGCGTCACACAGGATCCCTCCTTGCCTCTGGTTGACCGGTCAACCCTTTGCTGACGTGGCAGATGACGTGGCATCCACGTGGCAGTCCCCGACTGGCCCTTGGTGCTGATGTGCCGATGACGTGGCCGCCACGTGTCGCTGACGTGGTGACGACGTGGCGATGACGTGCTTCGCGGCGTGGGCGAACGTGGCGTGTTCTCGACGCCTCTCCTCGATCGCCTTTATTTCCTCAAGGCGTGGAGGAGCGTGGCGAGACTGGGCCTCACGCTGCGAAAGCGCGGCCCAAAGGTCTCCTGGACTTCTGCTTTATGTTTTTGGACTCCTCTCGTCGAGCTCTTGCTCCTGGTATGCTCCGAAAGCCCTCTGTAGACTCTGCCAAAATCTGGAAACAAATTTAGGGTCTCTGTCTGACACAATCGACATCGGCACTCCATGAAGTCTAACAATCTCGTTCACATATAACAAGGCAAGTTGATTGGCATTGAAGGTAGTCTTAACAGGTAAAAAGTGTGCTGTTTTAGTCAGTCTATCCACAGCCACCCAAATCGAATCCATACCTTTCTGTGTCTTCGGCAAACCAACCACAAAATCCATGGAGATGTGTTCCTATTTTCCACTCAGGAATCGGCAAAGGTTGTAGGAGTCCTGCTGGTCTTTGATGTTCTGCTTTTACTTGTTGACAATGCAAACACTGAGACACGAATTTGGCTATTTGTCCTTTCATATTCGGCCACCAAAATGTCTGTTTCACATCTTGGTACATCTTAGTGTTCCCTGGATGAACAGCAAACTTGGAATTATGAGCTTCCAGCAAAATTTTCCTTTTTAACTCTGGAACGTCGGCCACACACAATCTTCCTTCAAACTTGAGCACTTGGTTCTCAAAAGTGTACCCTGACCTTGGCTTTGTAACAATATCATCGGCTATCTTTCTGAAAAATTCATCCTCCATTTGTCTTGCCTTCACTTCTTCAACAATAGTTGGTTCTACTGAAATCATGGTTAAACATGCCAAATTTCCAACCGACTTTCTGCTCAAGGCGTCGGCTACGCTGTTAGCTTTACCTGGGTGATATTAAATCTGCATATCGTAGTCCTTCAACAGCTCAAGCCATCTTCTCTGCCTCAAATTCAATTCCTTCTGAGTGAACAGGTATTTTAAACTCTTATGATCTGTAAAAACCTGACAAGAAGCTCCATACAATTAGTGACGCCAAATCTTTAAAGCGAATACAACGGCTGCTAATTCCAAATCATGGGTAGGATAGTTCTTCTCATGAGGCTTCAACTGACAAGATGCATATGCTATGACTTTACCCTTTTGCATTAATACACAACCCAAACCCTTATGCGACGCATCACTATAGATATGAAACTCCTCATTACCTAATGGAAGTACAAGTACTGGTGCTGTAACCAACCTCGTCTTCAATTCCTGGAAAGCTGACTCCCGATCTTCAGTCCATTCATACGGTGTTCCCTTCTTAGTCAATTGCGTCAATGGAATTGCAATTCTTGAGAAATCCTTCACAAACTTCCTGTAATATCCTGCCAACCCAAGAAAACTTCGAACCTCAGACACATTAGTCGGCCTTGGCCAATTCACTACGGCTTCAACTTTGCTAGGATCAACTGAAATGCCCTCTTCATTTATTACATGACCCAGAAATGAAATAGTAGAAAGCCAAAACTCACACTTGTTAAACTTAGCATACAGCTTCGGTCTCTCAAAATCGCAAAGCAAGTCTCAAATGATTCTCATGTTCAACAGTACTCTTGGAGTAGATTAATATGTCGTCAATGAAGACGACTACAAACTCATCTAAATGTGGCTTGAAGACTCTATTCATTAAATCCATGAATGCAGCAGGGGCATTGGTTACTCCAAATGGCATTACTAAAAACTCGTAGTGGCCATATCTTGTCCGAAAAGCGGTCTTCTCAACATCCTCGGCTTTAACTTTAAGCTGGTGATAACCCGACCTAAGGTCAACCTTAGAAAAGACTCGTGCTCCTTGTAGCTGATCAAGCAAGTCATCAATCCTAGGCAATGGGTACTTATTCTTAATGGTGACCTTATTCAGTTCTCTATAATCGATACAAAGGCGGAGTGTACCATCCTTTTTCTTAACAAACAAAACAGGTGCTCCCCATGGTGAAGTGCTCGGCCTAATGAAGCCCTTATCCAACAATTCTTGCAATTGTAGTTTCAATTCTCTAAGTTCAGCTGGGGCCATTCTATATGGTGTCTTGGAGATCGGCTGTGTTCCCGATATGATATCAACAGCGAACTCTATTTCTCTATCAACTAAGTGACCAGGCAAATCATTCGGGAAGACGTCGGCGAATTCACGACCCCAACCCGCCCCTAGTAGGATGGTGCCGTGATGGCCAGTAATCCGGGATTTACCGAAGGCCAACCCTCAAAATCCACACACAACAGAGTACACATAGGGGGCTTACAAATGCGGAAGCAATAACTTAAAGTACGAGTGGTCCATAAGAGCGGTGCGTAGATCAAATGAGATGACATATACAACGTAGTTTTACATCCAGTCTATGAATAACAAAAATTCAAATCACATCTTGATTAAAAGGCTTCTAAGCCGACATGTACAAAATACAGGAAATACAAGCCAAGAAGCATGATTTTCAAGATTTGCCGACGTTAATACAAAAGCCGACATAAACACAAAATGCCGATGTAGAAACAGCATTGCTGACAAGAATGCAAAACAAAGCCGACGTAAATCAAGTATCCAAAACAAGCTGGTAAACACATCTAGGCGTCGCCGCCGTCCTGCTCATCACCTACATATATATATAGAGGGTGAGTATGGAAACTCAGTGAATGGTACTAGAAATAAAGGTTTTGCATGAATACAGCCGAAGTCCTTACGAAACAAAACATGCCAAAACCATACAAATATTAGTCGAGATCCTTTCAAGCAAAACACAACAAAGCTTTACCAAATCAAGGGACGAACCGTATTCATCTATCAAGTCTTACAAGTTCCAAGGGTGTTTACTGACATCGGCAAAACACAAATCAAAAGCCTTCCAAACAAATAGTCCGTGTAATGATCCATTAGTGGCAAAACAAAGGACTGTACGATCCGTAATCAATTTAGACAAAATGGTGCTGCGAAAGTTTATAGTCCTCCAGCCAGGGGACTCGTGTTACTCAGGCCTATAGCCCTTTTTAACAAATTGTGCTGCGAAAGTTTAGAGTCCTCCAGCTAAGGGACTTGTGGCTTTTCCAAGAAAGGACCGTATCCTTTTAATTCAAGAGACTGGTGTCATTAGGCCCGCCCTTTTTGACAATTGGTGCTGCGAAAGTTTAGAGTCCTCCAGCGAAGGGACTTGTGGCTTTTCCAAGAAAGGACCGTATCCTTTTAATTCAAGAGACTGGTGTCATTTAGGCCCGCAGCCCTTTTTGACAATTGGTGCTGCGAAAGTTTAGAGTCCTCCAGCTAAGGGACTTGTGGCTTTTCCAAGAAAGGACCGTATCCTTTTAATTCAAGAGATTGGTGTCACTTAGGCATGACCCTTTTTGACAATTGGTCTGCGAAAGTTTAGAGTCCTCCACTAAGGGACTTTACGCTTAGTGTCATGAAGTTTATAGTCCTCCAGCCAAGGGACTTTTCAAGATAACATCAAAACAAAACTTACACTTGATACATCGAATTAGGCTAATCATTCATGCTTAACGAATACTTTCATCAAAACAAATCAAGACAAGGTTTATCAAAACAGTTTAACATAGCTTTATTAAAAGCACCACTCACTTAGCTCCTCAGGTGTAGGCTCAAAGCAAGATCAAAGTCCTGACAAATCACACGGCAAATCACATTCTCAAAACAAGCTCTTCATACAAGTAATGACCTCGGCACTTCCACCGAGTCCAAATCAATAACAAAGCGAGACGTGCTAAATCAAAACACTGTTTCCCATCTCGTGGAAACACACTGGGTACCATGCAGGTCATGCCGAGGTCCCACACCTCCTAGCCGAGATGTGGTCCTGATGGCCACATACAAAACGAAATCGAAAAACCCGGGTTTCTCCTCAAGAATGCAAGGACAAAATCATCAAGAACATCAAAACATGCATGCCAAAATCATAACTCGTTTACATATAAAATCTGAGGTTTCATGCCAAGAGTTTGAAACATGGACCTGGGTACCCTTACAAGAAGACCATGCAAGAACAAACACAGAAACATGATTCTTGCCTCAAGCTTTCGGATCAAAACAAGGTTTTCTTCCAAGAACATTTAAACATCATTTTCTCTTTCAAAACCAACTTCAAATCAATGCATGACATGCAAAACAGATTCAATCATGCAATGCAGCTAGATGATCGACAAGAGCAATTGAAGTAGAGCAAGAATCTAACCTCAAAACTCAAATCCAACGGTTCGATCCTCAAAGATCAAGCTCGGAACTCTACTTCTCACTCTAAAACTCCTTCTTTCTACTTCTAGAGCTTCTCTCTCTAACAACAAGGATTTGAGACAAAATGATTTGTTTCTAAGTCTGCCGGCTGTCAAAACCTTCAGCTCGGACACGTGGCATTACCGGGTTGGATCAATTCAAAGAGTGACTGATTGATTAGACAAATCCCTGACAAAGCGTATTCAACAAGCTTGATAGCGAGACACGTCGGCAAGTAATGACATCGGCCAAAGACGAAGCTTTGGCAATAGGTCAGCAAAAACATCGGGGAGGGAGGATGACACTTGACTAAGCTGTGCCACACCTTGGCCTGGGTGTGCCACACCTCGGTCTAGGCCGTACATGCCCGAGGACAAAGACTACCGGTACAAAACATCTCGGCCTTGGCTCTAAACACATCGGCCCGAAGAGTGCCATCTCGGCAACATGCCGGGGTGAAGGTGGAGGTCAACCGGGGTTCCAAAACAGTTCTTAAGTGCAAAGGTCCAAAGACGAACTAAGCTCATGATGACCTCGGTCACACACCAAGCAAGAAACAAAATCAGTCAAGCAACACTTAAGCAAAACGAGACAAGTCTCAAGCAAAACAGGACAAGGCAAAACTTTCCAAAACAGTATAACAAGACAAGATCATACATGAATGTATGCAAGTATGACTAAATCAAAGTGAGGGGTGTTACAAAAAAAGTGTAAACAAATGAATAGAACAAAGGAGGAAAAGATATGGAGGATACGATAGCGGGAAATGGTTTGCAATTAAATTAATGGATTTGATTTAGTTTAAAAGAAGAGATATAAGTTAAAATGATTACAAATGTACATTAGTAAAAATATCAGTATGAACTAGATAGTTAATATTTATGCTACATGCTAAATTTTATGTTCGGAGATTTTTTTTATTGGCAGGAAATTAATTATCGTTGCTGGATCAATTTTTCTATAGCTTCTAGTAAGTGTTTAGAGGCTACAAATTGAAGTTGTGAAATAATTGTTAAGAGTTAAGATTTGATGTGGTTAGAACTTGAAATTGAACTTTTTATTATGTGTTTGATGACTTTAGTTTTTGCAATTGTTATAAATAGTTGTATATACATACATATACAAACCTCTTTCACTCTCTCACATCTGCATACTCTTCCCCTCCCTACCAAATTTCTTGATCCAAAGCCCTTACGATGGCTTCTTTGTTGATGCAATAAAGGTTGTTATTATGAAGAATACTTTTGAAGTGGGTTATATATTTTGTGCCACAAAACAAAAATGAAAATCCACTTATCTATATAATAAACCACAAGGGTTTTTGAAAATGTTCTACAATTGTCTTAGAGATACAATTGTTTTTAATGGTTGAGATCAATCCTAATCAGCATCTGACGGTTAAAAGTATAAGTTGAACAAAATGCATGTTGATGCTAGACCTTTGGTTCTCGCCACAAGATACCTCTCTATCACAAACGTCTCTCTCCCCCTTAACAATTAGTTTCTTTAAAACATAATGTGAAGACTGGAAAGTGCTCTACTTAGTTTGAATTCCTAGACTAGAAGAGCTCTATTGGTTTTGATGTAAGTGGGATTACCTTCAAAGTTAGTTTCTTTACAACATAATTTGAAGACCAGGAAGAGCTCTACTTAGTTTTACACACACACACACACACACACACACACACTCTCTCTCTCTCTCTCTCTCTCTCTCTCTCTCTTTAACACACACAACCTCTTTGCAAGTGACGATAATGGCAATTTTTGTGAATTTCGTTGAGGGTTTCTCTTTGGAATTGTGATTTGTACATAGCTCCTTTGCTGCTTCAAGTCTCAGCTTAGGTGTACAAATAAGATTGAATATCTTTATTAAATGGTTTTATTTGCTTTGGTTTTAGCTATGTTGTGGTTCACTTTCCCACATTTTATCTTGGTAATTTTTTTTATTCTCCGGATGGGTTTGGGGATGGCTTGAACCACATAAAGCACTTGAAAACTCTAAATGTTTAGGGAGGCAATTTGTTTTGTAGAAGACAAAATACAAGAAATTAGAAAATGGGAGAATGATTTGATACAGTTGTACTAAATAATATCCATACACTAACTAAATATTTGATGCACTAATTTAGTCATCCATGAGATTCTTTTTTATGATAGCAATCGTTTAAATATTGTTTTGAAGTCTTTATGAGTAAAAAGGCAATTTCTCATGTCTCATTCAAACTTAGATGGCATCTTCATTTTGTTTCTATGTAAAACATTTGATTTTATTTGTGAAGTGATGATTGGTCCTTTATATCAAAGTAAAAAACTAATTTTTGCTTGCGGGATTATTGTTCAGATTCATTTTTTACTTCCAAATTAGTTTTAGTGTTTGTTGTGGCTAATACAAGCTATTCATTTCATATCATCTTTGTTTTTTTTTTTTTTTCTTCACAATTAATTTGTCTTGTGTTGCTTCATGCATTGTTGGGAATATAAAATTGTGGCCTCATTATGTCTTTCAAAGATTAAAAATATTGTGTTATGGACTTATATAGTAGTGATGACACAAATTTTTTATTTTTTTGTGAATTTTGCAATGAATAGTTTGTGTTTTTATAGGGCTTTTTAATTTTATTTTTTATTATTTGATCTATTTACAGAGCTTAGATAATTGGAAAAATGGCGAGTTCATCAATGCGTGTTCTATGTTTGCTTCACTGTAGTAATTCATTATCTAGATCAAAGTGTTTGGAGAGGTTTGCCTAATTCATATTTTTGCTGTTGTTGAAATTTGATCCCCAGTTCAACTAAGAAGACTTCTATACAAGAGTTATCATTTTATTGTTAGGTTTCACTATGTAAAACCTGTATAAACTTCTCTCTTACATTCATGTTTAGAATCTTCGCTCAATACTATTTTTCATGTGTGTTTCAGCCAATGATGGGGTCAGAATTATGCTTACCACTGGTATATTCAGAGCTATCAGAGAAGTACATGAATTTTGTGCTGAAAGAAGGGGATTAATTACAAAACAAATTGAAAGAAGATTATTCGTTGCTATGACAATGTCCAAACCAAACCAAATTAAACCAAGCCTTAAGTCCCATTGCTATGACAATGTCATTGCAAAAAATTGTGAAATATGCAATTATCACTCTTAAACATGGGTTTGTTGAGTTTTTTTGGTATTGTTCAAATTGAAACCGTAAAATCATCTGATTTAATAATATTATATTAAGCTATTCATGCATTTGTTATTGTTCTTCAAATTATTTTTATTACTGCAATGAGTTCATTTTGTTGTCAAATTAGAGTTGCTTTTAAAGAATCATTTTGTTGATTTCTCATATGTATTTTGATGCAATTTCTCATAACTATTGGTTTCTTAAAGTGAATTTAAGCGAGTGATTTTGTTGCGGTGGTGATCCGTATTAGAAACGTTGGGTTATGTTGCTTCTCTTTATGTGTGTAGTTGGTTGGCTCTCATTCTAAACCTGGATGATTAATTATTATTATTTTAGTTAGATAGGATAATTATTCTTTTATACCAAAATATTCATTCACCTTTTTTTGAAGGTATTGAAATTTGATAAAGTGAAAAGGTTACCGCTTATGATACTAATTCAAGAACATCCTTTTATTGAAAGTTTGCTATACATTTGTCATTTTGACGTGGATTGAATTCTAAAATTTGCTGTTTGGACTTAAATTTTAGCAAATATTTTTAGATTCTATTCTTTGCTTATGTTACATTGTAATATAAAATTCATTATTTGGACTTTAATTTTGAAGTTTGTTATTTGAAATTTATGAATGTTTTTGCCAGTTTACTGTGTAGAAATAATTTTAACTTCTTATTTGTGAAGTATTAAACAGGAGTGATATATCATTTTAAATTAATTTATTACAATTGAATTTCGTAGCATATGTGGTACCAAAAAAATTATTGACCGTGCCTAAAGTCCTTTAAATCTTTCAAATTTATCTTAACTTTTTCTTAGAAGTGGCCAAGAGTGTGCCAAATATCCTGCACTAATAATACAAATAATAATAATAATAGATGTGGTCATATAATCTCTTATGGTCTAAATCGACAGGAAGTAATTTCATAGTGTAAAAAGTATTGTATTGTATTTTTTTTTTCTTTTTAATTCTCATTATAGGCCCACAAAATGGGTCCTTCATTTATTCCATCCCATTGGGAAGTTGGGCTGAAAAAATAGTTTATCAGTTATATTACATATCACTAAATTTTTACCACTAACACCATCATTAATGATGTGGCAAGTCTAAAAAAAAAAAAAAAAAATTAAGACACAAAACACATGTGACAGTAGTGGGACCCACTGCCACATCTCTAGTGCAACGGTCGGCATCATTTTTCATAGTCTATATATGATGCAGCATAAAATAACAGAAGGCAACGCGACACAGACAAACACAAAAAGAGCAACACGAATCAATCGACGTTGAACAGCAAAGGGAGGACGGTGACCAACGACGGTATGAACTCTCTCTCTCTCTCTCTCTCTCCCAACGACTGCTGCAACTTTTTCTCCCTATGATTTGTTGTAATTTGAAGACAAAGGTGGAACTAAGAAAAAGAGTACATAGGAACAAAGTTTGGCATTATTTTATTGTCTTTTTATTTTATTTTATTTAATATTTTTTTAGAATTTATATATATATATATATACATATGATGGGGTTAGGAAGATTTTAATATTTTAAGTTTTGTGAGAACAAATTCAACATATTTAGGAGTCATTTGGTAATAGGTTAAAACAATCAAAAAATCAAAAGATATATAAAATAAATAAAAATTATTCTCATTCTTTTTTTTTTTTTTTGCATGCGTTTTCATAAAAATAAAAAATTAAAATTCATTATCAATCACTTCAATTTTTCTACCTCATATTTTCTAAATCACTAAAAAAAGGACTTTCAAAACAAACAAATCGGCCAATCCATCTCAAGTTTTGGAACTGAAAAATATTATGCAGTTTTTTCTTTTTCTTATTTTTTTTAAAAAAAAAAAACAACAACAAAAAATCAATTGTCACAAATTAAATAGTAAAGCGTTATTACAAGACTACCAAATATTCATTCTTTAGAATTTTAAGATTTATGCATTCTTTGGGGTAGAGTAGAGCATGAAAATCAAAAAATTCCCAAATTGAACCTATTCAAACCAATCCAGTACGTCTGATTTGTTTTTTCTAATTGGTGATTTGATCTTGGTTTTGAAAATTGGAGAACTGATCTCCTTGAATTGGTTTCCAATTTAGGTCCATGATTATGAATTTGAACTAAATCGGACCGTATAACTTAAATCATATATATTTATTTGTTAGATATTACTATGTTTGTTTATATTTCGAAAAATTATGAATATTAATGTTAAACAATGTTTGTTTCTTTTTTTTTTTTTTTTTTTAAAAAAAACAACAAAAAAAAAATCAATTGTCACAAATTAAATAGGAAAGCGTTATTACAAGACTACCAAATATTTATTCTTTAGAATTTTAAGATTTATGCATTCTTTGGGGTAGAGTAGAGCATGAAAATCAAAAAATTCCCAAATTGAGCCTATTCAAACCAATCCGGTACGTCTGATTTGTTTCTTCTAATTCGTGAATTGATCTTGGTTTAGAACATTGGAGAACTGATCTCCTTGAATTGGTTTCCAATTTAGGTCCATGATTATGAATTTGATCTAAATCGGCCCGTATAACTTAAACCATATATATTTATTTGTTAGATATTACTATGTTTGTTTATATTTCGAAAAATTATGAATATTAATGTTAAACAATGTTTGTTTAATGTTATATTTTTGCTTAATTGGTGAATATTGTGAGAAGTTTGTTTAATGGACATGTTATTATTATTTTTAATATTTATGACAGATCGAATCATTTTGAAAATGTCATATGATTTTTCTTGTAAACAAATTATGTGAAACCATAGTTCGAATTGATTTTAATTTTTATGAAACTGTAAACAATGTATTGGTCCTGATTTTATTCCAAACTGGATCATGTTCACCCCTAATTCTATTAAAGCAAACAACTAATCAAAATTAGGAAGAGTATTCTCTTTAGTTCATAATTTGACCTAGAGGGTGCTATTTGAGCCCATAAACTGTTGGGATCCGGGATCCCTTCCAAGACCTTGCGGAAATTAAACCAAGCAGAAAAAACACACCCACACTCAAGGAGACACAATATTTAACGTGGTTCGGCCTCAATGCCTACGTCCACGGGAGAGTAACCGGTTTGCACTATACCAATGGAAAGATTACAGAAAGATTACAATAGAGGAGGAGCTCACACTCTCCTCACTCACCCATTTCCCCGTCTCCCTCGCTCACACCGAGGGAGACGGTCTCTCCGCCTCACATCTCTCACTCTCTGTGGCTTGCACGGTTTTGCTCACTCTCTCTTTGGCTTGCCCCTCATCCTTACAATATATACACATCCAAGAAGTGGAAAGGAGCTGCTGGTGTGTGTTGGCTACACATGGCCAACTCACAACATGGTATATCTTGGTTGGCAACCTACCCTACCATGAGGCTTCCAACCTTGGTGCCATGCTTCCCATGAGGCTTCCAACCTCAAGTGGGTTGATTATCCTACAAATCACCCCCTCAACCCATGTGAGGTGATCCACAGCACACATTGCTGCTAATCTTGTCACGCCCAAATTCGACATAGTTTGCATCTCCTCACTGAGACGCTGCATCCCCTGAAAGCTAGAGATAATACACCAGAGATACAAGAGGAGGAGGGAATCCTACATCCTCAACTCAACTCACACCACTCTCTGATTTGGAGAGAACCGCTGCTCCGATCTCCTACAGAACCCTTCCACGCCTCGCCCTGATGTCTTCAAGATAGTCCAGATCTCCTCACCGAGATGCTTGCACCCCGGCTAGAGATAATACAAAGAGATACAAGAGAATGAGGGAATCCTACATCCTCAATTCAACTCATACCACTGACGGAGAGAGCCTCTCCTATCTCCCCAGATCTCTTCCACGCTCGTCTCGGATGTCTATACCGCTATGCTTGAACTTGCAACCAAGATATCCGACACCCTCCGATTGATGTCCTGCACCCCGCCGGAATGCCCTTGATCGTCATTCATTACCTCGCAGACCGATCATTGGAGCAATAGAAAACTCGCCGCTTATCCTATCAACGCCCTTCGCCTTCTTTGCTCGAGCTTTTCCTCCGAACTATCGGCCTTTTGCCTTCGTGACCGCCGAACAACCTCCTAGCGCTTCCATACGCCGTTGTCCGTGTCAGGCAATCCTTGATGTCTTGCCAAGAGATTGATGGTTGTGAGAGCTCCATCTGTCCAAAGCATCGCCGCCTATGCAATTCCTTGCATAGTGCCCGTACCCATGGCTTCTGGTCTTCCTGCGTCGAGCTTGCCTGAGAGATCCGCATCAACTCTATCCTCCGCTGCCATAGAAATAAAGAAACCACCATAGAGAAATAAGACTTGCCACTCCTTGGCACGCACTCTTGCGTTTTACCTGTCTCAATTTCTCTGTCTGGAAGTTCCTGTGAACTTTCAACAACCCGCTGCTACACACTCTTCTCGCGCCTCTATACGACACCGCACCTTTGCATTCGCGACGCTCGCATTTGTGCTCTCGCTTAGTATGCTCCTCTGCAACTATTGTTCTACACGCCCACATATCACCAGTACTTACTCGTATACAGTAGCTCCAACAGCCACAGCATTTCCCTGAGCCTGAACTGGTTGCCAAATCATCTATCCGTCGATGAATGGCCTTTTTGATTGAACCAAATCCTCCGACGAACTCCGGAGATAATCATCTCTGTAATCCTGTGATCACCCCTGACCAATCCTGATCTCCCTCGATCTGCCATTTGATCAAGCCTGATCTCCTCTGGTCTTCAATGATCTATCTCGAGTTGTACCGGTTGTCCAACTGGTTAGAATCATCCATTCTAACCTCTTCGTGAATCTGCAGCTGCCCACAATCTCCCAAGAACCTCCCTTCGAGTATTGAAGATGACAAACTCCCATGTTTTGAAAATCTTTAAAAAACCGTTCAGAATTTCACCATTCTGACCTCGCGGTTGCGTCCGGAACGGTCCGATTAGCTAGGACCAACCTTCGCTGCACTTTCGGGAATCTCAATTGAAAAATATCCCGAAAAGTTGGGCACACACCACAATTTTTGAAAATTCGGCCCAATTGCAATTTCGAAGTTCAGGAATATTTCGTGTACCAATGAATATTCCGTCCACCGATCGATGCCGTCCGTTCCTTTAATCTGCCTTCTTTTTACGTAAACTCCATCTCCAAAATCGACCAGACGGATGTGTCCTAATACTCCAAATAGTTGAAACCACTATTGATCGCCAAAAACGGACTCCAAATGGCTTCGATCTAGCCAAAACATTTTGTACGCCTCAGACCGCGTACGCACCTTAGCCGCTGCACCGGATCCTTCCTCGCGGCTGTACCATTGCCGCGCCACAGATCCTCTTGCTCTCGTTGACCGGTCAACCCTTGCCGACATGGCAGATGACGTGGCATCCACGCGCGCCCCCCGACCGCCCTTGGTGCCGATGCCGATGACGGGCCGCCACGCAGCCGACGTAGGACGACGTGGCGATGACGCGGGTTCGCGCAGGCGAACGTGGCGTGTTTCGCGACGCACTCTCCTCGCCGCTTTATTTCCTCAAGGCGCGAGGAGCGCGGCGAGATCGGGCCTCACGCGCCGCTTCTAGGGCGGCGGAAAGCTGGCCCGGTGTCTCTGGACTTCGCTTATGTTTTGGACTCCTCTCGCCGAGCTCTTGCTCTCGGTATGCTCAAAGCCCTCTCAGACTCGCCAAAATCTGAAACAAATTTAGGGTCTCTGTCGACACAATCGACATCGACTCCATGAAGTCTAACAATCTGCTCACATATAACAAGGCAAGTTGATTGGCATTGAAGGTAGTCTTAACAGGTAAAAAGTGTGCTGTTTTAGTCAGTCTATCCACAGCCACCCAAATCGAATCCATACCTTTCTGTGTCTTCGGCAAACCAACCACAAAATCCATGGAGATGTGTTCCCATTTTCCACTCAGGAATCGGCAAAGGTTGTAGGAGTCCTGCTGGTCTTTGATGTTCTGCTTTTACTTGTTGACAATGCAAACACTGAGACACGAATTTGGCTATTTGTCCTTTCATATTCGGCCACCAAAATGTCTGTTTCACATCTTGGTACATCTTAGTGTTCCCTGGATGAACAGCAAACTTGGAATTATGAGCTTCCAGCAAAATTTTCCTTTTTAACTCTGGAACGTTGGCCACACACAATCTTCCTTCAAACTTGAGCACTTGGTTCTCAAAAGTGTACCCTGACCTTGGCTTTGTAACAATATCATCGGCTATCTTTCTGAAAAATTCATCCTCCATTTGTCTTGCCTTCACTTCTTCAACAATAGTTGGTTCTACTGAAATCATGGTTAAACATGCCAAATTTCCAACCGACTTTCTGCTCAAGGCGTCGGCTACGCTGTTAGCTTTACCTGGGTGATATTAAATCAGATATCGTAGTCCTTCAACAAATTTCAAGCCATCTTCTCTGCCTCAAATTCAATTCCTTCTGAGTGAACAGGTATTTTAAACTCTTATGATCTGTAAAAACCTGACAAGAAGCTCCATACAATTAGTGACGCCAAATCTTTAAAGCGAATACAACGGCTGCTAATTCCAAATCATGGGTAGGATAGTTCTTCTCATGAGGCTTCAACTGACGAGATGCATATGCTATGACTTTACCCTTTTGCATTAATACACAACCCAAACCCTTATGCGACGCATCACTATAGATATGAAACTCCTCATTACCTAATGAAAGTACAAGTACTGGTGCTGTAACCAACCTCGTCTTCAATTCCTGGAAAGCTGACTCCCGATCTTCAGTCCATTCATACGGTGTTCCCTTCTTAGTCAATTGCGTCAATGGAATTGCAATTCTTGAGAAATCCTTCACAAACTTCCTGTAATATCCTGCCAACCCAAGAAAACTTCGAACCTCGGACACATTAGTCGGCCTTGGCCAATTCACTACGGCTTCAACTTTGCTAGGATCAACTGAAATGCCCTCTTCATTTATTACATGACCCAGAAATGAAATAGTAGAAAGCCAAAACTCACACTTGTTAAACTTAGCATACAGTTTCCGGTCTCTCAAAATCTGCAAAGCAAGTCTCAAATGATTCTCATGTTCAACAGTACTCTTGGAGTAGATTAATATGTCGTCAATGAAGACGACTACAAACTCATCTAAATGTGGCTTGAAGACTCTATTCATTAAATCCATGAATGCAGCAGGGGCATTGGTTACTCCAAATGGCATTACTAAAAACTCGTAGTGGCCATATCTTGTCCGAAAAGCGGTCTTCTCAACATCCTCGGCTTTAACTTTAAGCTGGTGATAACCCGACCTAAGGTCAACCTTAGAAAAGACTCGTGCTCCTTGTAGCTGATCAAGCAAGTCATCAATCCTAGGCAATGGGTACTTATTCTTAATGGTGACCTTATTCAGTTCTCTATAATCGATACAAAGGCGGAGTGTACCATCCTTTTTCTTAACAAACAAAACGGGTGCTCCCCATGGTGAAGTGCTTGGCCTAATGAAGCCCTTATCCAACAATTCTTGCAATTGTAGTTTCAATTCTCTAAGTTCAGCTGGGGCCATTCTATATGGTGTCTTGGAGATCGGCTGTGTTCCCGATATGATATCAACAGCGAACTCTATTTCTCTATCAACTAAGTGACCAGGCAAATCATTCGGGAAGACGTCGGCGAATTCACGACCCCAACCCGCCCCTAGTAGGATGGTGCCGTGATGGCCAGTAATCCGGGATTTACCGAAGGCCAACCCTCAAAATCCACACACAACAGAGTACACATAGGGGGCTTACAAATGCGGAAGCAATAACTTAAAGTACGAGTGGTCCATAAGAGCGGTGCGTAGATCAAATGAGATGACATATACAACGTAGTTTTACATCCAGTCTATGAATAACAAAAATACAAATCACATCTTGATTAAAAGGCTTCTAAGCCGACATGTACAAAATACAGGAAATACAAGCCAAGAAGCATGATTTTCAAGATTTGCCGACGTTAATACAAAAGCCGACATAAACACAAAATGCCGATGTAGAAACAGCATTGCTGACAAGAATGCAAAACAAAGCCGACGTAAATCAAGTATCCAAAACAAGCTGGTAAACACATCTAGGCGTCGCCGCCGTCCTGCTCATCACCTACATATATATATAGAGGGTGAGTATGGAAACTCAGTGAATGGTACTAGAAATAAAGGTTTGCATGAATACACCAAGTCCTATTTAAACAAAACATGCCAAAACCATACAAATATTAGTCGAGATCCTTTCAAGCAAAACACAACAAAGCTTTACCAAATCAAGGGACGAACCGTATTCATCTATCAAGTCTTACAAGTTCCAAGGGTGTTTACTGACATCGGCAAAACACAAATCAAAAGCCTTCCAAACAAATAGTCCGTGTAATGATCCATTAGTGGCAAAACAAAGGACTGTACGATCCGTAATCAATTTAGACAAAATGGTGCTGCGAAAGTTTATAGTCCTCCAGCCAGGGGACTCGTGTTACTCAGGCCTATAGCCCTTTTTAACAAATTGTGCTGCGAAAGTTTAGAGTCCTCCAGCTAAGGGACTTGTGGCTTTTCCAAGAAAGGACCGTATCCTTTTAATTCAAGAGACTGGTGTCACTTAGGCCCGCAGCCCTTTTTGACAATTGGTGCTGCGAAAGTTTAGAGTCCTCCAGCGAAGGGACTTGTGGCTTTTCCAAGAAAGGACCGTATCCTTTTAATTCAAGAGACTGGTGTCATTTAGGCCCGCAGCCCTTTTTGACAATTGGTGCTGCGAAAGTTTAGAGTCCTCCAGCTAAGGGACTTGTGGCTTTTCCAAGAAAGGACCGTATCCTTTTAATTCAAGAGATTGGTGTCACTTAGGCCCGCAGCCCTTTTTGACAATTGGTGCTGCGAAAGTTTAGAGTCCTCCAGCTAAGGGACTTTTACGCTTAGTGCTGCGAAAGTTTATAGTCCTCCAGCCAAGGGACTTTTCAAGATAACATCAAAACAAAACTTACACTTGATACATCGAATTAGGCTAATCATTCATGCTTAACGAATACTTTCATCAAAACAAATCAAGACAAGGTTTATCAAAACAGTTTAACATAACTTTATTAAAAGCACCACTCACCTAGCTCCTCAGGTGTAGGCTCAAAGCAAGATCAAAGTCCTGACAAATCACACGGCAAATCACATTCTCAAAACAAGCTCTTCATACAAGTAATGACCTCGGCACTTCCACCGAGTCCAAATCAATAACAAAGCGAGACGTGCTAAATCAAAACACTGTTTCCCATCTCGTGGAAACACACTGGGTACCATCCAGGTCATGCCGAGGTCCCACACCTCCTAGCCGAGATGTGGTCCTGATGGCCACATACAAAACGAAATCGGGAAAAACCTGGGTTTCCCTCTGAAGAATGCAAGGGACAAAATCATCAAGAACATCAAAACATGCATGCCAAAATCATAACTCGTTTACATATAAAATCTGAGGTTTCATGCCAAGAGTTTGAAACATGGACCTGGGTACCCTTACAAGAAGACCATGCAAGAACAAACACAGAAACATGATTCTTGCCTCAAGCTTTCGGATCAAAACAAGGTTTTCTTCCAAGAACATTTAAACATCATTTTCTCTTTCAAAACCAACTTCAAATCAATGCATGACATGCAAAACAGATTCAATCATGCAATGCAGCTAGATGATCGACAAGAGCAATTGAAGTAGAGCAAGAATCTAACCTCAAAACTCAAATCCAACGGTTCGATCCTCAAAGATCAAGCTCGGAACTCTACTTCTCACTCTAAAACTCCTTCTTTCTACTTCTAGAGCTTCTCTCTCTAACAACAAGGATTTGAGACAAAATGATTTGTTTCTAAGTCTGCCGGCTGTCAAAACCTTCAGCTCGGACACGTGGCATTACCGGGTTGGATCAATTCAAAGAGTGACTGATTGATTAGACAAATCCCTGACAAAGCGTATTCAACAAGCTTGATAGCGAGACACGTCGGCAAGTAATGACATCGGCCAAAGACGAAGCTTTGGCAATAGGTCAGCAAAAACATCGGGGAGGGAGGATGACACTTGACTAAGCTGTGCCACACCTTGGCCTGGGTGTGCCACACCTCGGTCTAGGCCGTACATGCCCGAGGACAAAGACTACCGGTACAAAACATCTCGGCCTTGGCTCTAAACACATCGGCCCGAAGAGTGACATCTCGGCAACATGCCGGGGTGAAGGTGGAGGTCAACCGGGGTTCCAAAACAGTTCTAAGTGCAAAGGTCCAAAGACGAACTAAGCTCATGATGACCTCAGCCACACACCAAGCAAGAAACAAAATCATTCAAACAACACTTAAGCAAAACGAGACAAGTCTCAAGCAAAACAGGACAAGGCAAAACTTTCCAAAACAGTATAACAAGACAAGATCATACATGAATGTATGCAAGTATGACTAAATCAAAGTGAGGGGTGTTACAAAAAAAGTGTAAACAAATGAATAGAACAGTGAGGAAAAGATATGGAGGATACGATAGCGGGAAATGGTTTGCAATTAAATTAATGGATTTGATTTAGTTTAAAAGAAGAGATATAAGTTAAAATGATTACAAATGTACATTAGTAAAAATATCAGTATGAACTAGATAGTTAATATTTATGCTACATGCTAAATTTTATGTTCAGAAATTTTTTTTATTGGCTGGAAATTAATTATATTTGCTAGATCAATTTTTCTAAATGTTCTATTAAGTGTTTAGAGGCTAAAAATTGAACTTCTGAAATAATGTTTAAGAGTTAAGATTTGATGTGGTTAGAACTTGAAATTGAACTTTTTATTATGTGTTTGATGACTTTAGTTTTTGCAATTGTTATAAATAGTTGTATATACATACATATACAAACCTCTTTCACTCTCTCACATCTGCATACTCTTCCCCTCCCTACCAGCTCTTGATCCAAAGCCCTTTACGATGGCTTCTTTGTTGATGCAATAAAGGTTGTTATTGCGTAAGAATACTTTTGAAGTGGGTTATATATTTCGACAGGCCACAAAACAAAAATGAAAATCCACTTATCTATATAATAAACCACAAGGGTTTTTGAAAATGTTCTACAATTGTCTTAGAGATACAATTGTTTTTAATGGTTGAGATCAATCCTAATCAGCATCTGACGGTTAAAAGTATAAGTTGAACAAAATGCATGTTGATGCTAGACCTTTGGTTCTCGCTTACCAGTACCTCTGTCTATCACAAACGTCTCTCTCCCCCTTAACAATTAGTTTCTTTAAAACATAATGTGAAGACTGGAAAGTGCTCTACTTAGTTTGAATTCCTAGACTAGAAGAGCTCTATTGGTTTTGATGTAAGTGGGATTACCTTCAAAGTTAGTTTCTTTACAACATAATTTGAAGACCAGAAAGAGCTCTACTTAGTTTTACACACACACACACACACACACACACACACACACTCTCTCTCTCTCTCTCTCTCTCTCTCTCTTTCACACACACACACAACCTCTTTGCAAGTGACGATAATGGCAATTTTTTGTGAATTTCGTTGAGGGTTTCTGTCTTTGGGATTGTGCTTTGTACATAGCTCCTTTGCTGCTTCAAGTCTCAGTTTAGGTGTACAGTCAGAAGATTGAATATCTTTATTAAATGGTTTTATTTGCTTTGGTTTTAGCTATGTTGTGGTTCACTTTCCCACATTTTATCTTGGTAATTTTTTTTATTCTCCGGATGGGTTTGGGGATGGCTTGAACCACATAAAGCACTTGAAAACTCTAAATGTTTAGGGAGGCAATTTGTTTTGTAGAAGACAAAATACAAGAAATTAGAAAATGGGAGAATGATTTGATACAGTTGTACTAAATAATATCCATACACTAACTAAATATTTGATGCACTAATTTAGTCATCCATGAGATTCTTTTTTATGATAGCAATCGTTTAAATATTGTTTTGAAGTCTTTATGGGTAAAAAGGCAATTTCTCATGTCTCATTCAAACTTAGATGGCATCTTCATTTTGTTTCTATGTAAAACATTTGATTTTATTTGTGAAGTGATGATTGGTCCTTTATATCAAAGTAAAAACTAATTTTTGCTTGGGATTATTGTTGATTCATTTTTACTTCCAAATTAGTTTTAGTGTTTGTTGTGGCTAATACAAGCTATTCATTTCATATCATCTCTGTTTTTTTTTTTTCTTCTCAATTAATTTGTCATGTGTTGCTTCATGCATTGTTGGGAATATAAAATTGTGGCCTCATTATGTCTTTCAAAGATTAAAAATATTGTGTTATGGACTTATATAGTAGTGATGACACAAATTTTTTATTTTTTTGTGAATTTTGCAATGAATAGTTTGTGTTTTTATAGGGCTTTTTAATTTTATTTTTTATTATTTGATCTATTTACAGAGCTTAGATAATTGGAAAAATGGCGAGTTCATCAATGCGTGTTCTATGTTTGCTTCACTGTAGTAATTCATTATCTAGATCAAAGTGTTTGGAGAGGTTTGCCTAATTCATATTTTTGCTGTTGTTGAAATTTGATCCCCAGTTCAACTAAGAAGACTTCTATACAAGAGTTATCATTTTATTGTTAGGTTTCACTATGTAAAACCTGTATAAACTTCTCTCTTACATTCATGTTTAGAATCTTCGCTCAATACTATTTTTCATGTGTGTTTCAGCCAATGATGGGGTCAGAATTATGCTTACCATGGTATATTGAGCTATCGAGAAGTACATGAATTTTGTCTTTGAAGGGGATTAATTACAAAACAAATTGAAAGAAGATTATTCGTTGCTATGACAATGTCCAAACCAAACCAAATTAAACCAAGCCTTAAGTCCCATTGCTATGACAATGTCATTGCAAAAAATTGTGAAATATGCAATTATCACTCTTAAACATGGGTTTGTTGAGTTTTTTTGGTATTGTTCAAATTGAAACCGTAAAATCATCTGATTTAATAATATTATATTAAGCTATTCATGCATTTGTTATTGTTCTTCAAATTATTTTTATTACTGCAATGAGTTCATTCTGTTGTCAAATTAGAGTTGCTTTTAAAGAATCATTTTGTTGATTTCTCATATGTATTTTGATGCAATTTCTCATAACTATTGGTTTCTTAAAGTGAATTTAAGCGAGTGATTTTGTTGCAGGTGGCTGATCCGTATTAGAAACGTTGGGTTATGTTGCTTCTCTTTATGTGTGTAGTTGGTTGGCTCTCATTCTAAACTGGATGATTAATTATTATTATTTTAGTTAGATAGGATAATTATTCTTTTATACCAAAATATTCATTCACCTTTTTTTGAAGGTATTGAAATTTGATAAAGTGAAAAGGTTACCAGTTATGATACTAATTCAGTAACATCCTTTTATTGAAAGTTTGCTATACATTTGTCATTTTGACGTGGATTGAATTCTAAAATTTGCTGTTTGGACTTAAATTTTAGCAAATATTTTTAGATTCTATTCTTTGCTTATGTTACATTGTAATATAAAATTCATTATTTGGACTTTAATTTTGAAGTTTGTTATTTGAAATTTATGAATGTTTTTGCCAGTTTACTGTGTAGAAATAATTTTAACTTCTTATTTGTGAAGTATTAAACAGGAGTGATATATCATTTTAAATTAATTTATTACAATTGAATTTCGTAGCATATGTGGTACCAAAAAAATTATTGACCGTGCCTAAAGTCCTTTAAATCTTTCAAATTTATCTTAACTTTTTCTTAGAAGTGGCCAAGAGTGTGCCAAATATCCTGCACTAATAATACAAATAATAATAATAATAGATGTGGTCATATAATCTCTTATGGTCTAAATCGACAGGAAGTAATTTCATAGTGTAAAAAGTATTGTATTGTATTTTTTTTTTCTTTTTAATTCTCATTATAGGCCCACAAAATGGGTCCTTTATTTATTCCATCCCATTGGGAAGTTGGGCTGAAAAAATAGTTTATCAGTTATATTACATATCACTAAATTTTTACCACTAACACCATCATTAATGATGTGGCAAGTCTAAAAAAAAAAATTTAAAAAAAAAAAATAAAAAAAATAATTAAGACACAAAACACATGTGACAGTAGTGGGACCCACTGCCACATCTCTAGTGCAACGGTCGGCATCATTTTTCATAGTCTATATATGATGCAGCATAAAATAATAGAAGGCAACGCGACACAGACAAACACAAAAAGAGCACTACGAATCAATCGACGTTGAACAGCAAAGGGAGGACGGTGACCAACGACGGTATGAACTCTCTCTCTCTCTCTCTCTCTCTCTCGCAACTTTTTTCTCCCTATGATTTGTTGTAATTTGAAGACAAAGGTGGAACTAAGAAAAAGAGTACATAGGAACAAAGTTTGGCATTATTTTATTGTCTTTTTATTTTATTTTATTTAATATTTTTTTAGAATTTATATATATATATATATACATATGATGGGGTTAGGAAGATTTTAAAATTTTAAGTTTTGTGAGAACAAATTCAACATATTTAGGAGTCATTTGGTAATAGGTTAAAACAATCAAAAAAAATCAAAAGATATATAAAATAAATAAAAATTATTCTCATTCTTTTTTTTTTTTTGGTACGTTTTTTCATAAAAATAAAAAATTAAAATTCATTATCAATCACTTCAATTTTTCTACCTCATATTTTCTAAATCACTAAAAAAAGGACTTTCAAAACAAACAAATCGGCCAATCCATCTCAAGTTTTGGAACTGAAAAATATTATGCAGTTTTTTCTTTTTCTTATTTTTTTTTTTAAAAAAAAAAACAACAACAAAAAATCAATTGTCACAAATTAAATAGTAAAGCGTTATTACAAGACTACCAAATATTCATTCTTTAGAATTTTAAGATTTATGCATTCTTTGGGGTAGAGTAGAGCATGAAAATCAAAAAATTCCCAAATTGAACCTATTCAAACCAATCCAGTACGTCTGATTTGTTTTTTCTAATTGGTGATTTGATCTTGGTTTAGAAAATTGGAGAACTGATCTCCTTGAATTGGTTTCCAATTTAGGTCCATGATTATGAATTTGAACTAAATCGGACCGTATAACTTAAATCATATATATTTATTTGTTAGATATTACTATGTTTGTTTATATTTCGAAAAATTATGAATATTAATGTTAAACAATGTTTGTTTCTTTTTTTTTTTTTTTTTTAAAAAAAAACAACAAAAAAAAAATCAATTGTCACAAATTAAATAGGAAAGCGTTATTACAAGACTACCAAATATTTATTCTTTAGAATTTTAAGATTTATGCATTCTTTGGGGTAGAGTAGAGCATGAAAATCAAAAAATTCCCAAATTGAGCCTATTCAAACCAATCCGGTACGTCTGATTTGTTTTTTCTAATTCGTGATTTGATCTTGGTTTAGAAAATTGGAGAACTGATCTCCTTGAATTGGTTTCCAATTTAGGTCCATGATTATGAATTTGATCTAAATCGGCCAGTATAACTTAAACCATATATATTTATTTGTTAGATATTACTATGTTTGTTTATATTTCGAAAAATTATGAATATTAATGTTAAACAATGTTTGTTTAATGTTATATTTTTGCTTAATTGGTGAATATTGTGAGAAGTTTGTTTAATGGACATGTTATTATTATTTTTAATATTTATGACAGATCGAATCATTTTGAAAATGTCATATGATTTTTCTTGTAAACAAATTATGTGAAACCATAGTTCGAATTGATTTTAATTTTTATGAAACTGTAAACAATGTATTGGTCCCGATTTTATTCCAAACGGATCATGTTCACCCCTAATTCTATTAAAGCAAACAACTAATCAAAATTAGGAAGAGTATTCTCTTTAGTTCATAATTTGACCTAGAGGGTGCTATTTGAGCCCATAAACCTGGGATCCGGATCCTTCCAAGACCTTATGAAATTAAACCAAGCGTAAAAAACACACCCACGCTCAAAGAGACACAATATTTAACGTGGTTCGGCCTCAATGCCTACGTCCACGGGAGAGTAACCGGTTTGCACTATACCAATGGAAAGATTACAGAAAGATTACAATAGGGGGGGAGCTCACACTCTCCTCACTCACCCATTTCCCGCCTCTCGCCACACCGAGGAGACGGTCTCGCCTCACATCTCTTACTCTCTGTGGCTTGCACGGTTTTGCTCACTCTCTCTTTGGCTTGCCCCTCATCCTTACAATATATACACATCCAAGAAGTGGAAAGGAGCTGCTGGTGTGTGTTGGCTACTATAGCGATCCCGGGTTTACCCTTGTCGTACAGTGATCCGGACGTGTGTCCGTGGATGTTGGTAGTGGATTGTTGTCCTGTTTACGTCCTTTCATATATTGTATTTGAGTTATAGGATGTGTTGGGCAGGTTTGTTTCAGGTTGGTTGTATTCGGGAGCCAAGGGTTCTCGCCTAATTTTTGTCCTTCGCCGAGCGAGAGTTTGTCGCCGAGCGAAGCGTTGAGTTTTGTGTCGTGGGTCGAGCCAGAGCGGCTTCGCTGAGCGAAGCGATCGTCTGGCCGACTCAACACCATGATTTCGCTCGAGCGAAGCCGATTCTTCGCCGAGCGTCTGGTTTGGTCTTCGCCGAAGCGAAGCGGTTCGCCGAAGCGCGCCTAGTTGCAGACTAAGGGTCGAGCTCGCTCGAGCGAGCTTTTCTTCGCCGAGCGAGCTTCTAGGATGTTGGCTCGGCGAGACCTTTTTGGCTCGAGCTACGGTTTTCAGGTCCGTCGCCGGCGACCAAGTCTTCGCCGAGCGAGCCTATTTATATCGGGCCGACAAAGAAATGAAGTTTCAAATCGATTTTTATAAACTTTTGATCCAATCCTCCAGATTCGAGAGCTTCTCTCTAACTTTACACTCTCTCTAAGGTTTGATCTATCTAGGATCATTTCCTTTCCATCTTGCTTTGTTAAAAAGGTAGAGGTTGTCGAGGGCTTCGATTTAATCAAAAAGTCGGTGTTTGGAGCACTTTGATTCTTGGGTCTTCATCTCCTTTTGGGCTTAAACTTTGAGGTAGGGATATCCTACTCCTTTTATAGATTTTGTCTTTGAATTTTAGCATTTTGATATGTTGGTAGTTGTTTGTGAAATTTTGGGAAACTTTGGGCCATTGTGTAATTTTACAAAAGTTGGGGTTTTGTCTATATTAAACCTAGAAGCATGTTTGGTATAGAAACATGGAATTAATGTTGAAACATTAGTGAAATTGGAACCTAAGGGTTGTAATGTTAATTATGGAAATGTCCTAATTACATGGATTTATTAATTTGAATAATTAATTGTGGAAAATGAGGAATTGAGATAGAATTGGGTCATGGGTTATGACGATGGAAAGAATACATTGATTTTATGTATTGATATGTGATGTGTATAATTGTTATATATATGCATTGTGTTGTGTTGGAGGAGATAGGGGATGGACTCCGGTTTAGGGAAGATAGGGATGGACCTCTAAACCGGATGTTACCGGGAGGAGATAGGATGAACTCCGTAGATAGAGCATGAATGCTTATCAAGAAAATAATGGCTGTGCATGTATGCTTGTCATGGAAAGTGTGAATATATCTGTTTTGTTTATATTTGTTGAAGTGATGAAAGAATGTAAAAGAGTTGGCCATCTATCAATTGTTAGTCTTTTAGTCATTATTTATGATTGGTTTAGTATATTTCTACTGGGCTGTAGCTCACCCTATATGGGAACATCATTTTCAGGTACTGGTAGCATGCCACCTCCAAGGACATAGCTTGGAAGGCTAGTGGCGGATGGACTTTTGTTTGTCTTTCCTTTTGCAGTGTTACATGTAAATTCAAGCCTAGGGCTTAATGTGTAAATGAGCTAGCACTCTATTTTCGTGTAACCAAGTGTTAACTTGGAAAGCTGTAAGCCCTTAGGGCATTTGCTTTTGTTGTTAACATGTAATACGTTTTGTAATAGAACCCTGTTGAATGAAAGAACGTGGATCTTTTATATATCATAGCATGTCAATATTGTTGGGTTAAATGTCATTATTTCCGTATGCTATAACTTGGTATCGAGCGCATCTGGTTCGAATACTTTGGGTACGTGGGAAGTGATTAGGATCACAATGGGTTTGTCTCGCTTGATAGAGACTTAGATGTACTGTTATATGTTTATGTGATAACATGCTTATGTGATTATTTGGGTATGGGATTTAGTTTTTAGGATGTTGATTGGGTCTTTGGGTTTCTGGGAGTCTTGTTGGAAAGGCACTTGATCAATCTCGCTTTAACCGTACTCTAGTAACGCCTTTGGGACTATCATCATCCGGAAATGAAATTCGTAAGTGCTATATGTGTTTATGTGCTTACGTGGAATGAATTACAGTTATCCATGCATTAGGACGTGAGTGTTTAGTTTTGGCACGTTTATAAATGTGCTAACGTTCTGTGTTACCTTTATTAGGATGTCAGGACGAACAAGAGGTGGTAGGCGTGGTAGGCCTAGGAGGCAGGAAGTGCCATTACCGGATGAGGTTCCGACAGTTCAGGAAGGGGTTGGTCAGGCCAATGTGGCGAGCCAAGTGGTCAAGAGCCATGGGTGCCTTGGCCCGAGAGATAGCGGGGCCTTAGGTATTCTCGAAGCAGAAATCGTGCAACCGAGGCAGACCTTCTTTCTTGAAGAGGGAGTTCTTCGGCCTAACCGGAGGAGTTTGTTGGAGATCCTAAGGAGCCATTGAAGGCGCATTTAGTGGCTAGAACAGATGAGTAAAACGCTCAAATGCTAGGCATTGAGGATGGAGCGTTGAAAGTGACCTTGGCATCCTTCCACCAAGGGAGATGCGGGTCAATGGTGGAAGTATGAGAAAGTTCGTATGGGTGGTACTTGGGTGGCGTTTGTGAATGCTTTCCAGAGAGGTTTTATCCGCAGTGGCTAGGAGAGACTAAGGGATCGGTTTGCCAAGCTTAAGCGAGGAGGGTTTGTCCGTGGGCCGAAGTTTGAGGCTACATTTACTAGCTTGTCCAGTTTGCACTGAACCGTGGCGACAGAGAGCGCCTGCTATGAGTGTGAGCGGAAGTTGAGGTGGGATCTCAAGTTGAAAGTTGGTGGACCTTACATTCGAGAGTACAGGCATTTGGTGGATGCTGCAGCTCATATGGAGCTGATGATGCAGGAGGGAGAAGAAGAGAAACATGGGGGCTCCAAGAGGGGCCAAGAGGGACAGGGTGATGGCAGGAGGCAGAGGGGTTATAACCCTCAGCCGTCCCAGGGTGGTTTGGCCAGGTCGACTTTCCCAAGACTGTGCAGTCCGGAGGGGCAACAGTGAGAGTTCACTGCTTCAAGTGTGGCCACGGTCACAAGGCTTGCTTGCCCACAAGGGCGGGGTCGAGAGCCGCTTCTTCGCCACCTGCACCACAGAGTCAGAGTTCGGGCAGGGGCACCAGATCGTGTTACCAGTGTGGACAGCCGGGCACATGAAGAGGTATTGCCCACGGTTGAGTGCCACACCAGAGCTGCCTGTTCTAGACAGACGCAGGATTTCACCAAATTACCTCAGGCAGGCCTCGAGGGCCAATCCGGGGACTTCGTCGTCCCAGTCAGTACAGCAGTCCTATGCTCCGAGAGGCGAGCAGGTAGATCAGGGGCCTACAGGGCGCGTGTATGCTGTTACCGCGCAGGACCTAGTACCGGCTCCATCAGTAGTGAGAGGTACCTTTTTGTTTTGCAATTCGGTTGCTAGAGTGTTGATTGACACGGGTGCATCTCATTCTTTTGTATCTGCTACATTTGCATCTGTGTTGGAACTGGAGTTAGCACTTTTAGCATCTCCTATTTGCGTTGTGTCACCTATTGGGGGTGAGTTAATTTTGAGGCACGGATGTAGAGGTTGTGATTTAGAGGTCGACGATCATCGACTTCCTTTTCCATTTGTAGTTATGCCCATGAAGGGCTTTGATGTTATTTTGGGTATGGACTGGTTATCGTCATACCGAACGGTTATTGATTGCAACCGACAGAGGGTTACTCAGACAGTGAAGGAGTTTTTTTTTTTTTTAGGAGACCGGTTGGTAGTATTGTGCCATTGGGGTGCGGTCATGGGCGGAATGAGCTTAGTAGTTTACTTGCTAGTTTTGAGAATGGTGAGTGTGATGAGACCCATTGAGTTGCCAAGGGTAGTTTGTGAATACGCAGATGTCTTTCCCGAGGATCTTATTGATTTGCCACCCCACCGAGAGACAGAGTTCTCTATTGATTTAGTGCCCGGCACGGCGCCGATTTCTATGGCACCTTATCGTTTTGCACCGGCAGAGTTGATTGAGTTGAAAGTTCGGCCAAGAATTGCTAGATAAGGGCTTCGTCAGCCTAGTGTATCGCCGTAGAGCACCGCCCTCTTTGCTAAAAAGAAAGACGGTGCCTTGAGGTTGTGTATCGACACGGAAGTTGAATCAAAGCTACGCTTAAGAATAAGTACCCTATGCCCGTATAGATGCCTTGTTTGACCAGTTGAAGGGTTCCTGTTGTTTCTCTAAGATAGACTTGAGATCGGGTTACCACCAGTTGAGGGGCAGAGAGGAGGATATTCCGAAGACGGCATTCCGTACGCGGTATGGCCATTATGAGTTTCTGGTGATGCCATTTGGGCTTACCAACGCACCGGCGATCTTTATGGACTTGATGAACCGGATCTTCGGGAATTCTTGGATCGTTTGTGGTCGTTTTGTGGATGATATTCTTATCTATTCACCCTCGAGCAAGAACACGAGGAACACTTGAGAGTGGTGCTTGAATTGCTTAGAGCCCATAGGCTGTATGCCAAGTTTGGGAAGTGCGAGTTCTGGCTAAGAGAAGTCAAGTTCTTAGGCCATGTAGTTTCTGGGGAAGGGGTGTCTGTTGATACATCCAAGATTGAGGCAGTGCAAGACTGGGCACAGCCTAAGAATGTGTTTGAGATTCGCAGTTTTCTGGGATTAGCTGGGTACTACCGCCGATTTGTGAAAAGATTTCTCGGTGTTAGCCGCTGTTGACTAGGTTGACTCGCCAGGGAGTCAAATTTGTATGGGGTGAGACTTGTGAAAAGACGTTTCAGGAATTGAAGGTTAGATTAACCACCGCTCGATCTTGATTATCCGGAGAGGGTTGGGTTATGCATCTATTGTGATGCCTCACGAGAGGGTTTGGGTTGTGTGTTAATGCAAGAGGGAAAGTAGTAGCCTATGGTTCACGCCGCTTAAAAATACGAGAAGAATTACCCTACACACGACCTAGAGTTGGCGGTCGTGATCTTTGCCTTGAAAACTGGAGGCACTACCTTTATGGTGAGAGATTCGAGGTGTTCTCGGATCATAAAGTCTCAAGTATCTGCTTTCACGTAAAGACTTGAACTTGAGGCGAGAAGGTGGATGGAGTTTATAGAAGATTACGACTTCGAGTTGCATTATCACCCAGGGAAGGCCAATGTTGTGGCCGATGCTCTTAGTAGGAAGTCCATTAGTGATGTAGCTTGTGTAGCCATCCGAGAGTGGGAGATGTTGGGGGCACTTGGCGAGTTCGACTTGCTTCTGGGCGAATCCGTTGAGACTGCGGCCTTGTTCTCTGTGGTTGCGCAGCCTACACTTGTGACTCGAGTGTTAGAGGCACAGAGAGGTGATCTTGAGGTAGAATCCCTCAGAGAGAGGATCTCCAATGGGAAGGTTGAGAAGGGTTTGACGGTGTATCCCGACCTGAGTGTGAGATACCGAGACCGTTTGTTTGTACCGGAGGCCTGCCGAGAGGAGGTACTCCGAGAGTTTCATCATTCACGCCTTGCGGCGCATCCGGGAGGTACTAAGATGTATCGGGATTTGGGTCGTCAGTTTTGGTGGCGGGGTATGAAGAGAGATGTGGCAGTCTTCGTGTCTAAGTGCCTTACTTGTCAGCAAGTGAAGGCCGAGCATCAAAGGCCAGCGGGTTTGTTACAACCCTTGCCTATTGCCGAGTGGAAGTGGGAGCATGTCACCATGGACTTCGTTGTAGGTCTTCCGAAGACTCAGCGGGGTAGTGACACTATTTGGGTGGTTGTAGACCGGTTGACCAAGTCGGCGCATTTTATTCCAATGCGCGTGAGAGATTCAGTAGATCATCTTGCCGACTTGTATGTTCGGGACATAGTGAGATTGCACGGGGTCCCAGTGACGATCGTCTCAGATAGAGATCCTCGTTTTACTGCTAGGTTGTGGCAGAGTTTGCAGAGTGCTTTAGGTACTGTCGACCTTTAGTATACTTATCATCCTCGACCGATGGGCGTCCGAGCGCACTATTCAGATCCTTGAGGATATGCTTGAGGTTGTGTCCTTGATTTGATGGGACATGGGAGCCGCACTTACCACTGGTGGAGATTGCCTACAATAACAGTTTCCAGTCTAGTATCGGTATGGCACCATTTGAGGCCTTGTATGGCCGACCTTGTAGGTCTCCAGTCTGTTGGGCCGAGGTGGGTGACACACCTTTGTTGGGTCCGGAGTTGGTTAGGGAGACGACGGAGAAAGTTGAGCTTATCCGTAGGAGGCTTGTTACGGCCCAGAGTCGTCAGAAGTCCTATGCTGACCGTAGAAGGAGACCGTTAGAGTTTGAGGTGGGTGATCACGTCTTTCTGAAGATATCACCTAGGCGGGGTTTGTTGAGATTTGGGAAGAGTGGGAAGTTGTCGCCTCGGTTTATTGGTCCTTTGAGGTCCTTGAGTGGATTGGCGTGGTTGCTTATCGTTTAGTTTGGCCGCCACAGTTGGCCGGAGATCATGACGTGTTTCATGTAAGTATGCTTGAGTATGAACGGATCCATCACACGTGTTGGATTGGACCGACTTAGAGGTAGATGAGGATGCCTCGTATGAGGAGAGGCGGTTCAGTCTTGGATAGGCGGGATCAAGTCTGCGTGGTAAGACCATCCCTTTGGTTAAGGTTTTGTGGAAACATCACGAGTGGAGGAGGCCACTTGGGAACGTGAGTTGGGAGTCCGTGAGAAATATCCGGACTTATTTGTTGATGTGTAATCAAGTGTTGCAATTTTGTAAATTGTAATGAACTTTAAGAACATTTGAAATGTCTTAAGTTGTAAAACATGGTGTATGTTTTGGTTAATGTAAATGTTGTAGAACTTGCCTTGTTATGGGAGTTGATTATAATATTGCATATGTTGGCTATATTATAGAAATAAAATTGTATCATGATTATTGCTTATGATATAAATTGTAAACCATATATGTGGGAAATGGTTGAAATGGAAAGAAATTGCATGTTGAAATGTACATGTTGAGAAATGCCTCTTAATAGGAGATGGATGATCGGTAATGGGTCGAATTGTTAAATGTTGTGTTATGACATTGTTTAAAATGAAAAAAAAAAAAAAAAGGCTTGCTTTTCAAAAACTTGTTTTGATTCCGGGGACGAAATTCTTTAAGGGGGGGAGGTTATAGCGATCCCGGGTTTACCCTTGTCGTACAGTGATCCGGACGTGTGTCCGTGGATGTTGGTAGTGGATTGTTGTCTGTTACGCCCTTTCATATATTGTATTTGAGTTATAGGATGTGTTGGGCGTGTTTGTTTCAGTTGGTTGTATTCGGAGCCAAGGGTTGTCGCCTGTAATTTTGTCCTTCGCCGAGCGAGAGTTTGTCGCCGAGCGGCGTTGAGTTTGTGTCTGGTGGGTCGAGCCAGGCGGCCGCTTCGAGCGGCAGCTGCGTCTGGTGGACTGAACACCATGATTTCGCTCGAGCGGTGATTCTTCGCTCGAGCGATCTGGTTTGGTCTTCGCTCGAGCGGCGGTTCGTCGCTCGAGCGTGCGTCTAGTTGCAGAACTGAAGGTCGAGCTCTGGCTCGGCGAGCTTTTTCTTCGCCGAGCGAGCTTCTAGGATGTTGGCTCGGCGAGACCTTTTGGCTCGAGCTACGGTTTTAGGTTCGGTCGCCGGCGACCAAGTCTTCGCCGAGCGAGCCTATTTATATCGATTCGGCCGAAGTTTCAAATCGATTTTTATAAACTTTTGATCCAATCCTCCAGATTCGAGAGCTTCTCTCTCTAACTTTACACTCTCTAAGGTTTGATCTATCTAGGATCATTTCCTTTCCATCTTGCTTTGTTAAAAAGGTAGAGGTTGTCGAGGGCTTCGATTTAATCTGAAAAAGTCGGTGTTTGGAGCACTTTGATTCTTGGGTCTTCATCTCCTTTTGGGCTTAAACTTTGAGGTAGGGATATCCTACTCCTTTTATAGATTTTGTCTTTGAATTTTAGCATTTTGATATGTTGGTAGTTGTTTGTGAAATTTTGGGAAACTTTGGGCCATTGTGTAATTTTACAAAAGTTGGGGTTTTGTCTATATTAAACCTAGAAGCATGTTTGGTATAGAAACATGGAATTAATGTTGAAACATTAGTGAAATTGGAACCTAAGGGTTGTAATGTTAATTATGGAAATGTCCTAATTACATGGATTTATTAATTTGAATAATTAATTGTGGAAAATGAGGAATTGAGATAGAATTGGGTCATGGGTTATGACGATGGAAAGAATACATTGATTTTATGTATTGATATGTGATGTGTATAATTGTTATATATATGCATTGTGTTGTGTTGGAGGAGATAGGGGATGGACTCCGCGGTTTAGGGGAAGATAGGGGATGGACCTCTAAACCGGATGTTACTGGGAGGAGATAGGGGATGAACTCCGTAGATAGAGCATGTATGCTTATCTAGAAAATATTGGCAGAGCATGTATGCTTGTCATGGAAAGTGTGAATATATCTGTTTTGTTTATATTTGTTGAAGTGATGAAAGAATGTAAAAGAGTTGGCCATCTATCAATTGTTAGTCTTTTAGTCATTATTTATGATTGGTTTAGTATATTTCTACTGGGCTGTAGCTCACCCTATATGGGAACATCATTTTCAGGTACTGGTAGCATGCCACCTCCAAGGACATAGCTTGGAAGGCTAGTGGCGGATGGACTTTTGTTTGTCTTTCCTTTTGCAGTGTTACATGTAAATTCAAGCCTAGGGCTTAATGTGTAAATGAGCTAGCACTCTATTTTCGTGTAACCAAGTGTTAACTTGGAAAGCTGTAAGCCCTTAGGGCATTTGCTTTTGTTGTTAACATGTAATACGTTTTGTAATAGAACCCTGTTGAATGAAAGAACGTGGATCTTTTATATATCATAGCATGTCAATATTGTTGGGTTAAATGTCATTATTTCCAGGGCGTTACAGCTACACATGGCCAACTCACAACATGGTATATCTTGGTTGGCAACCTACCCTACCATGAGGCTTCCAACCTTGGTGCCATGCTTCCCATGAGGCTTCCAACCTCAAGTGGGTTGATTATCCTACAAATCACCCCCTCAACCCATGTGAGGTGATCCACAGCACACATTGCTGCTAATCTTGTCACGCCCAAATTCAACATAGTTTGCATCTCCTCACTGAGACGCTGCATCCCCTGAAAGCTAGAGATAATACACCAGAGATACAAGAGGAGGAGGGAATCCTACATCCTCAACTCAACTCACACCACTCTCTGATTTGGAGAGAACCGCTGCTCCTATCTCCTACAGATCTCTTCCACGCTTCCTGTCTCGGATGTCTTCAGCATAGTCTGCATCTCCTCACTGAGATGCTTGCACCCCCTGAAGCTAGAGATAATACAGCAGAGATACAAGAGAATGAGGGAATCCTACATCCTCAATTCAACTCATACCACTCTGATTTGGAGAGAGCCTCTGCTCCTATCTCCCCCAGATCTCTTCCACGCTTCTGTCTCGGATGTCTATACCTGCTATGCTTGAACTTGCGCAACCAAGATATCCGACACCCTCTGATTGGATGTCCTGCACCCCCTGCTGGAATGCCCTTGACTGTCATTCATTACCTCGCAGGACCAGTCATTGGAGCAATAGAAAACTCGTCGTTTATCCTATCAACGTCCTCTGTCTTCTTTGCTCAGAGCTTTTCCTCTGAACTATCGGCCTTTGCCTTCTGCACTGCTGAACAACCTCCTAGCGTTTCCATACGCTCGTTGTCTGTGCCTGTGCAATCCTTGATGTGCTGTCCAGTAGATTGATGGTTGACAGTAGCTCCATCTGTCAAAGCATCGTCAGCTATGCAATTCCCTGCATAGTGCCCGCACCCATGGCTTCTGGTCTCCCTGCGTCGAGCTTGCCTGAGAGATCCGCATCAACTCTATCCTCCGCTGCCATGGAAATAAAGAAACCACCATAGAGAAATAAGACTTGCCACTCCTTGGCACGCACTCTTGCGTTTTACCTGTCTCAATTTCTCTGTCTGGAAGTTCCTGTGAACTTTCAACAACCCGCTGCTACACACTCTTCTCGCGCCTCTATACGACACCGTACCTTTGCATTACTGCACGTCTGCATTTGTGCTCCTGCGCTTAGTATGCTCCTCTGCAACTATTGTTCTACACGTCCATATATCACCAGTACTTACTCGTATACAGTAGCTCCAACAGCCACAGCATTTCCCTGAGCTTGAACTGGTTGCCAAATCATCTATCCGTCGATGAATGGCCTTTTTGATTGAACCAAATCCTCTGACGAACTCCGGAGATAATCATCTCTGTAATCCTGTGATCACCCCTGACCAATCCTGATCTCCCTCGATCTGCCATTTGATCAAGCCTGATCTCCTCTGGTCTTCAATGATCTATCTCGAGTTGTACCTGGTTGTCCAATCTGGTTAGAATCTGTCCATTCTAACCTCTTCAGTGAATCCGCAGCGTTCCACAATCTCCGGCAACCTCCCTTCGAGTATTGAAGATGACAAACTCCCATGTTTTGAAAATCTTTAAAAAACCGTTCAGAATTTCACCATTCTGACCTCGCAGTTGCGTCCGGAACGGTCCGATTAGCTAGGACCAACCTTCGCTGCACTTTCGGGGATCTCACTGAAAAATATCCCCGAAAGCTGGGCCACACCACAATTTTCTGAAAATTCTGGGCCCAATTGCAATTTTCAGAAGTTCAGGGAATATTCCGTGTACCAACCGAATATTCCGTCCACTGCACCTGATGCCGTCCGTTCCTTTAATCTGCCTTCTTTTTACAGAAACTCCATCTCCAAAATCTGACCGTACGGATGTGCCCGGAATACTCCAAATAGTTGGAAACCACTATTGGATCGCCAAAAACGGACTCCAAATGGCTTCGATCTAGCCAAAACATTTTGTACGCCTCAGATCTGCGGCTGCACCTTAGCCGCTTAATCGATCCTTCCTCGCGGTCAGAACATTGCCGCGTCACACAGATCCTCTCGCCTCGTTGACTGGTCAACCCTTTGCTGACGTGGCAGATGACGTGGCATCCACGTGGCAGTCCCCGACTGGCCCTTGGTGCTGATGTGCCGATGACGTGGCCGCCACGTGTCGCTGACGTGGTGACGACGTGGCGATGACGTGGCCTGCGCGTGGCGAACGTGCGTGTTCTGCACGCACCCTCTCCTCAGTCGCCTTATTTCCTCTGCGCGCGCGTGGAGGAGCGTGGCGAGACTGGGCCTCACGCGCCAGCTTCTAGGGGCGCGTGAAAGCGCGTCCAGTGTCTCCTGGGCTTCTGCTTTATGTTTTTGGACTCCTCTCGTCGAGCTCTTGCTCCTGGTATGCTCAAAACCTGATTTCGAGCAATCCGATTTCTGGGCAGATTCGAAACATCACGGATTTTTGTTCCGAAACGCCACCGACGAGGCTCTGATACCAATTGTTGGGATCCGGGATCCCTTCCAAGACCTTGCGGAAATTAAACCAAGCAGAAAAACACACCCACACTCAAGGAGACACAATATTTAACGTGGTTCGGCCTCAATGCCTACGTCCACGGGAGAGTAACCGGTTTGCACTATACCAATGGAAAGATTACAGAAAGATTACAATAGAGGAAGAGCTCACACTCTCCTCACTCACCCATTTCCCCGTCGCCCTTGCTCACACCGAGGGAGACGGTCTCTCCGCCTCACATCTCTCACTCTCTGTGGCTTGCACGGTTTTGCTCACTCTCTCTTTGGCTTGCCCCTCATCCTTACAATATATACACATCCAAGAAGTGGAGAGGAGCTGCTGGTGTGTGTTGGCTACACATGGCCAACTCACAACATGGTGTATCTTGGTTGGCAACCTACCCTACCATGTGGGTTGGTTGGTGCCATGCTTCCCATGAGGCTTCCAACCTTGGTGCCATGCTTCCCATGAGGCTTCCACCCTCAAGTGGGTTGATTATCCTACATAAACTTCATCCCATTTCAATAGGCCGAACTGATCATTTTTTCGGGCATATACCATTCAAAAAAAATTAGATTGATTTGACAATTATTTATTGCGTTTGTCACTAAAAAAAAAATGTCTATTTTAAAAACACAATTTCATCTTTTTTTTTTTATATGACAAATGTGATAAATTAAATAAGTTATGACTATTAAATTGATTTAAATTTTTTTCATAAATTATACGCACAAAATACTCAATAAAATAAACAATTTAAATTATAAAAATGACACCCGTCAAAAGCAAAAGCACGTAATTTATATAGAATTATGTAATAGCTAGTAATGATAATTTTACAATTATAAATAATAAATATACTATATTTTTAAAAATAAAAATTCTAATTAATGAATATAAATATAAGACTCATTTTGCATGCGTTAAATGTTAGTTTATATAATTATATAAAAAGATAACAAGTGGTGTTGAGCATTTTGCATGTGTTAAATGTGTTAAATGTTAGTTTATGAACAGATAACAAGTGGTGTTGACCAGCGATGGAAAAGCATATCGTCGACATTGAAGAAGGAGAAGCTATGACCTATGAACCACCTTGTATCTTTAGAGTGCATGAAGGACTGCGAAATGTAAATAAAGAGGCATACACACCTATGCTAGTTTCCATAGGCCCTTACCACTACGGTCAAACCAAACTGCTTGCTATGGAAAAACATAAAGAACGTTATTTGAAATTAGTTCTTCAACGTACCAATCAGACAGAAAAGTATTACTTGGATTCCATGAAAAAGTTGGAAGAAAGAGCTCGCAAGTACTATGCAGACCCCATCGAGGATGACCTCAACAGTGACAAGTTCGTGAAGATGATGCTATATGATGCTTGCTTTATTATTCAGTTTCTTTCTCTTGTGCCTCAGTCTTATCGTCAAAGTCAACGAGGACAACAATCACAAGCTATGGGTCATGATTACGACCCCATTGTCAACACATCATGGATGAGAGCACATATTTGCTGTGACTTGATACGGCTTGAAAACCAACTTCCATTCTTTGTTATATTTGAATTTTTTTCCCTCGTGACCTGGATTCAAAATCCTTCTACCTCCATCCTCATGGAGCTAGCTACGTATCCTGTCCGTTGGATCATACCAAAAAAGTTCGACTTTTCCAGAATCAGTTTTAAAGATACACCTGTCTCTGAAAGCAAGCATTTTCTTGACTTGTTGCATAATGTTTATCGCCCCTCCTCCTCCTCCAGAGAAAAGTCAAATGAATGCCAAAACAAGTGTAACAACCCTCACTTTGACTTAGTCTTGCTTGCATGCATTGCTCTTTTGTATGATTTTGCCTTGCCAAGGTTGCAATCTGTTATCTTGTTTTGCTTTGCTTTGTCTATTTGATGCTTGCTTGAATTCGCACCTTGTCTAGAGTATAGCGAGGTCGACTTAGCATAGTTTACCTTTGAGCCCTTGCATTTAAAACAGTTTTGAACCTTAGCCGACCTCCACCTTTAACTTTGGCATATTGGCGAGATGATTAACATCTGGGCGGCGTGTATCGCCGAGGCGAGGTGTGTATTATCTAGGCGAGATGTACCTTGAACAAGTGATCTTGTCACGGAAGTGGTACAACCTAGACCGAGGTGTGGTACATCTAGGCCAAGGTGTGGCAGCTTCGGTTGGGTGTTGTCCTTCCTAGCGAGATCATTAGCGAAGTCATTGTCCTTTTCTTGCCGAGGTCTTGTTATTGGCGATGTCATTACTTTAGGAGTCCCTTGCGCCTAGCTTGTTGAACACACTTTGTCGGGGACTTGTCTTTTCCATCGATCACCTTTTTGAGTTAAGCCAACCCGGTGGCGCCACGTGTCCGAAGCGAGAAGGTTAAACCGTAAGCAAGCTTAGAAGTGTATCATTTGTATCATATCTTGTGCTTGAGGAGAAAGCTCTAGGAAGAGTTCTAGAGTGAGAAAGTAGAGTGCAAGCTTGATCCTTGGTGTTTGATCCGTTAGATTCGAGTATTGAGGTTAGAATCTTGATTAACTCTTCTTTGTTTCTATTGATCCTCTAGCTACATTGCATGATTGATTATGTTTTGCATGCCATGCATCGATTCCAAGTTGGTTTTAGAAAGAGAAAGCTAGAGTTCGTAAGTTCTTGTGAAAAGCCTCATTTGATCCGAAAGTTTGCAACAAGTTACATGGATTTGTGTTTGTTCTTGCATGGTCTTCTTGTATGGGTATCGAGGTCCATGGTTTTAAACTCATAACATGAAATCTCGGTCTTATAATCATAAGTTATGATCCTCGCATTCATCTCCTTCTTGATCTTCATGTTCATGTTCTTCATGTTCTTGGCGAGAGGAAAACCCAGATTTTTCCCGGCTCCATCTCTTTGAAAGTGGCCCTCGGGACAGCACCTCGGCGAGGAGGTGTTGGACCTCGGCCAAGACACAGTTAGTGCTGACTTGTTCCCGAGATGAGGGGCGATTCTGCATTTTGATTTGACTTAGCTTTAGTGGATGCGAGATCATTTGTGTGCATGTGAAGTCTGTTTAAAAGTGCATTCAATGAACTTGCCATGTGTTTGTAGGACTTGGGCTTACCTTGGCCTTGACGTCTGAAGAACTATGTGAGTGGTATTTTAATAAAGATATGTTATAGTGTTTTGATAAAAGCCTTATTTTTGCCTTGTTTTGGAAAGTATTTGTAGGCATGAATGTTATCCTATTTTGTATACCAAGTGTTATATCTTGTTTTGATGACATTCTTGGAAGTAAAATGCGTGCCGGGGGACTTTAAGCATTTGTGGCACTAGTCCGTATGTGCTAGGGGACTATAAGCATTTGTAGCACAAAGTTTGGAAGTCCGTGCGTGCGAGGGACTATAAGCATTTGTGGCACAAGTCCTTAGTGTCAGGGGACTATAATGCAACTTGACACCATTGTTTTGAGATCTCTCTTGTCTTGTCTTGCTTTGCCTTGACGGTTTACAGCGTGGGCTTGTTTGTCGAGATGTCATCACTTGTATTATATTGATGTTAGTAAGCATCTCTTGAAGCTTTGAAAGATTTGATAGATGAACTTGATTTGTTTCATGTATTATTTGTTTAAAAGATCTCGGATATCATTCATGTAAACCCTTTATTACTTATGCCATTCCTTGAGTATCCAAGCTCACCCTCTCTATATATATGTAGGTGATGAAGCGGTCGGTGATGCCTAGTTGTGCTTAGCCGACATGTTTTGCCGATGTGTTTTTGGATTCATGTTTTGCGACATCTTGAAGATTATGCTTCTTGGTTACTTTATTGTATTTTGTGTTTGATGGCGAGAAGCCTTTTGATCAAGATGTAATTTGTGTACGTCATTATTTTGTATTAAAGCTACTATAAGATGTTTGCCATCTCATTTAACTCAAGCACGGCTCTTATGGACTACTTTACTTTTGATTATTGCTTCGCATTTGTAAGCCCCATATGTTTACTCGATTTGTGTGTGTTTTCTTGTAAGTGGCCTTTGGTAATCGAATTCTTGGCCATCATGGCACCATTCTACTAGGGGCGGAATGGGGTCGTGACAGATTAGTATCGAGCACAAGTTTCATGTAATGCGTTATTCACACACTTGAGTCCTCTGAGCATAGGAATTTCCCTTAAACTTGATACAAGGATTGCATCATATTGCTTGTTACTTGACAATGTGTGCATCATCTCGGCATAACTACTTGTTGCTAGCATACATGCTTTGTTGTGCATTTTGTTTTATAGTCACATTTTGCATACTCATAGCACTATGAGGAGAGGAGACCACCAGTTGGCGAGATCGATCCGAAGGCAATTGGACCGATTAGAAAGGCTAGTAGAAGGGTTAACTCGGGAGTTGAGACAAGTGAGACAACGAGAATGCTAGTGCTACAACTACCGGGCGAAACAGACTAATGGCGGCGTGCGAGATCCGCCTCCACCTCCTCCGATTACCTCAAGTACCTCCTGACCCGGCCTTGTATGGAGAGGAACCACGACTTTGATTAAGGAGTTCAAGAAGATGAACCGCCGAGATTCCAAGGGGCATAGAGCCGATGAAAGCGAAGCATGGGTCCTAGGAATGGAGAAGCTATTTGAGATCTTTCCCACGAGGATGTCTGAGAAGGTGGCTTGGCGCATTCACGTTAGACGGCAGCCTTCGAAGATGGTGGATCTTGACCGAAGAAAATCTGATTTAACTTGGGCCAAATTTTTGGAGCTATTTTATAACAAGCACTTTCCCATTAGTGTACGAGGCCGTAAGACCACGGAGTTCGGACTTTGATACAAGGGAACAAAAGCGATGGCGAATCTGACCGAGCTTTCACGAATTGGCGAGTCTGGCGCCTCATATGATCGATGATGAGTATAGGAAAGCCGGGAAGTTTGAAAGCGGTTTCTTGCGGACGTCTGAGGATAGAGTCAACATGCACAACATGCCGACTTATCGGGAGTTTTGGACAAGGCTATCCTTGCGAAGCTAATCTGAACCGGTATCGAGAATCTGAGGAGAATCGAGAAAGAGCAGAACTATGATAACCGCCGAGTTCGTTCAACTCCAAGAAGAAAACAAATGTGGGCAGCTCAAGCAACTCGAACCGGGAAGGTAGTACCAAGCCGATGTGTGCAAGTTGTGGGAGGCCGCATTCGGAGTTTGCCGTTAGGCGTCGGTAGCTTGTTTTGAATGTGGAGAAATGGGTCACCGTGTGAAGGATTGTCGAAGTCAAGAACCGATGATGGTAAGAAAAGTGGGAGCACCTCGGGCTCTGCGAAGCAACGTTGGAAGGACCTGAGCGAGGCGAGGCGAGTTTTTGCGTTGGTGCGGAGACACCGAATCTTTGAGGCAGTAGTATCGGTATACTCCCAATCTGCTCTCAAGATGCATACATATTGATAGATTACGGTTCTCGCATTCATTAAATTCTGCCAAGTTTGCCGAGAAATTGAATAGACAACAAGAACCTCTTGATTATGTGTTATATGTATACGCTCCATCTGGGAGAACCATGATTGTTGCATCTATCTATAAGGCGTGTGTTATTGTGATTGAGGGTGTAGAACTATTAATTGATTTGTTGCCGTTAAACATGACCCACTTTGGCGCCATATTAGGAATGGATTGGTTAGTAAAGAATTATGCATCAATTAATTGTGTTTGAAGAGTGTCACATTGAGACCCCGGACCAAGCGAGGTTATTTTCGAGGTAAAGGGGTAGTACCCCACCATACTTGATTTCGTCCATTAAGGCACGTAAGCTAATTGAGAAAGGGTGCCATGGCTACTTGTGTAGTATATTGAGTGATCGAGAATGGAAATGTTGATTTAGCCGACATCCCGGTTGTTAGTGAATTCCCGACATCTTTCGAATGATTTGCTGGCCACTTAGTTGATAGAGAAATAGAGTTCACTTGTGGACATTGTGTCGGGGAACACGGTAGATCTCCAAGACACCCTATAGAATGGCCCGGCCGAGCTTAAGGAACTAAAGGTACAACTACGAGGAATTATTAGATAAAGGTTTTGTTAGGCGAGCACTTCACGTGGGAGGCGCCCGGTCTTGTTTGTTAAGAAAAAAGATGGTACACTCGCCTTTGCATTGACTCTGAAGAACTTAACAAGGTAACTATTAAGAACAAGTATCCGTTGCCTAGGATTGATGATTTGCTAGATCAACTACAAGGAGCAAGAGTCTTTTCCAAGATTGACCTTAGGTCGGGCTACCACCAGTTGAAGGTTAAAAGCGAGGATATTGAGAAGGCGCCTTTCGAACAAGATATGGCCACTATGAGTTTCTAGTAATGCCATTTGGAGTGACTAATGCTGGCTGACATTCATGGACTTAATGAATAGAGTCTTCAAGCCGTACCTAGATGAATTTGTGGTTGTTTTTATTGATGACATATTGATCTACTCCAAGAGTGCAGTAGAGCATGAGAGTCATCTGAGACTTGCTCTCTGAGACCTTGAGGACGGAAGCTGTATGCTAAGTTGAGTAAGTGTGAGTTTTGGCTTTCCAATATTTCATTTTTGGGACATGTGATTAATGAAGAAGGTATCTCTGTTGATCCCAAAAGATTGAAGCCGTGGTAAATTGGCCACGCCGACCAATGTGTCAGAGGTTCGATTTTCTAGGTTTGGCGAGTTATTACAGGAAGTTTGTAAAAGACTTTTCAAGGATTGCGGTGCCATTGGCCTTGATTAACTTTCGAAGGGAGTGACATATGAATGGACCAAAGATAGAGAATCGGCCTTCCGGAGTTGAAGGCGAGGTTAATTCTGACACAGGTTCTTGTACTCCCATCAAGTAATGAAGAATTTGATTCTGATGATGCTTCACATAAGGGTTTGGGTTGTGTATTAATGCAAGGGGCAAGGTCATAGCATATGCATCTCGCTGATTAAAACCTCATGAGAAGAATTATCCTACCCATGATTTGGAGCTAGCGGTAGTGGTGTTTGCTTTAAAGATTTGGCGTCATTACTTGTATGGAGCTTCTTGCCAAGTTTTCACGGATCATAAGAGTTTGAAGTACTTATTCACTCGAAGGAACTAAATTTGAGGCAAAGAAGATGCATTGGAATTGTTGAAGGACTACGACATGCGATTCGGTACCACCGAGCAAAGCCAACTCGATGGCCGATGCATTAGCGGAAGTCATTGGGAAGTTTGGCGTGTTTAGCCATAATCTCGGCGAGCCGACCATCATTGAAGAAGTAAAAGCAAAGCAAATGGAGGATAAATTCTGAAGCGGATGGCCGCGAGATTATCACCGGGCGAGGTCGGGTTACACCTTTGATAATGGAGTGCTTAAGTTTGGAGGAAGGTTATGCGTGGCGGCGTCCTGAGTTGAAAAGAAAGATTTTACAAGAGTCCCATGGTTCCGAATTGCTTTGTTCATCCGAAACACTAAGATGTATCACGATGTAAGCGAGACCTTTTGGTGGCCAAACATGAAGAGAGAGATAGCGAGTTTGTATCCCAATGCCTACAATGTCAACAAGTGAAAGCGAGAACATCGAGAGACCGGCGGGACTTCTTCAACCTTTGTCAATTCTGAATGGAAATGGGAACACATCTCCATGGATTTTGTGATTGGTTTGCGAGGCCTTGAAGGGAATGGATTCGATTTGGGTCATAATCGGCAGATTAACTAAGTCGACACATTTCTTGCTGTTAGGACTACATTCAATCTTGACCGACTAATTTGTATTGTATATGAATGAAATTGTGAGACTTCATGGAGTGCCGGTGTCCATTGTTTTGAAGAGATCCGAAGTTTGTTTGTAGATTTTGGCGAGTTTACAAAGAGCCTTGGGAACGAATTGAAGTTAAGCCTGACTTTTCACCCCCAAACCGATGGGCAAGCGAAAGGGCAATTCGGACACTAGAAGATATGCTCGGGCTATGTGTACTAGATTTCGGAAGTTGGGGAGCACATTTACCATTAGTGGAATTTGCTTACAACAACGGTTATCAAGCTAGCATTGGCATGGCACCGTCTGAAGCTTTGTATGGAAGGAAGTGTAGATCGCCGATATGTTGGACGAAGTAGGAGATAAAGTTTTGATCGGCCGAACTGATTCAAGTGACAACCGAGAAGATTAAGCTTATCCGACGAGAGGATCGGAAGCGCTTGAGTCGGCAAAAGAGCTATCTTGACCAGAGAAGAAGAGAATTGGAGTTTGAAATTGGGGACCATGTATTCTGAAAATTTCGCCAACAAAAGGAATTTCAGTTGGGAAGAAAGGTAAGTTAGCACCTCGTTACATCGGGCCATTTGAAATTCTTGAGAAGATTAACACATTGCTTCAGACTTGCTCTACCACGAATTAAGTCAAGTGCACAATGTGTTTCACATCTCGATGTTGAGAAAGTATATTCGGGATCCCTGCATGTGATTAGTCATTTTGGGATTGTGGTTGATGAAGAATTAAGCTATGAAGAGAAGCCGATGAGAATTCTTGACAGACAAGTGAAGCGACTAAGGAACAAATCTATAGTGATGGTGAAAATTGAGTGGAAGGAACACTTGGCAAGGATGCCACGTGGGAAATGGAAGAAGAGATGAAAGTTCGATATCCTGAATTGTTTTCGGATCAAGGTAACCTAAGTTTGGGGACCAAACTTCTTTAAGGGGGGTAGGATGTAACAACCCTCACTTTGACTTAGTCTTGCTTGCATGCATTGCTCTTTTGTATGATTTTGCCTTGCCAAGGTTGCAATCTGTTATCTTGTTTTGCTTTGCTTTGTCTATTTGATGCTTGCTTGAATTCGCACCTTGTCTAGAGTATAGCCGAGGTCGACTTAGCATAGTTTACCTTTGAGCCCTTGCATTTAAGAACAGTTTTGAACCTTAGCCGACCTCCACCTTTAACTTTGGCATATTGGCGAGATGATTAACATCTGGGCGGCGTGTCGCCGAGGCCGAGGTGTGTATTATCTAGGCGAGATGTCTTGAACAAGTGATCTTGTCACGAAGTGGTACAACCTAGACCGAGGTGTGGTACATCTAGGCCAAGGTGTGGCACAGCTTCAGTTGGGTGTTGTCCTTCCTAGCGAGATCATTAGCGAAGTCATTGTCCTTTTCTTGCGAGGTCTTGTTATTGGCGATGTCATTACTCATGAGTCCCTTGCCGCCTAGCTTGTTGAACACACTTTGTCGGGGACTTGTCTTTTCCATCGATCACCTTTTGAGTTAAGCCAACCGGTGGCGCCACGTGTCAAGCGAAGGTTAAACCGTAGGCAAGCTTAGAAGTGTATCATTTGTATCATATCTTGTGCTTGAGGAGAAAGCTCTAGGAAGAGTTCTAGAGTGAGAAAGTAGAGTGCAAGCTTGATCCTTGGTGTTTGATCCGTTAGATTGAGTATTGAGGTTAGAATCTTGATTAACTCTTCTTTGTTTCTATTGATCCTCTAGCTACATTGCATGATTGATTATGTTTTGCATGCCATGCATCGATTCCAAGTTGGTTTTAGAAAGAAAGCTAGTGTTCGTAAGTTCTTGTGAAAAGCCTCATTTGATCCGAAAGTTTGCAACAAGTTACATGCATTTGTGTTTGTTCTTGCATGGTCTTCTTGTATGGGTATCGAGTCCATGGTTTTAAACTCATAACATGAAATCTCGGGTCTTATAATCATAAGTTATGATCCTCGCATTCATCTCCTTCTTGATCTTCATGTTCATGTTCTTCATGTTCTTGGCGAGAGGAAAACCCAGATTTTTCCCGGCTCCATCTCTTTGAAAGTGGCCCTCGGAATGACACCTCGGCGAGGAGGTGTTGGACCTCGGCCAAGACAGTTAGTGCTGACTTGTTCCCGAGATGAGGGGCCGATTCTGCATTTTGATTTGACTTAGCTTTAGTGGATCCGAGATCATTTGTGTGCATGTGAAGTCTGTTTAAAAGTGCATTCAATGAACTTGCCATGTGTTTGTAGGACTTGGGCTTACCTTGGCCGACGTCTGAAGAACTATGTGAGTGGTATTTTAATAAAGATATGTTATAGTGTTTTGATAAAAGCCTTATTTTGCCTTGTTTTGGAAAGTATTTGTAGGCATGAATGTTATCCTATTTTGTATACCAAGTGTTATATCTTGTTTTGATGACATTCTTGGAAGTCCGTGCGATGCGGGGGACTTTAAGCATTTGTGGCACTAGTCCGTATGTGCTAGGGGACTATAAGCATTTGTAGCACAAAGTTTGGAAGTCCGTGCGTGCGGGGACTATAAGCATTTGTGGCACAAGTCCTTAGTGTCAGGGGACTATAATGCAACGACACCATTGTTTTGAGATCTCTCTTGTCTTGTCTTGCTTTGCCATGACGGTTTACAGCGTGGGCTTGTTTGTCGAGATGTCATCACTTGTATTATATTGATGTTAGTAAGCATCTCTTGAAGCTTTGAAAGATTTGATAGATGAACTTGATTTGTTTCATGTATTATTTGTTTAAAATATCTCTTATATCATTTATGTAAATCTTTTATTACTTATGCCATTCCTTGAGTATCCAAGCTCACCCTCTCTATATATATGTAGGTGATGAGCGGTCGTGGTGATGCCTAGTTGTGCTTAGCCGACATGTTTTGCCGATGTGTTTTTGGATTCATGTTTTGCAGCATCTTGAAGATTATGCTTCTTGGTTACTTTATTGTATTTTGTGTTTGATGGCCGAGAAGCCTTTTGATCAAGATGTAATTTGTGTACGTCATTATTTTGTATTAAAGCTACTATAAGATGTTTGCCATCTCATTTAACTCAAGCACGGCTCTTATGGACTACTTTACTTTTGATTATTGCTTCCGCATTTGTAAGCCCCATATGTTTACTCTGATTTGTGTGTGTTTTCTTGTAAGTGGCCTTTGGTAATCCCGAATTACTGGCCATCATGGCACCATTCTACTAGGGGCGGAATGGGGTCGTGACAACAAGAATCAGAGACCTTGCTTTAAGATGCCGTCTGTGATAGAGCTTCAGGACGCTGGTATCAAGTTCGAGGCTGTGGAGGATTATGATGATAGGCTCAACCTCAGCATGTTCGATATCCGCTTCGAACATGGTCATTTTAAAATACCGAAGTTTCACATCAATGATTGGACAGAAACATTCTTCCGTAACATCATTGCCTATGGGCAACATTCCTCAAATGACAAACCACAATATTTCACCAATTATACATACTTCATGGATCTACTTATCAACTCCAAAGAAGATGTGAACCAACTTCGCAGCCATGATGTTCTTGAAAACTGGCTGGGTGATGACGAAGAGGTGGCACTTATGTTCAACAAACTGGGCCACGGAAAAATTATTGAGAATCAGTTCTACTATGCTGAAATGTGCAGCGACGTGAACGCTTATTGTCACGCCCCAATTTTTATTACTCGAAGTCATTACCAAATTCCTTAACTTAATTCAATTTCAGAGATAACATGCGGAAATAAACTCAAATATTCAATTAAAAGTGATGAACAACAATTCTCTCATTCGAATGAAAGTTAAATACAACATGAGCATTCTAAATAAATTGCCCTCAGGCTTACAACAATAAATAATCAAATGAAGGGTGTAACCCTTTTACATATATGGCATTCCGCCTGCAACAAAGAGGCCCCGTGGCCAACAAATAAGAAGATCCAAATCTTGTAGCACACCCTGCTAAACACCTGAAAAAAATTCAACAACGTGGGATGAACATATAGTCCAGTAGGGATCTCAACATGATCCTCAACAATAACAATATTACAGATAGCTATGATCATAAACACTCATTCTCATACTAGAATAATAATGTGATAGTTTATACAAATTATATATATATATATATAAACTTTTCTCAGAAACAATTATTTCATTCAACGCTATAAGCGATTCATCTTTCCTTTTTCCTTTCATTAACCTCCATTCCCAATCTTTTATAACATTAACCACTACTTAGGAAAATAGATTCACTAAGCCCATTACTCTATCCCATTTCCCACACATACAACAGATGTGGCTTTTCAAAACATATTTCTAAAATGTTTGATTTTCTTTACACTTCCAAAAGATAAAAGGGCATTTCGGTTCAATCTCAAATCTATCATAACTAACCATGCATACCTTTATAAAAGGAGATAACAACTCAACTACATGGATAAGACAAATCAATGAGGCAACTCGGCCCTCCAAAACCGTAACCAACACAATCCAGAATGTTCCCATATACACTGAAACAATAACAACAAAACTTTGCTCTACTAGCTATGTGCGTAGTAAGCCAAAGATACACTTCTCACAACAAACTACCAGTTTACCAGGCGCTAGCTGGAAGGGTGTGGCACCTTAGATTATCAACAAGATACAGCCTCTCCGTGCACTAGCCGAAGGTAATACCTGTACTCGATTATCAGCGTATGGTATAACACCAACAACCACAATACAACAAGGTATAAACAACATGTGTAAAACATACACATAAACTATTCAATAATATTTAATCAACACAAGTGTAACGCATACATCACAATTCAACACAACAATGTCATCCTCCACCGATGACCAAGGACAAAACCTCTAGATACATGTATTCAGTACACCGAATAAAAGAGACTCAACTCTCAAGCAAACCTTAAACCCAACAACAACACTAGTACGATAGGTATGGATAAAACCCCCAAATGTGTGTATTCAACACTCATGATACAATAGTTCAATTCTCAAATTTATTTTCCGAGACTCACATAGAGTTAACATTTCATTTACCATTTTCAAGATCAACTTTCATATTTTTTCCAAGTCAACATGTTCCATCACTTATTCCAAAAACACTTTTCCCTTTTTACAAAACCAATTACATTCTCTTCATTTTACAAAATCAATTCCATGGATAATAAGCCATAACCCAACTTGATTCAATACGTTCATTTCAAAATAACCCCAATACCATAATTATTCCCTTAACTGTTAACACCTTCTACACAACTCATATTAACAATAGAAATTTACCAACATTGTTCAACCATAAACCCTTTTTATTTTACCAAATCAAAATATAATTTAGGGCTTTCTCTTCTTTCAACAATAACATGCTAATTTTACTCTCTAATTAGTCCAAACCACAGTCAATGATAACAAAACCATTCTCAAACAACCAACCCTAGGTTTCCCTCATGATTTTCAAACAAATCCAACACGGATATGATTTTCATGCAATACAAAACTACCACATGTCTATCTATAAACGGAGTATTGAAAAAGAACAAGGAAATCCCTACCTCAAATGGAGAGACCAAATGGAGAAGATGAAGGCCAAAAACCAAAGTGCTCCAAACTTTCAGATTAAAATGAAGCCCTTAACCCACTCTACCTTTCTTACAAAGGACTTAGTATAGATTTACACTAGAGGGAGATGAAAACCAAGAGAGAAGGTGTGTAGGGAAAGAGAGAAACTCTCAAGTTATTCATTCAATGAACTTCATTAAATTGATTAATGTATCTCATACATTCATGATACATAATGCATCCTCTATATTAATGAATTCATCTTACATATTCATAATAGATACATAATGCATCTCTAAGATTCATTCATAATAAATCCATCACATTCAATGTATTAGCATTAGTCTTCTATACATTGTATATATACAAAGAGTAAAGGATGGAAACGGGAATAAGACAACAATACATCTACGGAACCGAGTTCGGAATACAATTAAAAAAAATGAAGGGAAAACCGGGATCGCTATACTTATTGCAAGAGATGGAGGAACAGAGCAAGAGCTTCATTGAAGCGTGATTACTTCAAAAATATATGGGTTACCGTTGCCACTATGGCAGCGGCTTTTCTCCTCCTCCTCACTATCACACAGACTGTCATTGCCCTAATTACGATTATTATTTTCCCCCCCCCTCCCGGCATTGATCTGATGTTGTTTGCTTAGGCCACCACCCTGTCATCCACTATTTTATTTCAACAAACTATTATGCATCTGCATATGAGACAGTTTCTATGTTTGTATTAACAATAATGTGAGTGAGAGTGAATGTGTTTTCAGAACAAGTGTACTGCATTAACTCATGAACTTAAATATTTAATGTGTTATCACGTGAGTGTTTGAGATTTCTTCTGCTTTCGGTTTATATGTGCCTAAGATTTCTGTTGGAATGAACTATGATTTTGCTTTCTAGGTCTGTTCCATATTAGAATTATTACCCCCAAAACTATACTTCCATAATCAATGTAACCCCTGTTCTTTTTATAATTTCAATTTTTCACCTAAACTATCTTAGATCAATTTTATCCATGCCGTTAGCTATCATTTGTAATCAAACACAAGTTGCTGGCACAACATAGAAATTTCATTTGAAATTTTATTTTGACCCCCAAACTATTTCAAAATATCAAATAGACCCCCAAACTTTACATTGTTTAGGGGTCTAATTGATATTTTGGGAATAGCTTGAGGAATAAAATGAAATTTCAAATAAAGACAACAGCTGACAACAGAGGCAAAATTGATCCAAAATTGAATAGTTTAGATGTAAAATTAAAATTATAAAAAATTTAAGGGTTAAATTAATCATCGAGATATAATTTGAAGGGCAAAATGAAATTTCCCCTAAAAAAAATAAAATATTTCAGTCTCATTTTCTTTTACCTTTTGCATGTTCTTTTTTAAAAAATAAATAAAAACAAACAAACAAACACTTAAAAAATTTTTACCCATATTTTAAAAGTCACTAAAAAAATGACTTTCCAAACAAACAGATCGGCTAATCCATGTACACGACTAGCAACCCAGCAGCTAATTCCCAAGTTTTGGAATTGGAAAATATTATGTAGTTTGGTTTTTAAAAAAACAACAACAAATCTTTTTCAGTGTTGTTGTACCTTGGGGTCATTTTGCAATGTTTGGCTGAAGTCCCAAAAAAAAGTACAAATGATCAACATGGCAAACGTGTATAGCAGCTGAACCAGTAGATTACGATTCATGCCATTACACGTTTTCAAAAAAATTGACTTAAGACTGTGTTTAGTTTAGAAATTTTGAGAAGGATTTTAAAATATGTATATATATGTATATATAAGTGTGTAAAATTAGATAAAATATAAGTATATATATTTTACTTACTTTCGGCCTTGGTTTTATTTATTTTTATTTCTTTTATTTTCTACCACATCATTAGAGCTCAATAAGAGTTCGAAAATTAGAGGGATGTATCATTGCTCTTATTTTTATTTCTTTTAATTTCTGCCACATCATTAGAGCTTAATTAGAGCTCAAAAATTAGAGGAATGTATCATTGCTCAATTGAGCTTTAATGATGTGATAGAAAATAAAATAAATAAAACCAAGGACAAAACATCATATCATAGTGGGATCCATTCCAATTAGAGCTTATTAGAGCTTCTTTATTAGAGCTATCAATCATTTTTCGAGCTCAATTATAGCTCAAAAATTAGAGATATGTATCATTACTCTTTTTCTTTTCTCTCACTAAATCTCTTTTCAAATCTTTTAACCAAAACAGTCTTATGGATTTTCATTTGGCAAATCATTTTATTGCTAACACTGTAAAATGATTTACTTGGAAATTATTTTACTGAGCTTTTGTGCTACCAAACGCTGAAAAATATTTATAAAAAGATGAATTATACTAACAGTTCTTATAGTTTAAAATTTGTGTCACTTTAATCATTAACCTTTCAATTAAGATACATTTAACTTTAAATTTTAAATTTCGTTCCAAATAAGGACAGTTGAAGACATTGTTGCTCTATTTGAAGGGTAAAGTCGTCATACAACTTATTTTGGATTAGTTAACTTATATGTTGTTTGAAATATAGTGGTCTTTTTTTTTAATGAATAATGTTAGAATTTTTTTGGTCATAAAATTTTATTTGGTTTGATTTTCAGAATCTATTTTCAATTTTTTTTTTCTAAGAAACTAAAAATTAAATTGGTGAAAAAAATTAAAAACACATCATTTTTATATAATTTAACTTTTGGAAGGGTAGAAATAATTTTTTAAAATAATTTTTTTTGATATTTATATTCGATAAATTAGTTTTTATTTTTTCAAAAGTCAAACATCGCAACAACTTTAATGTCACTATTATACCAATCCATTAAATCAAAAAATTTAAAATTAAAAACATTTCATATATTAAACATATCGATTATACATTAAAAACTTAATAACCATCCATGACATAGCAACCATCTACAAATATCTGTTAACAACAAATACAACCATCTAGTACATGATAACCATTTAAAAATACCAACAAAAACAAACATCCATTACACAATTATCATCCAAACACATACTAAAAATTAATTTAGTAAAAAAATCAAATTATAAAACATATTTTAAAAAATTATCATTTTTATAAAACTTTATTTTTGGTGAGTATAAATAATTTTTTTAAATTTAAAAATAAGTTTTTGACATTTATTTTTGTCAAACTATTTTATATTTTATCAAATTGACAACTTTGCCTTTGAAATGGAGGAATAATGTCTTCAATTGTTCTTATTTGGAACGCAATTCAAAATTCAGTGTCAAATATATCACAATTAAAAAGTCAGGGATTAAAATGACACAATTCCCAAACTAGTATAATTCACCTTAAAAAAATATTTTAGGATCAAACAAACAAATCCCAAGGGTCACAATTTAAATAGTAAAGAGTTATTACAAGACTACCAAATATTTACACTTTGGAATTTTAAGATTTATGCGTTGTATTAAGGAAGCATACAACTAATCATAAAAATATTGTGTATATATGTTGTGATTCTGAACAAGCAGATGCCAAAACGACTAAACAATCTCTTGTCCATTTATTGCATAAAAATAGACATTTTCTTGAAAACAAACATTATGCACCAAGTCAAGAAAATGTTATGGACAAAAAACGTAAGTTGATTTAATAATTGTAATTTATTTAATTTATTATATTTGTCTAAAAAAAATAAGTGATTGGCTTCTTTTTTTTCTTCTTTTTTTTAATAGATCATTCAACTTTTAGTGAAAGACGTAATAAATTAAATATATTATGAATATTGAGCTAACTTAATTTTTTTTTCTTTCTTATAAATGATATACACAAAAAAACTTATGATAGACATACAAATGTTTGTTATCGTCGTCCATTCTTTCTTTTTTTTTTTTGAATGGCAAAGAAATCTTCATTGATGAAAGCATGCAAAAAAATACAGAATATCAATAAAGAGGACCTTGGAGCTAAATGAAGCTCCAAGCTCCAATTGGTGAGAAACCAACAAAACAAAACAAGAAGAAAAGCATAACAACTGGAAGCCCGGACTAGACCCTGGTTAGCACACAATTCCAGCAGAACAAAACCAATCCAATACTGAACAAAACCAATCCAATCTTGAGAAGGCCTCGGACGGCTGACATAGCGATAGCGACTTAATTGCACCACAGGTAATATACAATCATCACCCCATATGGAGGGTTGCACCATAGCCAAACCTACACAACTCAGCTCCAAATTCAGAACAGAAACAAACCTACACAACTAAAAACAATACACCCAACCAGCATATCAGCCAAAATGGCATGGGTGAGCATCCCAAATTCAGTAGCCACAACTAGCGAGATCTGATCGAACCCAAAGAATCAAGACAGATTCGAACTCGAACAAAATGCATTAATCGAATTCATAGACAAAAGCCAAGAACCAAGTAATCAAAGACTAACTGGGGCAACCAGGAGATAGAGCAAAACAAAAAGCCTGGGGTAGAGGTGAGAACAGACAGAACCAAGGCAGAGCATAGCAGAACCAAAATAGCAGAATACTTGCAAGAATGCATGTAACAAACCAGACATTACTCTTCCCAACCAAAAGCATGTAACCCAAAGACTTGAATGAATATTAACAACCAAAGCAACTTAAGAGTATTATCTACCAGAGAATTATCAACCAAAGCGAATGCAGTGCCTTACACCGGTAGCATTGTATAGTAGATCATTAATGGAGAATGGAAAATGCTTGGAAGAGGACTTTAACCAGATCGCAAGCCTGATAATGATGAGCTCCTGCAGCAACTGAGTGTTAAGATGAGAGGCTTGAAAAAGACACTCGTTTCTGATCTTCCAGATGGACCAGAGGGTGACTAAAGGGATGGCACGCCAGATTCTCCTCTCATTTTTCTTACAGATGTAACCTGCCCACCACTGCAATAGGTCCTCAACAGTGGCAGGAACCACCCAAAGGATACCCCACCATTGTAATAACCCGGTCCAAATTTTCCACACCAATGGGCAGTGGATCAGCACATGTTGGATAGTTTCCTGCTGCGATTTATAGAAGATGCATAAGGTGGACACCGACCTATCCAAAACTCCAATCCGTTGCAAGAAGACAAATGTTTTAACCTTATGTTTCCAAGCGAGCCAACCGAAAAATTGCACTTTGGGTGGCAGATACTTGAGCCAAACCAAACCACTAGAATTAACAATGTTGCCCAAGGCAAGGTTAGAATGATTATAAAGAGCGGAAACAAAAGACTGACCAGGATAAAGTGCAGTCCACACTGCTCTGTCTTCAACTCCTAGATTCAAGGAAGGAGGGGCTGCTATGGTGGTAATGAGTCTGTGGAGCTCATCCTTTTCCCATTCGAAGAGGGCTCTCCTAAAGGTGAACAGCCAGATGGAAGCTGTGTTTTACACGAAATCCTTGAGAAGAACCTCCTTACTGTTGGACAGCTGAAAGAGTCTGGAGAATTCATCTTTGAGGCAAAAAGCCCCACACCAATGATCATACCAAAACTTAATTCTACAGCCATTCCCCACTTTTAAATGAAGATTACTAATATAGAACATTAGAAGGGACACTTGCTTTTCTGCTGCTGCTACAATGCCACCCCAGATGTTAGATTGATGGTTGCTAGAACACAGGTTTGGAAGCCAAGACCCTCCTAGAAACTTGTACTTACTACATAAGACTCTCTTCCATAATGAAGCATGATCTGAGGCAAACCTCCACCACCATTTGAGTAATAGGCACACATTCACATCCCTTATTCTTCTGATGCCCAACCCTCCTTGCTTTATGCTCTTTGTTACCTCCGACCATTTAACAAGATGTATCTTTCTCTTTAGATCTGGCCCTCCCCAAAGAAATGAAGCTTGAATTTTATCTATCTCCTTGGCTACGCCTTCGGGTATCTTAAACAAAGATAAGTAAAATACTGGCAAGCTTGATAGCACTGCTTTCACCAAAGTCAACCTCCCAGCTTGGGAGAGAAACCTCCTTTTCCACCCAGCAAGTCTCATTTTGAATTTATCTACAACTGGTTTCCACATCCTCTTTCTTTTGGGATTAGCTCCCAGCGGCAGTCCAAGGTACTTGAGCGGTAAACTTTGAGTCTTGCAATTCAGCAGATCTGCAAACTCCTCTAGAGCATTGCCAGGAATACCAACCCCACAAACCACGCTCTTATGATAGTTGATTTTGAGGCCTGACACTACCTCAAAGCACCTAAGGATCCTTTTCAAAGTGAGGACTTTCGAAAACTCGGCTTCACAGAATAAAAAAGAGTCATCTGCGAATTGGAGATGGGACAGCAGAACTTGGTTATTCCCAATGACAACCCCTTTGAGCAGATTTAACTCCCGAGCTATGAGGAGGAGAATATTTAATGCTTCAACAACCAAATTGAAGAGGAAGGGAGATAGAGGATCACCTTGTCTGAGACCTTTTTGAGGATTAAATTCCTTGGTTGGAGAGGCATTTACAAGGATTGAAATTCTTGAAGTAGTAACACATTCTTTGATCCATGAGGTCCATTTGGGGCCAAAACCAAAGTTTGTTAACATTGAGAGAAGAAAGTCCTAGTTGACAGAGTCGAAGGCCTTTTCGAAATCCAGCTTAAATAGCAGCCCAGATTTCCTGGCTTTAAGCCAGGTATCTACAACTTCATTAGCAACCAAGACTCCGTCCAAAATGTTCCCTCCTCCCAGGAAAGCTGATTGTGAGTCACCAATGATCTCAGGCATAACTTTTTTGAGTCGGGATGCAAGGACTTTAGATAGAATTTTGTACACAAAACCGACAAGGCTTATAGGCCTATACTCGTTTAAGGTGACAGCTCTCTCTTTCTTTGGGATCAGGGTGATGAAGGTACTGTTGTAGCAATTTGGCAATCTGCCACTAGTGTGGAATTCCTTCAAAAAGTTAAGCATCTCTCCTTTAAGCATCTTCCAAAATTTTTGGAAAAACAGCAGGTTAAAGCCATCCGGCCCAGGAGCTTTGTTCCTATTACAATCAACTACAGCTGCCCATGCTTCTTCTTCAGAGAACTCTGCCTCAAGCAATTGGAAGTGGTCACTAAGCCTTACACTCTTGAAAACTCCAACAAGGACTGGTCTATGCTTCCAAGCTTCGGAGAAAATATTAGAGAAATATGACCACACTTCATTTTTAACTTGAGCTGGTTCCTCAACGACTACATCTCCCACTGTGATAGAATTGAGAGAGTTTCGATTTTGCCTACAGGTAGCCATAACATGGAAAAATCTTGTATTTTTATCTCCTTTCATATTCCAATCCTGTCTAGATTTTTGTAGCCATTCCCATTCTAACTTCTTGCTCAACTTCCACATTTCACTCTTTTTCTCTCTTTGCTGCTTCAGATCGTCCTCCACTAGAGGCCTAATCTCAGCTTTCAAGTCCAAATGATGGAGATCATTTTCAAGGACTTGCAATTTAGATGAGGCATCACCATTTACCTCTTTACTCCATTTTTTTAGAGCCAACTTGAGTACATACAACTTTTGCTGAAGGATAAAACCAGCAGGGCCTGAGAACTGTGAGTGACTCCAAGTATGCTCCACAAAGGATGCAAAATTCAAGTGCAACGTCCACACATTTAGGAACTTAAATGGTTTAGGCCCCCAATCTCTAGTATCCTCCATAAGTACAATAGGACAGTGGTCAGATGAAGCTCTAGCAAGACCCCACTGGTTGAATTTAAATTTTTCTAACCATTCAGGACTGAGTAGACACCTATCGATTCGGCTCCACTTGTGACCATCAGTTGCATTACACCAAGTGTATTTTCTGCCTAACAAAGGGAGATCAACTACCTCACAATTGTCAATAAAATTATTGAAGTCACTCATACCCCTATCCTTGAGTGATACACCTACTCTTTCCCCTATATTCCTAATCTCATTGAAGTCACCACCGATACACCACGGCATGGGGAAATGAGCTTTCAAACTTAGCAGAGAGTCCCAAAACTTCCTTCTCCTTATGATGTCAGTAGGTGCATGGATATTAACGATGGCACAATCAAAGGAGTTAAGTAACTTACCAGATAGGAGGATGAAGTTCCTGCTGCAGCAACAGTCAGCGAGCTCAAAAATGACTGGATCCCATAAGCAAAGCAGACCACCAGCGGAGCCTTCAGCATCAACATTCATGAACTCAAGCCGATCTCTTGGCCAGACACTTTTCACCATCGGATCGGTTAGGCTTGATTTTTTTGTTTCTTGGATTAAAGCCATGTCAATCTTCTTGTCAAACAGCAACTTTTTAATTTTGCTCATCTTTTCATGTCTTCCCAGCCCTCTGATATTCCAGCTTAATGTCTTCATATAAGAAACATAGTGACTCTAATAACACCCAGTGATTGCAGGCTATTCCACCTTACCTTTCCCTCTTTCCAGTCGCTCCTTGTCCCTTGCCTCCATTTGTACTAGTTCTCTAATCACCACGGGTTCCTGGCCCTTGAAATCTAAACCCAGACTTTGTCCCATTTGCAGAATAGATTGAGCCTCTTGAACAAGTCCATGATCAGATGATTGTTGAAGATCTGGACTGTGAGTTAAAGCAGGTAGAGCTGCGGTTCCAGATTTGGAGCTTTTGGCGGGTCCCTTGTTTGAATTTGTACCATTCTGCCCAATTCTACTAGCAAAGCCAGAGAACTTACCAGCTAACAGACGGTGCTTGAGACCTTTTCTTCTACTCCATTTCCTCTTTCCTTTCTTCAATCTACGGGTGTTAGAGTTAGAAATGATAGGGCTAGAGCTAGCAGCAAGCTTAGAATGCGAGCCCACCCAAGAGGATGCACAAACAGGCCTAGCAGAAGGAGGCATCAGACCGGAAATGGAGGGCCCAATAGGTAATGGCCCAAACAAATTATGACCCAAAGCTATCTCAAGTTGAATGCCAAGCCTGTCAGTTAAAGGTTGACTAAGGCTTTTAAGAAAACCTTGGGTAATATGAGGAACATGCACTGCAGGTGTAAATGCACCATTTTGGGCTACATGGGTACCCCCTACTACTTGTTGCGTGTTACCCGCAGAGGTAGCTTCCAACCCGTTCTGAATGTCATGATTATACTGACCCTGATGTTGACCATCCATAGGTAATGATGATTCTACAACACCTACGCCTGTTTCATTTGAAAATCTCGCACACTCCCTGGTTTCCTCCACTGCTGAAGCGTGACTTAGACTACCCCCTTCAGTTGCCTTGTCAGCTTCTACGTTGGATGTTAATGCCACATCATCTGCCTTGTCAGCATCTTCCCGTCCCAAGCGAAGTTCTGCTGGTAAAGGAAGCCCCCCATTGATGTTAGAACAAGCTTATTTGGTTGTCTCAGTAGAATGCAAACCAGCGGAGCTAATGCTGCCCTCAACTGAAACCAGCTCCTCCACGACTCGAATGGGGTATAATCTACCTTTACTCTCCAGATTTAGGCTGGTATTGATGGGACTCATAACGTTTGTGACAATCTTAAACCGGCCACAGCGGAAGGATTTTGGGGAACAAACATCCCCGTTAAGAAGGACTACCTCTCCCCAAAGTCGGCCAATCTTACGAAAAGTTTCTGAGTTCCACAGATTGAGAGGCACTCCATAGCAAGTGACCCAGACATACCTCTCCTATTGAAGACACATTCCTGATCGCCATTCTGTAATATACTCATACCAGTCGTGGAACCAAGATTTAAGCGAAGTCACTTTACTCATCATCTCTTCCTTGGAATTGAAGGTGAGGATAACATCTCGTCCTCCTCCATCTCTAACCAAAATGTCCTTCACCCCTTTATTTAAGAGTTCCTTTCTTACCTGCAGAACAGAGTAAGGTATTTTTAGCCTCATAATCAGGCTTTCGTAGAGCCATCCATTCCCAATTTCATCTACTTTAATAGTTGTCCCTTGTTGATAACTGGATTCAGCTCCCTTGATGACCTCTGCAAAAGATCTACCATCAATGCGTTGTTGCCATATCTGGTTTGGTGCTACAGTACTAGCCTTCAATGGGGCAAAACATCTTGGTGGTTGCAAATTAGTCCTATGACGGTCCACTCTGCCTTTACTATATTCCGCAACTTTCACTGCCAAAGACTTGTCATCAACCCACAAACCATGGGCCTTTCGCTCAGCTACATTAGCTGCAATGGAGCAATCATAGCGCACGAACCCAAACCTGGTATTTGTTGCTTTCCTTCTCTTATGCGGAATGAATATGTCCTTCACCACACCAAACTTGTTAAACAGTTCATGAAGCTTTCTGGGTACCATTGAATCAGGTAAGTTGTCCACAAATAATGTATAGAGAGATGTTCTATGATCTGCAAATCGCAAGTTGGAGTGCAACTGTCTAGCTCTTTGTTTGATTACTGGAATCCAGCCTCCCATTGCTCTAGATCTATCTCCCATGGCACCGATCTTACCTCTCTGTGCTGATCTCCTTCTCACATATATTCATTTAACTAACAAGTGTTAATCTGCTCTTGTGAATCATCTTTTACAGCCAAAACTTTTTCCATCCATTACTTATGTTTCCCACTAGAACATTTCATACATCGTCGTCCATTCTTAACAAACAACTAAAACAATCTCTCATACATTCTGATCAAGAAAACAAATAAAAATTCTGTTAAAATATTCCAGTGATACGTAGATGATAATACAAAATAGTAACATAACATTTTTATATTTTATTATCTTTTTATGTGATCAATAATAATATTCATATAAAAGAAAATACTACAAATACATAATTTTAGATCTTAATCCTCTCCATTTCATATTATAATAGATTTCTATTACATATCTAATGATTATAAAATAAGTATGTTCAATTCCATAATTTTTATGCCAAACAATCGTACAAAATAACATGATAATGATATTTTTACAATTATAATAATAGGAATGAGGGTGATTATTGGGTATTTTAGGAGGATGACCACGTAATATTCCATGATATTATGATTGGTGGAAAAAGTGAGATATCACAATTTTGTGTTGAGTGAATGAGAAATATAAAAGAACAATAATGAATGATGATTGGTAAAAGAGTATGAACACATGGTATTTTGAAAGTACCTAATAATTTTCCTGGACATTTTGCTTCTCATTAATAAATATAAATGTTTGCATGCATTAAATTTTTGTATACAAATTGTGCTTCTCTTTGTAAATAATGATTAGCCTCATTTAACGACATTGCCCTGATCACCGAAAAAATGACACACCGAAATTAATGACATGAAATAAATGTTTGCATCTATAAATGTAAAAATAAATAAAATAAAAATAAAAAATAAATGCAAATGTTTCATGGTGGTGATTTCGGTGTGCCAATTTTTCGATGTTGATATATTTTTTTTCCTATAAGTTTAACAGATAATAACAAGGGTTTAGCAGAGATGGAACAACATACCACCATCAACATTGAAGAAAGAGAACCTTTGTCCTATGAACCACCTTGTATCTTCGGAGTGCATGTAGGACTGCGTCATGCAAATGAAAAGGCATACACATCTGTGCTAGTTTTTATAGGGCCTTACCACCATGGTCAACCCAAACTACTTGCTATGGAAAAACATAAAGAGCGTTATTTGGAATTGCTCCTTCAACGTAACAACAATTAAAGTGTAGAGCTTTACTTGGATTGTATGAAGAAGTTAGAAAACAACGCTCGCAAGTATTATGCAAACCCACTTGACCACCTCGACAGTGATTAATTCATGAAAATGATGCTATATGATGCTTGCTTTGTTATCGAGTTTCTTTTTGGTGCAATTGCGTTTGATGTTGTTGAGTATCATCATCAACGAAGGAGACATCCACAAGATGTGGGTGATGATGACCCTATTGTCAAAGTAACATGGATGAGAAGACAAATTTGCAATGACTTGATGCTACTTGAAAATCAACTTTCATTGTTTGTTATATCTGAATTTTTTGACATGACCTATAGCATGACTATGTCCATGACCCAAAATCCAAAGCAGAATCATCCTAGCCCCACACTAACGGAGCTGGCTATTCATTCTGTTGCTTGCACGCTACCAAGAGAGAGTGACATTCACAGAATTAATTTTGAAAATATGCCTCTTTCTAAAAGCAAGCATTTTCTTGACATGGTGCATAATGTTTTTCTTTCCTCCTCTGGAGATGATGAGTCAGATGCCCGCCAAAACAACAACTCTAAGTTCGTTTATAATCAGAGAACTTGCTATAAAATGCCGTGTGTGATAGAGCTTCAGGACTCTGATGTCAAGTTTGGGGCTGAAGAGAATGATGATGAGCTCAACCTCAGCATGTTCAATATCTGCTTCGAACATGGTCATTTTAAAATACCAAAGTTTAACGTCGATGATTGGACAGAAACATTCTATCGTAACATCATTGCCTATGAGCAACATTCCTCAGATCACGAACCAAAATATTTCTCCGATTATACATACTTCATGGATCTACTTATCAACTCCAAAGAAGATGTGGACCAACTTCGTGCCATGATGTTCTTGACAACTGGCTCGGTGATGACAAAGAGGTGGCACTTATGTTCCATAAGCTAGGTCAAGGAAGAATGATTAAGGATCAGTTCTACTATGCTGAAATGTGCAGCAAAGTGAACGCTCATTGCAAGAGATGGTGGAAGAGAAGAGTAGCGTCATTGAAGCGTGATTACTTCAAAAATATATGGGTTACTGTTGCCACTATTACAGCTGGTTTTCTCCTCTTCACTCCTATACAGACTGTCATTGCCCTAATTACTATTCTTATTTTGTCCCCGTCCCCACACTATGTTGTTTGCTTAGGTCACCACCCTATCTACTATTTTATTTCAGCAAAATATTTTGCATATAGAGAGTAGCTATGTTTAACTATGTTCATATTAATCTAGTGAGAGTGAATGTCTTTAGATAGTATTAATCCATGAACTTAAATATTATAAATGTGTTATATCATGTGAGTGTTTGTGATGTTCTTCTTCTTTCATTTTGTATGCTCCTAACATTTTTGTTAGAACAAAGTATGATTTTACTCTCTCTGTCTATTCTATCAGAATCACATAGCTTCTCCAATGAAATCAGTGGCTGCAGCAGCTTGCCCCTCCTCGAAATTTAAATATTTTTATTTTTACCCATAATTAGGAAAGAATTTCAAATTGCCCCCTCTTTTGCTTTTTTCAACTAAACCCCTCTATTTCCCCCTTAAATACTTAAATTGCTTTGATGACCCCATTTTATAAACATATACATATATATAACCTTATACAAATACACATAGACAACAAATTGCCTTAGTTCTCACTACTAGAAAATGGGGCTTTTGACACAGAACTTTTTGCGACGGTATAAAAATTGTCGCAAAAAGCAAGTTTTTGCAACGTCAAATGAATCCGTTGCAAAACTTTTTGCGACGGACTGATATCCATTGCAAAAGCTACACATTTGAGACGGATAAAATTATTCGTCGCTAATAGTATTTGTTGAGACAGAAAATGGCTATCGCTAATAAAGGAGCAAAAAGACGTCATCATTAGTGACGGAAACAAATGACCCGTTGCAAAAGGGTCCATCAATTGTGACAGATATTAAATCGTGGCAAAAACAAATAATTAAAACGACGTGGTTTTTGTTTTTGTGCATCTGTCTGTCCCTCACAAATAATACAAGCCCTAACCCTATTTCATTCTTACACTATATCTCTTCCTACCATTGGCATTGCCTCACTCTGCCATCCTCACACCAGTGTCGCCCCACTCCGACGCCGTCATCTTCCCACCGACGATCATTCGAGGAGAAAGTGCAGCAAATCCCAATCAAAGCTATATCGAGGTTTTCTCTCTCTCTCTCTCTCTCCCTCACTCCCTCTCTATTTATGAAAAGCTCATATAGATTTCTGTATTTTATTTGTTTGATTTAGTTTGATCTTTCACATTTGGAGATCATGTCTTTTTTTATTCGATTCAATTTGTTGAATCCTGAATTTTATTTTGAATAGTTCAATAACTGTTAGTTTTCTTTTGTAGAACCCTAGATCCTTCTTGTTGAAGCCCTAGGTCAGTGAATCTGTTCTGAATCGAGTTCGTTGTTCTCAATCGACAGTCGAAGGAGGTGCGAATTGCAAATATCTCTCTCTCTCTCTCTCTAATAACGAACAGAGCTATGTTCCCAATCTCTATTATTATACATTTGGGTCCTACATTGCTCTGATTCTAAGCTACTGATCTGGACAGCTTTAGATTTGTAAGAGACTTCATTTGGGTCCTACATTGTTTGGTCTCTTAATACTTAGTTGCTTAGAACAATTTATTTTGTCTTTTGCACATTTGGACGTACTTTTTTTGATGTATTGCAAGAGATTATGAGGCTTTTATTTCTTATTTATTGCAGGTTGGTTAATTTTTTAAAAGAATTGTTATACAGAAAAGATCTAGATGTCAAACCATTTTCCCCAACTCTTCTTGTTAAGCAGCTTCCAATGTACATTTGACATACCATTAGCATTGATTTTATGTTTCTTTGTCTTTAGGAATCAAATTATTTCTTCTTCTTTTTTTTTTCTTTTTTTCTTTTTCTTTCTTCATTTGATTTACTTTGTTATATACTTGGTTTATTGTTGTCCAGTTGGTAAGTTTGTTGGCTCTGAAATGTGTTGTCTTTGAAAGTATAATAATTTATTTGTATTTGCTACAAGATTCATGTGGTTCATTGTTACATTAAAGAAGAAGATGTACAAGTATCAGTTTAGCCAGTATGCATGGACACACATGATTCTTATTGTAGTCTTTGCCCAGTCCTTATTTACTGTCGCCAATATTTTTTAAGGGATTTTCTGGTAATGTGATTCCCAAGATAAATTTTCCTTGTCATAATTTTTTGATCAACAGCTCTATTTGTATGCCATCTTTGAATTGTTTTGTGATTCCTTGTTACAGCGTCATACATACATTTTGTCATCCCAATTCTCTATTTTTCTTAATCCAGTAATATAGTACGTTACAAGAGCAACAATGTAAGTTTTGGAGAAAATGGATGGAACCAAGAGTTAAGCTTTGGTACTTTAGCCTTGCTGTGATATATGGTCATGCTAGCCAACAGTGACATGTATTTGCTATTTTTTTTTTTCCCCCTTTTCCCATGTGTTCCCCTGCATGACCACCATATTATTTTTTGTTCTTCACAGTGGCAGTTCTTGTAAACTGCAATTTCTGGGTTCTAATATTTGCTTGGACTTCTTGAAAAAGGTGGCTTATATTTTTTTATTTTGTTGATTCAATCGTGGATATATTCTTACACACACAGTCAACTCTACTAGACTTGGTGGCCAAAATATTTAGAATGGAATCTAGATTTTGTTTATTTATTTAGTTTGGGTAATGGAACCTGGATATAATGTACATGTTTATTTTGGGTTGATGGAACCTGAATGTCCTGTTTACTGTTAGTTGTAATTTGCTTTAGGATGTATATGTTAATTTGTCAATGTAACCCTTTTCTAAGTTTTTTAATCTTCAGTTCCCTCAAATTGGCGGGAAAAATTAGAGTATATTGAAATGGATCAGCATGAATATACAATGGATGATGAGGACAGGAAGGTGCAAGATGTGATCCGCAGACCAAATCCCTCAAATAATGACACGATGGTCTTGAAGAAAACTCTATCTTGTTCTTACCCAAACTTGCCTTTTAATGAGGCACTTTAAAATGAAAATGAGAAGCTTCAGTTAGAACTACAACACTCACAAGCCAATTTGGATGTGGGTGAATGCAAAGTAATTCAACATCTGATTGACGTCACAGAGGTTGTTGCTGCAAATCCTCAGTCTAAGAAGAGTTTGCCCAGGAGAAATTCCAAAAAGGTAGAGCCGAACTATTCTAATGTTAATAATGATAAGGAACATTCATATGATGAAAGCTGTGCTAACAAAAGTGCGAGTCACTCAACTTTAAGGTTTTTTTCTCTTCTGTATAGGATGGCCAATTTAAATTCTAGTTGCTTAAAATGCACATTCTATAGTGTCAAACGACTTGTATTGGCTCATTGCTTGTCATTGTTTGAAATATGCACTTATCACAAAACAATGTATTGACTCTACTATGTAATTTACTATAACAAGAAGGCTTATTAACTAGAGCCTGCTCAAATTTGTGGCTCAGTTGCATGATATGGGATATTTCTGTGTAAATTCTATGTAGAAATACTTCTTCAGTTTCACATTGGGATGGTGTAGACACCCCATTTTTGACCGACCTTAAGACTCAGACATCAACGATTGAGCACTCGGTAATAGTGCATTTTTTGCTCGTTCTGGAGTTTCAAAGTCTCGGCTGCGAGCCATGCCTCTAGACTTCTGGGCTCTTTTGTGCTCTGCCTCGGTTTGCGAACCGGGTCCCGTTTTCTCCGTTTTCTCTTCCCGAAGGGAGGGAGAGGTCTTGTAGACTATCTCTCAGTGGCCGTAGGCTATGTTTCGCGGTCGTAGGCCATTTTGTTCCCGTTTGGAGGCCAGTTTCCGGTTTTCGGAGCCGTCGGCCGTGCGCCTCGGTTCGGGACCGCTTAACTACCTCTGTTTGCTCCGGTTTTTGGCACACACCTTGTTTCCTCTCCTTAGAGGGACAGTGTGGCCCGAGAGACCACCTTCGTCGTCATACGCCACCTCTGGTGCTTAACAGCCTATTTTCGGGGCCCCGGACTGCGCGTTTTGGCCCCCGAACCTTCGTTTTGCATCCGTCTTGGTCCGTTTTTGGCAGGGGCCCTATTTTCATGGTTATGAAGGTGGTGGTATGGTGGGAGGCCACCTTTTCCCCTGAAAAACCAGTTTTCTCCTTTTTCTCTCTCCTCCAGCTGGTTTTTTCTGACAGAAAGCTGGTTTTTCTCACTTTTGAGCCACAATTTCTGGTTTTTCACACCACCATTGTGCTCTACTCATCTGGGAGACCACCAATATGGGTAGGCCGACCAGTAATTCTTCTTGACCCTTTTGAACCCCTCTAAAAAGCTGGTTTTTCTCCCTCCTGGGTCACATTTTCTAGTTTTTCTCCATACAACTGTATTCTACTCATCTGGGAGGCCACCTTTCTGGGTAGGCCGACCAGCAATTCTCCTTGAACCTTTTGACCCTTGGTCGGCCGACCAGGGGAGGTGGTCGGCTGACCACCTTGAACCTTTTGAGCTGGTCGGCCAGTCTTGCCTCTGTGAGTGTGTTCCAGCTGTGCCAGCTGTTTTGCACTTGGCCCACTGTCCGAGGGTTTTGTCCTTGTTTTGATCCTTTTAAGGGTGGTTTTGCACCCTTTGCTTAGCTTCCAAAGAAAGTTTGACCCTTTGGTCAAGCTTCTTGAGGAAGCTTGACCCTTTTGGTTTAGCTTCCTCAAAAAGCTTGACCCCTTTTGGTTAAGCTTCTTTTAGAAGCTTTGACCCCCCTTTGAGGCTTCTCCAAGAAGCCATGGCCTTCTCCCTCTATATAACCAACCCTCCATCTCCATTTTGCAAGTTTAGAAAATATTTGGCTGGAGCATTGCATACTCCCCTCCATAACTCTCCATTCCAAGCTCAAAACACCCTTTTTCTTGGCCATTTACACTACACCTCTAAGCCTAACACCTCCACCATCCATTACAGCACCTTGGAACTCATTTTTAGAGGTTGAAGGCTCACTTTCTTGGTCCAGAAGTTGCTGCATTGCTGTGCTACAAGGGTAAGTCTCCATTTTTCCCATTTTTGCACTATTTTGCTCTATACCTTAGCTCCATTTGCAAGCATTTTTGAGCTTTGACATGAACTGAAAAGTGTCTTATTTTGAGCCCCTCTTGAACTTTTTTTAAGGACACTTTTCTGTTTGAGGTCATCTACCCCCTTGTATGCTCCATTCTCTCTTTTAAGGCTTATTTTGCATCATATCTTAGCCTTATTTGCAAGCATTTTTAGACTTTGACATAAACTAGAAAAATTCTTGTTTTGATCTTTTAAACATGTTTGTTTAAGGACTCTTTTCTTTTTGGGGTCATCTTCCCCCTTGCATGCTTTATTCCCTCATGTTTTGAGCTATGCATTAGAGCATTTGCATTGGCCTTGGTTTGGCCCCTTAGCCACTGAAATCCAGTGGATTTTCAGTGGCTTAGATGTATTTTTGAGCTTCAAAATCATAGAGGGGTGACCCTTTCACCCCTCATTCTCTTTACTAGCATTGTTGGCCTTCCAAAGGACCCCCATTTTGCATGTTGTGAAGTCATGTTTCAAGCCTTATTTTGTGAGTTTTAAGGTCTGCCTAAGCTCTTTCAAGAGCCCATTTTGCCATATTTTATGTCTATGATGCATGTGTAGAGCAATCCCATTCAAGGCCTTTCAAAGGGACCTTTCTTTGCATGTTTCCTAGACTGATTTCAGGGCCAATTTGGTGTGTTTTAGGGCTTTCATAATTGATTTCCAGAGTTTCTTTTGCCATGCTAAGTGTTCTTGTTGTATGTGTTGAGTAATCCCTTGCATGGCCCTCTAAAGGAGCTCATCATTTTTGCATGCATTGGATGCATTTCAGTGGTTATTTGGGCATATTTTGGCATAAAATACTTCTGTTTTTGGCTGGTTGGGTGAGCCCTCATATGCTTCATATAGTTGTAGAACAACTCATGGTTTACTAGCCTATGTTGCGTGTTGTTTTGGCCCTTCATGTTAGCATATTTTGGCCATGCCCTGAACTGATAATGTACTTATTTTGGACTACCCTAGCTCTTTTTTTAGGCCTCAAGGTCGAATGATGTCCATTTTGCATACTTGTAGTTCAATGCACTTGCCTATCTTCAAGTTTTGAAGTCCATTACATGCATGTGCTGAGTTGTGTTCATGTTTTGAGGTCATCTTTCATCATATTTCAGAGCTAATTTGAATGCCATATTGCCATGTTTTCATCTCTTCAAGTGTGCTTGAGAGTTGTGCTTGTATACCCCATTTACCGACTATTGAATGAGCTTCATTTTCATGCATGTCGAGCCATCATTTAGGGCCAATTTCCCACTGTTTCAGACCTGCTTAGGGTCTGTTTGGGGTTGGTTTTGCCTTTGGTGCATTGCTTTGGGTACCTCTAGTGTAACGCACTTCACTAGTTTCGGTACCCGGGCCCCCTAGCTTGCATTGTGTGCCATGTTTGTATGATTCGGGACCTTTGTTTATCATGTTTCAGAGCTGTATCATATGTGTTTGTATGCCATATTGTTTCCCTCGCCATGCTTTGGTAGAGTGGCATGTTATGCCTTAGCTTCGGTCCTTGGTATTCGTACATGTGTGCACGCATTTCGGTTGTCTCATTTTCATCTCATGGCCACTGATGTGAGTGTGGCTGAGGTCCACTCATGTTGGTGTAAGTCCATCGTGCATTGTGTATGCCATTTCGGTCCATAGCATTGCGTATGCTAGGTTGTATGTTGGTCGCATTGTGTATGCCATCTCATTTGCATTGTGTTTGGGATAGGAGTTAGCCCAAGCACGGGAAACGAGGGACGTTTCGTACTCCGAGTGACAGAACATGTCTCAATTCCCGGTCGCCGACACTCCGGATTACCCATGATGGAGATTAGGCCTTGTTGTGTTTATATGTGCATTCATTTCACATCGAGTCGTGCAATTTGGCTCCTCGGCCATCATGCATCGAGATGCGTGATTGGTGGCATGAGGATCGAGGTGTGCATACATATGTGAAAATACTTTGCCATGCCCCTTTCTTGCTCTCTGTTGCAGCAAATCAGAAATCAACCGCCTTCCAGAGCTTTACGCAGCATTCCGAGATTAATTGCAAACAGAGGCAAATCGGGGCATCGCGATGGATTTCCGCGCCAAGCAACTCAAGCATGCATCATTCATCATTCAAAACAGACCTGAGGTGGTCCATGGCTTGCATGCTAATTTACTTGCTTTCCTAGATTAATTTGTTAATTAATTAGGGTTTTGTAAATATTCGAACTGTATTATTTATTCGGATTGTATTATTCTTTCGGACCCTCCGAGCGAGGGCACAATTGTAATAAGTGTGCGTGTGTGTGATGTATGTCTTCCAACCCCACGTCTTTCTCCCTTTTATTTACCAGGTTATGATGGTTAGATTAGGGCATGTTTCAATTAGCATACTTATGCTTGCATGTTTGCATCATTCATCTATCTTGCATGCACCGGGCTCGGCACATCATACTAAATGTATTGTATTTCAATTCCAAGTTGAATACGTGTTAGCTGTAGCATCTCATATGCCATTCTTAGAATAGCCAAGCCTATTATAGTTGCATTTTTGCATGTGTTGCATTAGGCATTTTTGTATAGTTAGGATCATGCATTGATTTCTAACATAGCTTCTGTTTTGGCTTGGAGTACTCGGTGAGTGTTTATGCTTTAGCATCCTTGCATGCGTGTGAGTGACTGCCATGATAGCATGCTTACCATGAGGCTAACTGCTTATGTGATATACCTGCCTGAATGGCTGTGGGTGAAGGTTGGGTTATCTGAATTGGAACAATTCATTGACTGTGAGTTTTAAGCCCACTTGAGAGTGGCAAATCATCTTGTTTTCTAAGCCCACCTGAGGGTGGCAAATCCACATTTTAGCCTACTTGCGAGTAGCAAACCGTTTTCAAAGCAAACATGAAATGTTTTGTTCCAATTCAGGCGACTCAGTCTATACTTGTATGCTGTGCGCATCACGTAGTAAATCTAGGCGAATAACCGGAATAAAAATGCATAATGTTTTCAAAACTAGATATCATAGTTAGTAGAGGCCGATCTTTGATCAGGCGAGCGGGGGTGCTCACGAAGTGACCTTCCCCAATCGTACCCAAGTTCCCGAGCCGAGGCAACTTTGGTGATAATGGACACGTGGCCTTAGGCAATGAGTCAGGGTTTCCTAAATTTCTCCAAAATAAAATATTTAGGTGGCGACTCTGTATCTGGCAAAGCAATCTATGTTTGGCACTTCTTTCAAAAAATCTGTTTTCAAAAATGATTTGCCGGATTTGGACTCTTTGATGATTCATCGGTCTTGCATTGCACTCTGCGAGATTAGATACAGGACCATGACATTAAGTCCTGAACTGTAGTGAGCCCAAATGAACAAAACGGGATTTCCCTCCCGAGACGTTCGGGGACGTCTACAGATGGCGAATGGCATTCAGATTTACTTGGCTGTTGTTCCGAACATCTTTTGTGTATGTTCTATCGCAATGCTTAATATTCTACTACATAAAGGGGAATTGTGTTTATTTGTTTTTTCACTTTTTAATTTTTTTATACAAGGTTTGTTTTTCTTCCTTGTGTACTCATTGTTCTTCTCCCCTTTATAGGAGCTACTCAATAACTAATTAGCAACTATGAGCTGTTTGCTTATTGCCTTTCAAGTGCAGCTTTTTTTTTTTTTTTGCTATAATTGTGCCAAATGTTTGATGCACATGATTGTCCTTTTTCAAGTTACTGAGGTGTTGGTCTTTATGTCCCTTAATGTATTCTAAGCAGTTTGTTTATACCTGGCAGGTATTAAAACTTTCTTCTGCCCTTGTGGGACATTTTCAAAGATTGCTATTGTGGCGACCAATAGGCACATGTGTGAGTGGTTATCTTATTGTTCAAAATTTCTTGTCAATTTTTATTACCTTCTGACTACATCTAACTGGGATTAGAAGTTGCATGCTTCTACTAAATATGATTTTATATCTATGCATTTCTTGCATTGAATTGTTAATTTCTTGGTTTCATTCAAAACTTTAATGGTGTAGACCGTAGGAGTATTCTTCAGATTTGTGAATTTCATGTGTTCATATATATATATATGTGTGTGTGTGTGTGTGTGTGTGTCAAATGAATGTATGAGCTGCTGTATACTGTAGACTAGTTAAATGCTATTTTCATTTTCAAAGATTGCCTAAGTTAAACATTGCAGTGATGATCTTACTTTAATGAATATGAGGTGCCTGTTGCATTTGTTCGATTGAATACTATGCAAGGTAGATGGTGCATGAGCAGTGAGGCACATCTTGGCAGAGCGGAACCAAAAAATTTCTTTTAGAGAGGCTAAACTAAAAATATGAAGATAATATTCATATCATATATGTAGTGCAGAAGGAAATACTCTAAGGTTCTCATGTTATACGTGATTACCTATATAGCCCCTACATAACCCTCCTTGCTTCTTCCCATGCATCTTGGAGTCTATTATTTGCAATTTTTTTAATTTTTTATTGTTTTAATGGAGGATGTATCACAATTGGGTTTGTGGAGTTGTACATATAAGTGTACTAGTCTTTGAGAATCATTTTTCAGGCTACAGATGCTTCTATCTGAAAGAACTACTACTTTTCTTCTTTTAGCTTCAATTGGCACGCTACAATGCTTTTGAAATTTTGTACCATACGGAAGCTTGCACAGAAACTTGTTGTCTTAATCACCAGCTTCGGCGGAAGTGTGCAATGAATTAATGGCTTATTCAATGATTTTATCGTGCTGTTGTTATACTTGCTGCATCAGAAGGAAGCTTTGCAAGATGCTGAATATCAAGGTAACCCCTCTATGTTGTTGCTGCACCATAATATCTTTATGTGAACACAATAAATAAATAAAAAAAGAGGAAGAAAAGTTTACCCTATGCATGCTACTTGTACCTTATGCCATAATTTAGATTGAATTCAAAGTTGCCTTTATTCACAGTGCCAGTTTTAGATCAATGTGTGCATTTAACCAAAAAACTAGCATGATGGCCATTTGATTAAATTTACTTGAGATCTTTCTTGAGTTTCCCAATGAAATAATCATGCTAATTCAGATTGTTCAAAGTCAATTTTCAATTTGTATTATTTTATAGTTACAGTTTATTTATATGTGGGCCGTCAATGTCTTTTACACACAAGCCAAAGTGTACATGAGGTAGGAAGTTACTAGTGGTGAAGTATAGGATTCTAGAATTTCAGACTTCTTACAGCTAGATTTAATGTTGTTCTAATTTCCACAAATATTATACTTCTTATCACGTCTTTCTTTAGCAGGAGGATTTGTTGATGATTTTCTCTCACATTTGATGTGTTGTTGTTGTTGTGCCCTTGTCGCCTAAAACAAACAGAAGTTTCCTTTAATTATGTTGTAAATGATGATTTTTTTTTTTTTAGTTTCTTTTTGCAGATGCAACCCTTTTGAGTACGTGATGATATCTTCGCATATCGATATTGGAGCTTACTATTGATATCAAAACAAACTATAATATATATGTTTTTTTTTATTTGTATTGTCGATGCTTTTTTGTTTTAGATAAAAAAAATTTGAGTTCTTAAATATAAAAATTATTAGTATTATTGGAGGATGTTTTATATATTTTTGTAAATAATATTTAGTTGACAATTGTTACAGGGTGCATATATATTATTCTTGCTATGGTTTTGTAAATGTGAATGTCAATGTCAATGTCAATGTCAATGTGGATGTGGATGTGGATGTATTTTATTTTAAAAAATATTAATAATTTGTACAGGGAATGAATTAATAAAATACATATTGATTTTATGAAAATAATTTTATTGCGACAATAATAAACCGTCGCTAATGTTATCATCATTTTCTTACATTTTATTAGCGACGGGTTAAACCGTCGCTTATGCATATTAATTGAAATTTTTAGCGACGGTTTAAACTATCGCAAATACGATATTAATTTAATTCTACTTTTTTTGCGACGTTTTAGACCGTTGCTAATAATACTTTTTGCGACGTCAAAAACCGTCGCTAAAAATGTTTTGGCAACGGCAACCAACATCGTCACTAAAAGTGAAGTTTTTTTTCCTTTTTTTGTGTCAGGTTAAGCCGTTGCAAAAACCATTGATTAGCCGTCGCTACAAGAAAGCGACGGTTTGTAACCGTCGCAAATACTTTTTGTCACGCCCCCTTTCGCCACCCCCCATTTCCCATCGCTACTCCATCGCAAAAAGTTTTTGGAGACGGTATGTGGACCTTTTGCGACGTTTGAGACCGTCGCAAAAGGTCCGGTTTTTAGTAGTGTCTCTCTGACTTTACAAACAAAATCAAACCAAGCTTTAAGTCCCATCAAATGGGGTCGGCTACATGAATCCTTTTTCTCCACGCGATCCTATCAAAAGCCATTTCGTTAGTCAAATTAAGTAGATCCATATCTCTATTATAACACTAACCAACGTTAATCTAAGCCTACCCCGTCCCCTAACACTTTCATCTACTGTTACAGCATCACATCTCTTATAGAAATTTAATAAGTCAATATCAAAACTAAAATGTTAAATCTAATTTAAAAATTTTGATTGAAACTTTCAGAATTTACATAGTTTTTATTTAAAAATAGTACTTTTGAAATTCAAAAGTATATATTATATAATATTTATGGAGTCAAATTTGTTCTCGCGTGATGAGAATATGCTTAAATAAAACAATATGTGTCCCTCCTAAAGTAGGATTGGGCATGATCTTTGTAGAACTTATTCTCATTAGACTTTTGTAGTACAAAGTTTTTTGCAAACATATTATTATTCATGTCAAATATTTACACAATATGTTCATATGTTGCCTTAATTCAAAATGTTTTCGTTTACTTTGGTTTTCAAAAAAGAAACCATATAAAATGGTGATTTTGATTTTTTTTTTTTTCTTGACCAAATTAGTTTTTTTTTTTACCTAAAAAATTCAAAAGCAGATTTTGAAAACGAAATCAAACAAAATTGTCCAATATTATTTTTGGGCTTCGTTCAATCTAGTTTACCAGAGGTTTCAGTTCAAAAAATATAAAAGAGACTTTGAATCTTATATTATAGAATTTTATAGTCTCTTTTATATATTTTGGACTGAATCATCAATCAATTAGAGAGAAGCCTGCCAATTTTTTTTTTTTTTTTTTTTGTCATGTTCGAATGTCAATTTTACAAATTATTGAATTGGCTTTTTGAACATTCCACAACTTTTATTTAATTAAAATGGCTAATTCTTTTTTGTTTTCCTACAAAAAAATCCACATCCAAATTTCCCTTTTTGTTTTATCTTCTTTTTATGTTTCTTATTTTAATTTTTTTATTTGAACGGCTTCTCTTCCTTTTATGCTGCAAACCTTTTAATCAAATAATTGGATCCAGCTTCAAAGCCTCTAAACTTGATTTATTTATTTAAGAGCACTGAATTCAAATATGAATTATTCAACTTTATGGAACTAATCACCCAAATTAAAAATCATGTATCAAACCATATGTTAGAATTAAAAATGGAAAAGGTGGCTAGGACTTATCATGTTTGGATTGTGTATCTTATTAGCAAATGATTGATTAGACTATATAACCAAAGCATCCAAATGAAGAATCTTAGCTTCTTTTTTGAAGCAAGTGAAGAAAATAATTAGGCATAGTTTGGAGGCATTTTAAATAAGTTGTTTATTGATATATTGGTTTATTTTTATCATATTATCTCTTTATTTTTTTTTTATTTTTTTATTTTTTTTGTAATAGGTAAAATAGTCAAAAAATAAATCATATCCAAAGCAACCCTTAGACTAGATCAATTGGTTATTTTTGTATTATTTTAACTGACTAGTTAAGGAGTTAACCATTATTAAAGATGCAAATTTACTATTTCTTTTTAATTATTGAATTTATTTCTTCTCATTATGAACTCTTTCTTGTGTTAGTTGCTGGTGTTAGTTGTTGAGCATACTTATAAATATGTATTGTTAGACTGTAATGTTTCGGTTTAATATAATTCTCATGAAATTTGTAAATAATCTTGTACTAATTAACAACAAAAAAATGAAATTATATAATTTAATATAATTCTTATGATATTTATAAATAATTTTTTACGGATTTAAAAAATAAAAATGAAGCAAGTGAAGAAGTGGAAAAGCTAGTGCTTGGGATTATATGCTTCATAATCTTTCTTTTTGGAGGACCCAATAACGAAACAAAATTAATTTATTCAAGTGACAAACGCATTATTCTTACTGGTGTATGCAGTGGCGGAGCTATGAAATGACTTGGGGGAGACCGTGTGCCCCCTCTCAGGTTTTGCCTTTTTTTCTTTTTCTTTTTTTAACATATAAGGAAAATAATTAATTAATAAAAAATTTATATAAAAATAACATTTAGAATGATTTCTTAATGACATTTTTCAAATTACGAAAATAACGATGGTTGTTTTGATTGAAAATGAAAAAATTACAACAAATCACATTATTAAAAAAAATTAATGTAACAGCGATATCAAATCATCATTTACATGTAAACATAGTTAACCCCATTACACAAATGAGAAATTATTAAATTGTTAATTATATTTAACAAGTGTGATTGACCTTCCATGCGTTATTTTATTATTGATTAGTGATATCATATATCGATGATAATGTGATATCACTATTATTTATATATTATTATATAATCTATTATAAAACATACAAGACTCTTTTGCATTGTCTATAATATATTAGTTACAAGTAACACAATATATTTCCAATTTTGATTTTTCACAAGGTCAATTGTAAAAACAAAAATTTTAAAAATTTTATATTAAATATTTAAGATTTTGTGCGTAATATTAATTTAAAAATTATTATCTATTGTTATTGATTATAAGGAAAAAAAAATTCAAAATTTTAAAAAAATTTCTTAGGTCTTCTTTTACTAACCCCTTCTTTGGTTTTTATTTGAGAGAGTGCAACCATTGTCAAGTTCGCTGAAACTATTTAGAAAAGGCTTGGTGCTTAAATTGGATTTTGAAAAGGCCTACGACTCCATTAATTGGGAGTTTTTATTTGACATGCTCTCCAAGTTTGGCTTTGGAACTCGCTGGGTCCGCTAGATGAAAGTGTGCGTCTCCTCGGCTAAGATTTCGGTTTTGGTAAATGGGTCACCAACTCCTAAGTTCTGTCCCTAAAGAGGTCTGAGACAGGGTGATCCGCTGTCACCATTTCTTTTTAATATTGTCGCAGAGGGCCTCAACATTTTGCTGAGTAGAGCTAAGGAGTTGGACATCATAAAAGGGGCAGAGGTGGGTTCACGTGGGTTAAGAGTAACGCATTTGCAATTTGTGGACGACACAATTTTGTTCTGTGAAGCTAATAGGAGAGAGGTGGGTAACATTAAAAGCATTTTCAGATGCTTTGAGATTTCCTCAGGTTTGAAAATTAACTACCATAAGAGCATTATCTGTGGCATTGGGATGGATGATGGGTTGGTGCATGAGTTTGCTGCTAGCCTTAATTGCCTGCATCAAAATTTGCCTATTCAATATTTGGGGCTTCCTTTGAGGGCCAATCCAAGTAGGAGAAGCACTTGGAAACCCGTTCTTGATAAGCTTAAACAGAAATTGGCTTCCTAGAAGAGAAGGCTTCTATCTTTTGCTGGGCGTTTAACTCTAATCAAATCTGTTATGTCCAATTTGCCGATCTATTATTTATCACTGTTTAGGATTCCTACTGGGGTGGCCAAGGAGATTGAGAGAATGCAATCAGCATTCTTGTGGGGTGGTTCAGAACTCAGGAGAAAAATTCACATGGTTCGGTGGGATGTGGTAACGAAGAATAAGAATCTAGGTGGTTTAGGCATGAGGAAGTTGTCAATCTTCAATCATTGCCTCCTGCTGAAATGGTGGTGGCGGTTTGGTGCTGAGAATCAAACGCTTTGGAAAGAAGTGATCTGTCAGAAGTATGATGCTAGGGATGGAAGATGGTTTCCAAACATTGTAGGCAGAGGCTCCAAAATTTGGTCTGATATCATCTCTGCTATTGTGTCCAATTCCGAGCTGCATAGCTTCTATACCAATAACTCTCATATTGTTCTTGGGGATGGGAGGAGAATTCGATTCTAGAAGGATAAGTGGGTTGGTAATGTGTGTTTGATGGATGAATTCCCTAGGCTTTTTTCTTTATCTACTGATAAAAATGGTGTGGTAAAGGGTTTCTTTGAGCAATGGTCAGTTGTTAGTGGGTGGATTATGAATTTCAAAAGATCCTTGCTGGCTTGGGAACAGGAAGAAGTTCAAAGATTATTCCAGTTGCTTCACAATGCTCCAGCATTTTGTAATAACAAACCAGATGAGCTAAAATGGAGGGCAGATCCTTCTGAGGTATTTAGTGTTGCCTCAGCCTATAATTGGAGTGAATCACTACTGGGGCCGGTAAAGGCAGTGGCGGACTCAATCTGGAACAATTTCACCCCTCCCAAAGTGCAATTCTTTGGATGGTTGGCTTGGCTCGGCAAGGTAAAGACCTCTAGTTTTCTTCATAGGCTTGGGATCTTAGATGGCAGTGCTAATCTTGCCTGTGTTTTTTGTCAAAATGAGATTGAAACAGTAGAGCACATTCTACTTTTTTGCCCTTTTGTATGGCTGGTGTGGTCTAACATTATAAGATGGTGGAAATTGCAGTGGGTAATTCCAGGTTCGGTGAATGGTTTGCTGCAGTGGTGGCTTGGCTGTCGATTGAAAAAGCTGGAAAAGAAAATTTCGATGGCTCTACCTCTGGCTATCCTTTGGTCTACCTGGAAGCATAGAAATGATTGCTTGTTTAATGGATCTCAACCAAATTTGGAGGATTTGTGTGAAATTGTGAAGGTGAGAGTAGCCATGTGGCTTAAAGCATCGCCAATCTAGGTGGAGTACTCTATTAATGACTTGGTCTTTAATCTGCCTCAAGTCAAGCACTGTAGCAGAACTGGAGGGTGAGCATGGCTGCCTTGTTGTTTTGTGAGCATGGTTGATGAGATGGGCTGGGGATGGGCTGAGCCTGGTTGATGCTGACATGGCCCCAGGTATGCTCTACTGGTATGTTTTTCTGCTGGGTGTGGCTACTCAGTTTTGGCAGGGCTTATGGTGATCTGCTGTGATTCTGCTCTAGGAATACCTTTGGGGGTGGGTGAGGGTAGCAATGTGGATCAAGGTGCTTCATGCTGCTGGTCTGTCCACCATGTTTTAAGTGTTGTCCTGTTAATGATCTGCTGTTACTAATGTTATGTTAATATTAGTGTTTCTGTTCATAGTGATTGCTACTGTGTTAAGGTGAGCATGGCTACTTTGGTGTCTTGTGAGCATGGTTGCTGAGAGGGTTGTGGCTGGGGGTAGAGCGAGCCACTGCTGGTATGATCTTTGCTGTGTGTGGGTCGGCTGGTGACTTGCTTGGAGGGGTGTGGGTGATTATGCTGGATTTCTGCTCTGTTGTCCTGGCTCTACATATCCAGATCTGGCAGGGTTTATGGTGTGGACTTTGTGCTACTGCTGAATGGACTTATGCAGTTTGATTTGGTTTTGGATAAGGCTCTAGTATGTTAAGGTAAGCTACTGGTCTGATGGCTTACTGCTGGAGTCTCAATGATTGTTGTTTGTGGTTGAATGGACTCACAGGCTTATCTGCTTTGTGCTATGGACTCATAGGCTTATCTGTGCTATGGACTCATATACCTGGGTGTGGTTGAATCTGTTGGATTGATGTCCTTGGTATGGGTTGCTATCTTTGGTCTGGGGTTGAATCTGTTTGAATGGGGTTCTGTCTTATGCTCCAGCAGAGGAGTGTTTTTTTGTTGCTATATAGCTTTTGTTTTGTTTTGTTCCGCTCCGCTTGTTGGTTTCTCACCAACTTGGAGCCTCAAGTGTGTGCTAGCAGATGATTTGGTATGCATCTAGGTGCCAACCTAGTTGGGATCTAAATGTTTCACTGTGATGCTTTTTGCACCCTCTTTCTTTATTGATATAAGTTATCATACTTGTTATGTTTTCCATCAATAAAACTTTTCTTTTGCCGATAAAAAAAAAAAAAATGGAAGCCCCTTTGTTCCATGGTGGAGCTTTGTGCAACACAAAAGAAAAATTCTTATTCTTTGATACTCTTGTCCACTCCAACCAATCTTTATATTGGAATAAAGTTGATAAACATGAGGTGAAATTGAACCCAGTATCTAGCATTAATTTTTTAGATATTTTTGTTCAAATTATTGAAATAAAAATCATCAAGCCATTAAAGGTTGGGGTTAAATGGGTTAAATTTGGGGGTAAAGTTAAAAACTATATATTTTTTAAGTAGATAAGTTTAAAAAAATTAAAAGCCTGTTTGCCATTAATTAAAAAACACTAGGCAGCCACTGAACTTTCTTACTCATGAAAAAGTAATTTTTTAAGTAAATTTTCAAACCCACTAATTTTTTAGTTTTTAAAAAGACACAAAAATAACTAAAAAAAGCAATCCCAAAGCACTCTTAGCTAATGAAAATAGAGAACTTCTCGCATGATTGTAATTTTTATTAAAAGAAAAGAAAAGAAAAGAAAAGAAATGGAGAGAAATGTATTTCTCTTACTTGTTTGGATAACCTAAGTCAAGAGAAATGAAAAGAAATGAAGAGAAACTTATTTCTCTTATAAGCCTCATTTTCAATTTTCCTAAAAGTGGAGAGATTGGGAGAGAAAAGAAACCATTATTTTTATAATACCAATTTTGCCCCTATAAAAATAAAAGAAATAAAATGATTGAAAATATAAAAAGGTTGTTTTGGTAATATAACATAAAATAATTTCTTTTCTTTTCTCTTAATGAAATCTAACCAAACAAGAATGAGAGAAATCACAATCATTTCTTTTCTTTTATTTCTTTCTTATCCAAACAAAAAGGAGAGAAATCACAATCATTTCATTTCTTTTCTTTTCTCTTATAACTTAAGAATCTTTTCTTTTCTTTTCTCTCCTAAGTTCCCAAACATAGTGTAAATGTTGGGTAAGAGATAAATGTAAAAATTAGGGATACTTACGTGTAGGTCCTAATAAGTGAACTTATTGTCTAATAGGTCCTATGAAAAAAAAAATTCATAAAAAAATGTCACTAATTGTAAGTTTTAGCGACAATTTATAAAAATCATGACCAAAAAAATTATTAATTATCAATTTTTAGCGATGTATGTAAAAAATTGTCACAAAAAATTTATTTTTAGCAATAATTTTATCAAGACTTATTTTCAATAAGACTTAATGGGAATTAAGTCTAACTATTAGGACCTATTGGTAGTTTACCCTAAAAATTAATGGGTAATGCTATAGAACTCAAAAGTTTTATTAAAATTTTTATCAAATATCTCATATAGATGTGGGACTCACACTTACATCCACACTCACACCCACATCCACGTGAGATATTTGATAGAAATTTACACCCACACCCACGTGAAATATTTGATAAAAATTTTGATAAAATTTTTAGGATCTCTAATATCTTATAAAACTAATACAATAATATTAGAATAACGATATTCTCTCCTATATTATCGTTTCGTTTGGTTATTTCAGTTGGGATTAAAAAAGTATAAAAGGTAAAATGAGTTAATAAATCAATAAGACACTTTGGGTTGTTTTGGAAAGTAAGTTAAAAAAGTGACTACTCGACTTTTATTTTTAAAAAAAATAAAATTCGGATGACAAGTTTGGATGGGCTTAAAAAATTTTAAAAAATTAATTAAAATTATAAAAAATTTACTAAAGATAAAATAATAATAATAATAAGTTGATTTATAAGATGCAATCGAGGATAATTAGTTACTCGAGCCTTTGATGTTTAAGTTACGTATCATTTAATTAATTAGGATCTATGATAAGTTCATAATCTTATAATATGACAATCAACTAGGGATATGCTCAATCTTAGAATTGAGATCAAATTATGTTTTTATTGACTTTTTCCTTCAAAAATATGATGATTTAGGGCAGTGTTAATTCATGATTAGGCTTACTAGTTGGAAAAGAAATTAATCTTCCTTGTGATTCAAGATTGGTTAATTCAACTTTGATATTGAGGAATTCAAAAGTCTAAAATTTCGTTTTACTTTTGCATTGTGATTTATGGGTTATAGTCCAACAAAAACATAATCGTACAACCAATATTTTCAAAACCATGGAATTTTTGCACATATAGAAATTCAAATGTGGTGCTCATGATTGCAAGTACCACATAAAAAGGAATGGGGATATGATTGCAGGTGTTTGGAAAGAAAAATTTCTTATTTTTTATTTAGTTAAAATGGTATTAAAAGGTAAAATAAGTTAAAATAATTAATAGGATAAAATGTCATGTTAAATTTATAATTATTTTACTTTTTTCCTTACAAATATTACATCAAACTACAAAAAAATATAACTCTTTTCCAAACATAACTATTTTAACCTAATAAAATAATCAACTTCTCAAACATCCACATTGTGAAGTAAATAAAATATATATAAAAAGTATTCCTAAAATTGTTTTATTTTACCTTTTAATAATGAAATTGAACCCAGTATCTAGCATTAATTTTTTAGATATTTTTGTTCAAATTATTGAAATAAAAATCATCAAGCCGTTAAAGGTTGGGGTTAAATGGGTTAAATTTGGGGTAAAGTTAAAAAATTTATATTTTTTAAGTAGATAAGTTTAAAAAAATTAAAAGCCTGTTTGCCATTAATTAAAAAACACTAGGCAACCACTGAACTTTCTTACTCATGAAAAAGTAATTTTTTAAGTAAATTTTCAAACCCACTAATTTTTTAGTTTTTAAAAGGACACAAAAATAACTAAAAAAAGCAATCCCAAAGCACTCTTAGCTAATGAAAATAGAGAACTTCTCGCATGATTGTAATTTCATTATCTATTAAATGTTGTGTAAGAGGTAAATGTAAAAATTAGGGATACTTATGTGTATGTCCTAATAAGTTGACTTATTGTCTAATAGGTCCTATAAAAAAAATTTATCATAAAAAAAAGTCACTAATTGTAAGTTTTAGAGACAATTTATAAAAATCATGATAAAAAAAAAAATCATTAATTATCAATTTTTAGCGATGTGTGTAAAAAATTGTCACAAAAAATTTATTTTTAGCAATAATTTTATCAAGACTTATTTTCAATAGGACTTAATGAAAATTAAGTCTAACTATTATGACTTATTGGTAGTTTATCCTAAAAATTAATGGGTAATGCTATAGAACTCAAAAGTTTTATTAAAATTTTTTATCAAATATCTCATATAGATGTGGGACTCACACTCACATCCACACTTACACCCACATTCACGTGAGATATTTGATAGAAATTTACACTCACACCCACGTGAGATATTTGATAAAAATTTTGATAAAATTTTTAAGATCTTTAACATTTTAAAAAACTAATACAATAATATTAGAATTACGATATTCTCTCACTATATTATCGTTTCGTTTGGTTATTTCAGTTGGGATTAAAAAAGTATAAAAGACAAAATGAGTTAATAAATCAATAAGACACTTTGGGTTGTTTTGGGAAGTAAGTTAAAAAAGTGACTACTCAACTTTTATTTTAAAAAAAATAAAATTCGGATGACAAGTCCAGATGGGCTTAAAAAATTTTAAAAAATTAATTAAAATTATAAAAAAATTTACTAAAGATAAAATAATAATAATAATAAGTTGATTTATAAGATGCAATCGAGGATAATTAGTTACTCGAGCCTTTGATGTTTAAGTTACATATCATTTAATTAATTAGGATCTATGATAAATTCATAATCTTATAATATGACAATCAACTAGGGATATGCTCAATCTTAGAATTGAGATCAAATTATGTTTTTATTGACTTTTTCTGTCACGACCCCAACCTGCCCCTAGTAGGGTGGTGCCGAGATGGCCAGTAATCCGAGATCACCAAAGGCCGGCTTACAAAATTTCACACACACGACAGAGTAATCATAGGGGCTCACAAAATTGCGGAAGCGATGAATCAAATACAAATGGTCCATTAGAGCATGTGCGTAAATCAAATGTAAAGACATATACAAAATAGTCTTACAACCAATCCAAGATAACAAAATACAAAACAAATCTTGATCAAAAGGCTTCTAGGCCGGCATGCACAAAATACAAAATTACAAGTCAAGAAGCATGATTTTCAAGTTGGCCGACGTAAACTCAAAAGGCCGGTGTAAAACAGTATTGCCGACAAGAATGCAAAACTTTGCCGACGTAAAACAAGTAGTCCAAAACAGGCTTGCAAACACATCTAGGCGTCGCCGCCATCCTGCTCATCACCTACATATATATATAGAGGGTGAGTATGAAAACTCAGTGAATGGTACAAGAAATAAAGGTTTTGCATGAATATGGCCGAAGTCTGTACAAAACAAAACATGCCAAAACCATCCAAATATTAGCCGAGGTTCCTTCAAAGCAAAACAAGCATTAGCCGAGGTTCTTTCAAAGCAAAATACATCAAAGCTAAACCGAATCAAGGGATGAACCGTATTCATCTCAGAGAATCTTACACATTTCGAGGGATGCTCACTGACATCGGCAGAACATAACCAAAGGCTGTCCAAACAAACAGAACGTGTAGTAGCCCATTAGTGGCAAACAAGATTGGTGTGATCCGAGATCGATTTTAAACAAGTGGTGCTGCAAAAGTTTATAGTCCTCCAGCCCAAGGGACTTATGTTACTTAGGCCCGTAGCCCCCTTTTAACTCAAATAACTTTTCCAAGAAGGACCGTATCCTTTATACACAAGAGTCTGTGTCACTTAGGCCCGTAGCCCCTTTTTAACTCAAATAACTTTTCCAAGAAGGACCGTATCCTTTATACACAAGAGTCTGTGTCACTTAGGCCCGTAGCCCCTTTTTGACCAAGTGATGCTACGAAAGTTTAAAGTCCTCTAGCACAAGGGACTTGTGTTACTTAGGCCCGTAGCCTGCTTTAACACCTAATCTTTTCAAGAGAGGACCGTATCCTTTTTAACAAGATGGTACTGCGAAAGTTTAGAGTCCTTCAGCTAAGGGACTTTTACACTTAGTGCTGCGAAAGATTATAGTCCTCCAGCCAAGGGACTTCCGAGATAGCATCAAAACAAAGCTTATACATGATACATCAAGTTAGGCTAATCATTCATGCCGAACAAATACTTTCATCAAAACAAATCAAGACAAGGTTTAACAAAAACCGTTTAACATAGCTTTATTAAAAGCACCACTCACCTCGGTCTTCAGGTGTAGGCTCAAAGCAAAGATCAAAGTCGACAAATCACAAGGCAAATCACATTTTCAAGACATGCTTTCCATACAAGTGAATGATCTCGGCACTCCCACGAATCCAAACAAATAACAAAACGAAGCATGCCAAGTCTCCCAACTCGTGGAAACTCACTTTGGGTTCCATCTCGACAATGCCGAGGTCCCGCACCTCCTTGCCGAGGTGTGGTCACGATGGCCACATATAAGGCAAATCGAAACCCGAGTTTCCACGAGAAGAATGCAAGAACATGAGCATCAAGAACATCAAAACATGCATGCAAGAATCATAACTCTTTTATCCAAAATCTGAGATTTGACGCTAGGAGTCCAAGAACATGGACCTAGGTACTTATTAAAGAAAACCATGCAAGAACAAACACAAAACATGATTCTTGTTCCAAACTTTCGGATCAAAACGAGGTTCTTCTTCAAGAACACAAAAACATCATTTTTCTCTTTCGAAACCAATTTCAAATCGATGCATGGCATGCAAAACAGATCCAATCATGCAATGTAGCTAGATGATCGATAAGAACAATAGATGTAGAACAAGAATCTAACCTCAAAACTGAAATCCAATGGTTCGATCTTCCACGATCAAGCCCGGACTCAACTTCTCTCTCTAAAACTCTAACTCTTGTTCTAGAGCTTCTCTCTCTAAGCAAGACAAAGATTGAGACCAAATGATGCTAACAAGATACACAATGATATATTATAGGTCTGTCGGCTGTCATAGCCTTCAGCTCGGACACGTGGCATTACCGGATTGGTGCAGTTAAAAAGTGACTGCTAGACAAGACAAGTCTCTGACAAAACGTACACAACACGCTTGGTGGCAAAACACGTCGGCGAGAAATGACCTCGCCAAAGACAAGACTTGACAACAGTCAACAAAGGCAACGGCTAGGAGGACACTTGACTAAGCTGTGCCACACCTTGGCCTGGGTGTACCACATCTCGGCCTAGGCCATACCTGCCCAAGGACAAAGATCACAAGCACAAAACATCTCGGCAAACATGCCGAGGTGAAGATAGAGGTCGGCTAAGGTTCCAAAACCGTTCAAAACGCAAAGGCTCAAAGACGAACTATGCCAAGCTGACCTCGGCTAAGCTCCAAACAAGGTGCAAGTTCAAGCAAGTTACGATTAACCAAGCAAAGCAAAACAAGATCTCAAGATTACAAACTTATCAAGGCAAGATTACACAATATGCATGCAAACAAGACAAATTCAAAGTGAGGGTTGTTACATCCTACCCCCCTTAAAGAAGTTTGGTCCCCAAACTTAAGATACCTTGTTCCAAGAATAACTCTGGATGTCGAGTTCTCATTTCCTCTTCCATTTCCCATGTGGCATCCTCGCCATAGTGCTCTTTCCATTCCACCTTTACCATTGGTATCGACTTGTTTCTCAATTGCTTAACTTGTCTGTCAACAATAGACGTCGGCTTCTCCTCATAGCCCAAATTCTCATCAACTTCGATCCCAGAATATTTAATTACATGCAGTGGATCCCGAATATACTTCCTTAACATCGAAACATGAAACACGTTATGGACTTGGCTCAATTTCGTGGCAAAGCAAGTCTCAGAGGCAACGGAGTTAACCTTGTCAAGAATTTCAAATGGACCAATATAAGGGGGTGCTAGTTTACCTTTCTTCCCAAATCTGGAAACCCCTTTCATTGGTGAAACCTTTAGGAATACGTGATCCCCAACTTCGAATTCTAGCTCGTTTCTCCTCTGGTCGGCATAACTCTGTTGTCGACTCTGGCGTTTTGATCCTCTCTTTGAATAAGTTTAATCTTCTCTGTTGTTAGTTGAATGAGTTCGGGACCAAGCGAGCCTTGTCTCCAACCGGTCCAACATATCGGCGATCTACACTTTCTTCCGTACAAAGCTTCATATGGTGCCATGCCAATGGTAGCTTGATAACTATTGTTGTAAGCAAATTCCACTAAAGGCAAATGCATTCCCCAACTTCCTTGGAAATCCAATACACAAAGTCGAAGCATATCTTCAAGCGTCAGAATCGTTCCCTCAGTTTGCCCATCTGTCTGGGGATGAAAAGCTGTACTAAATCTCAGTTCGGCTCCAAAGGCTCTCTGCAGACTTTGCCAAAATCTGGAAACGAACTTCGGATCTCGGTCCGACACTATTGACATCGGCACTCCATGAAGTCTAACAATCTCATTCACATATAGTAAGGCAAGTTGATCGGCGCTGAAAGTAGTTTTAACAGGCCAAAAAGTGTGCTGACTTGGTTAGTCTATCTACCACAACCCAAATCGAATCCATACCTTTACGTGTTCTCGGCGGTCGTCCACAAAATCCATGGAGATGTGTTCCCACTTCCACTCAGGGATCGGCAAAGGTTGTAGAAGTCCTGCTGGTCTCTGATGTTCTGCTTTTACTTGCTGACAATGCAAACACTGTGACACGAATTCGGCTATCTCTCTTTTCATGTTTGGCCACCAAAATGTCTGTTTCACGTCTTGGTACATTTTGGTATTTCCTGGATGAACTGCAAACTTGGAATTATGAGCTTCTAGCAAAATCTTCCTTTTCAGCTCTGGAACATCGGCCACACACAATTTCCCTTCAAACTTAAGCACTTGGTTCTCAAATGTGTACCCTGTCCTCGGCTTCGTATCAATCTCATCGGCTACCTTTCTGAAGAATTCATCCTCCCTTTGTCTTGCCTTTACTTCTTCCACAATGGTTGGTTCTGCTGAAATCAAAGTTAGACATGCCAAATTTCCATGACTTTCTGCTTTCGAGGCGTCGGCCTTGTTAGCTTTCCCTGGGTGATATTGAATCTGCATGTCATAGTCCTTCAACAACTCAAGCCATCTTCTTTGTCTCAAGTTCAATTCCTTCTGAGTGAATAGATACTTCAAACTCTTGTGATCTGTAAAAACCTGACAAGAAGCTCCATACAAGTAATGACGCCAAATCTTTAAAGCGAATACCACTGCTAGCTCCAAATCATGGGTAGGATAGTTCTTCTCATGTGGCTTCAATTGACGAGATGCATAAGCTATGACTTTACCCCCTTGCATTAATACACAACCCAAACCCTTATGCGATGCATCACTATAAACATGAAATTCTTCCTTACCTGATGGAAGTACCAAGATCTTTGTCAGTAACCAACCTCGTCTTTAGTCCCTGGAAAGCTGATTCCCGTTCTTCAGTCCATTCATACGGTGCTCCCTTCCTAGTCAATTGTGTCAATGGAATTGCAATCCTGGAGAAATCCTTCACGAACTTCCTGTAGTAACCTGCCAAACCCAGAAAACTTCGAACCTCGGATACATTGGTCGGCTTCGGCCAATTCACCACGGCTTCAATTTTGCTCGGATCAACAGAAATACCTCCTTCATTTATTACATGGCCCAGAAATGAAATAGTAGAAAGCCAAAACTCACACTTGTTAAATTTAGCATACAATTTCCGGTCTCTCAAAATCGCAAAGCAAGTTTCAAATGGTTTTCATGTTCAACTTCACTCTTGGAATAAATCAATATATCATCGATGAAGACGACCACAAACTCATCTAAGTGAGGCTTGAAGACTGTGTTCATTAAATCCATAAATGCAGCAGGGGCATTGGTCAGTCCAAAAGGCATCACTAAAAATTCGTAGTGGCCATATCTAGTTCGGAAAGCAGTCTTCTCAACATCCTCGGCCTTAACCTTAAGCTGATGGTAGCCCGACCTAAGGTCAATCTTGGAAAAGACTCGTGCTCCTTGTAGCTGATCAAGTAAATCATCAATCCTAGGTAATGGGTACTTATTCTTAATGGTGACCTTATTGAGTTCTCTATAATCGATACAAAGACGAAGTGTGCCATCCTTCTTCTTAACAAATAAAACGGGTGCTCCCCATGGTGAAGTGCTCGGCCTAATAAATCCCTTATCCAACAATTCTTGCAACTGCAGTTTCAATTCCCTAAGTTCGGCTGGGGCCATTCTGTATGGCGTTTTGGAGATCGGCTGGGTTCCTGATATGATATCAACAGTAAACTCTATTTCTCTATCGACCAAGTGGCCAGGTAAGTCATCAGGAAAGACGTCGGCGAACTCACTAACAACTGGGATGTCGGCTAAACTAACATTTCCATCCTGATCTTTCAATATACTACACAAATAACCTCGGCACCCCTTTTGAATTAGCTTATAGGCTCTAACGGATGAGATTAAATAAGGTGGGGGCACTACCCCTTTACCCCGGAAGATAACTTCAGCCAGGTTTGGGGTTTTCAGTGTGACACTCTTCGAGACACAATCAATGAGTGCGTGATTTGCTACTAACCAATCCATTCCCAATATAACATCAAAATGATCTATATCCAAAGGCATTAAATCAACTAGCAGTTCAACATGCTCAATAACAACAACACATGCTCTATAAATGGATGCAACAATCATGGATCTCCCAGACGGAGTAGACACAGATAGCACATAATCAAGAGGTTCTAGGTTCCTATTAATCTTCTCGGCAAACTTAGTAGAAACAAACGAGTGCGTAGAGCCCGAATCAACCAACACATAAGCATTTCGGGAGCAAATTAGAAGTATACCTGACACCACAGCCAAAGATTCTGAGTATCTCCTGGCACTAGTGCAAACACTCTGCCCTGTCTCATCGGCCCTTTTTCAGCATTACCCTTCTGGACGTTGCCCGAGGTGTTCTCACCTTTCTTGCTGTTGTCAGTCTTTCCCTTAGGACAATCTCTAACGTAATGCCCCATTTCCCCACATTCATAACAGGCTCCAGACGTCCGACGACAAACTCCAAAATGCTGCTTTCCACAATCTGAACACATCGGCTTGGTATTACCTTCCTGCCTCCGGTAACTAGTACTGTCCGTGTTCGGTCTCTTCTTGGCGCCCAACAAGCTCTTGTCATAATTCATCTCTTCCTCTGGTTCTCTCCCGAGCTCTGGTATCTGTTCAAGTTAGCTTCGGCCAAAATGGCTTTGTCCAATACCTCGGCGTAGGTCGGTAGGTCGTGCAAGTTAACCCGATCTTGAATCGGTACTCGGAGTCCACTTTCAAACTTCCTTGCCTTCATGTATTCGTCATTGGTCATGTGAGGTACAAACCTTACTAGTTCAGTAAAGGCACGATCATATTCTGCTACCGTTCGGTTGCCCTGTGTCAAGGTCTGAAATTCAGTGGCCTTACGGTTCCGTACACTCAGTGGGAAGTGTTTCTTGTAGAACAACTCCAAAAATCTAGTCCAGGTTAAGTCTGGATTCCTTTCTCGAACCATCATCCACCATCTACGAGCGTCATCATCCAATGTGAAGGTTGCCAATGTCACCTTCTGAGTGTCGGTGCTAGGGAAGATTTCAAACAGCTTTTCCATTTCCAAAGCCCATGCCTCAGCCTTCATCGGCTCTATACCTCCAGAGAATCTCGGTGGTCTCATCTTCTTAAACTCCCTGATCAAAGCTATTGTGCCATCCCCATATAAGGCTGGCTGTGGTGCGACTTGTGGCACTGGGGGAGGTGGAGGCGGAGCTACATTTCGGCCGTTTGTCTGCTCGGCCTGGGTCGATGTAGCACTAGTGTATTGCTGTCTTATTTGCCTCATCTCACGGGTCAATCCTTCCATTAATCTCTCCATTCTGTCCAATCTGTCTTGGTGATCTCGGCCCAGTGGAGGTCTACCTCTCCTCATGATACTATGATTATACAAAGTGTGACTCTTAAGCAAAACAAGCAAATAAACACATAGGCAAGTAACAAACAAACATGTCAAGACAATGCACACCTTATTCCAATAGCAAGCACTATGATGCAATCTTAGCTTCTTTCTAAAGGGAATCCTATGCTCTTTAGGACTCAAAGTGTGTGAATAACGTATACTCAGGAACTTGTGCTCTGATACCACTCTGTCACGACCCCAACCTGCCCCTAGTAGGGTGGTGCCGAGATGGCCAGTAATCCGAGATCACCAAAGGCCGGCTTACAAAATTTCACACACACGACAGAGTAATCATAGGGGCTCACAAAATTGCGGAAGCGATGAATCAAATACAAATGGTCCATTAGAGCATGTGCGTAAATCAAATGTAAAGACATATACAAAATAGTCTTACAACCAATCCAAGATAACAAAATACAAAACAAATCTTGATCAAAAGGCTTCTAGGCCGGCATGCACAAAATACAAAATTACAAGTCAAGAAGCATGATTTTCAAGTTGGCCGACGTAAACTCAAAAGGCCGGTGTAAAACAGTATTGCCGACAAGAATGCAAAACTTTGCCGACGTAAAACAAGTAGTCCAAAACAGGCTTGCAAACACATCTAGGCGTCGCCGCCATCCTGCTCATCACCTACATATATATATAGAGGGTGAGTATGAAAACTCAGTGAATGGTACAAGAAATAAAGGTTTTGCATGAATATGGCCGAAGTCTGTACAAACAAAACATGCCAAAACCATCCAAATATTAGCCGAGGTTCCTTCAAAGCAAAACAAGCATTAGCCGAGGTTCTTTCAAAGCAAAATACATCAAAGCTAAACCGAATCAAGGGATGAACCGTATTCATCTGTAGAATCTTACACATCTCGAGGGATGCTCACTGACATCGGCAGAACATAACCAAAGGCTGTCCAAACAAACAGAACGTGTAGTAGCCCATTAGTGGTAAACAAGATTGGTGTGATCCGAGATCGATTTTAACAAAGTGGTGCTGCAAAAGTTTATAGTCCTCCAGCCCAAGGGACTTATGTTACTTAGGCCCGTAGCCCCCTTTTAACTCAAATAACTTTTCCAAGAAGGACCGTATCCTTTATACACAAGAGTCTGTGTCACTTAGGCCCGTAGCCCCTTTTTAACTCAAATAACTTTTCCAAGAAGGACCGTATCCTTTATACACAAGAGTCTGTGTCACTTAGGCCCGTAGCCCCTTTTTTGACCAAGTGATGCTACGAAAGTTTAAAGTCCTCTAGCACAAGGGACTTGTGTTACTTAGGCCCGTAGCCTGCTTTAACACCTAATCTTTTCAAGAGAGGACCGTATCCTTTTTAACAAGATGGTATGCATGAAAGTTTAGAGTCCTTGACTAAGGGACTTTTACACTTAGTCTTTGAAGATTATAGTCCTCCACCAAGGGACTTAGAGATAGCATCAAAACAAAGCTTATACATGATACATCAAGTTAGGCTAATCATTCATGCCGAACAAATACTTTCATCAAAACAAATCAAGACAAGGTTTAACAAAAACGTTTAACATAGCTTTATTAAAAGCACCACTCACCTCGGTCTTCAGGTGTAGGCTCAAAGCAAAGATCAAAGTCCTGACAAATCACAAGGCAAATCACATTTTCAAGACATGCTTTCCATACAAGTGAATGATCTCGGCACTCCCACCGAATCCAAACAAATAACAAAACGAAGCATGCCAAGTCTCCCAACTCGTGGAAACTCACTGGGTTCCATCCTGACAATGCCGAGGTCCCGCACCTCCTTGCCGAGGTGTGGTCCTGATGGCCACATATAAGACGAAATCGGGAAACCTGAGTTTCCCTGAGAAGAATGCAAGAACATGAGCATCAAGAACATCAAAACATGCATGCAAGAATCATAACTCTTTTATCCAAAATCTGAGATTTGACGCTAGGAGTCCAAGAACATGGACCTAGGTACTTATTAAAGAAAACCATGCAAGAACAAACACAAAACATGATTCTTGTTCCAAACTTTCGGATCAAAACGAGGTTCTTCTTCAAGAACACAAAAACATCATTTTTCTCTTTCGAAACCAATTTCAAATCGATGCATGGCATGCAAAACAGATCCAATCATGCAATGTAGCTAGATGATCGATAAGAACAATAGATGTAGAACAAGAATCTAACCTCAAAACTGAAATCCAATGGTTCGATCTTCCACGATCAAGCCCGGACTCAACTTCTCTCTCTAAAACTCTAACTCTTGTTCTAGAGCTTCTCTCTCTAAGCAAGACAAAGATTGAGACCAAATGATGCTAACAAGATACACAATGATATATTATAGGTCTGTCGGCTGTCATAGCCTTCAGCTCGGACACGTGGCATTACCGGATTGGTGCAGTTAAAAAGTGACTGCTAGACAAGACAAGTCTCTGACAAAACGTACACAACACGCTTGGTGGCAAAACACGTCGGCGAGAAATGACCTCGGCCAAAGACAAGACTTCGGCAACAGGTCAACAAAGGCAACGGCTAGGGAGGACGACACTTGACTAAGCTGTGCCACACCTTGGCCTGGGTGTACCACATCTCGGCCTAGGCCATACCTGCCCAAGGACAAAGATCACAAGCACAAAACATCTCGGCAAACATGCCGAGGTGAAGATAGAGGTCGGCTAAGGTTCCAAAACCGTTCAAAACGCAAAGGCTCAAAGACGAACTATGCCAAGCTGACCTCGGCTAAGCTCCAAACAAGGTGCAAGTTCAAGCAAGTTACGATTAACCAAGCAAAGCAAAACAAGATCTCAAGATTACAAACTTATCAAGGCAAGATTACACAATATGCATGCAAACAAGACAAATTCAAAGTGAGGGTTGTTACATTTTCCTTCAAAAATATGATGATTTAGGGCGTTGTTAATTCATGATTAGGCTTACTAGTTGGAAAAGAAATTAATCTACCTTGTGATTCAAGATTGGTTAATTCAACTTTGATATTGAGGAATTCAAAAGTCTAAAATTTCGTTTTACTTTTGCATTGTGATTTATGGGTTATAGTCCAACAAAAACATAATCGTACAACCAATATTTTCAAAACCATGGAATTTTTGCACATATAGAAATTCAAATGTGGTGCTCATGATTGCAAGTACCACATAAAAAGGAATGGGGATATGATTGCAGGTGTTTGGAAAGAAAAATTTCTTATTTTTTATTTAGTTAAAATGGTATTAAAAGGTAAAATAAGTTAAAATAATTAATAGGATAAAATGTCATGTTAAATTTATAATTATTTTACTTTTTTCCTTACAAATATTACATCAAACTACAAAAAAATATAACTCTTTTCCAAACATAACTATTTTAACCTAATAAAATAATCAACTTCTCAAACATCCACATTGTGAAGTAAATAAAATATATATAAAAAGTATTCCTAAAATTGTTTTATTTTACCTTTTAATAATGAAATTGAACCCAAGATCTAGCATTAATTTTTTAGATATTTTTGTTCAAATTATTGAAATAAAAATCATCAAGCCGTTAAAGGTTGGGGTTAAATGGGTTAAATTTGGGGTAAAGTTAAAAAATTTATATTTTTTAAGTAGATAAGTTTAAAAAAATTAAAAGCCTGTTTGCCATTAATTAAAAAACACTAGGCAACCACTGAACTTTCTTACTCATGAAAAAGTAATTTTTTAAGTAAATTTTCAAACCCACTAATTTTTTAGTTTTTAAAAGGACACAAAAATAACTAAAAAAAGCAATCCCAAAGCACTCTTAGCGAATGAAAATAGAGAACTTCTCGCATGATTGTAATTTCATTATCTATTAAATGTTGTAAGAGATAAATGTATTTTATTTTTAACTATGAAATATAACAACCAATTCTTATTCAATGTCGGCAATTCTCGTTTCAATGTACTATTCATTACAATGATTAATCATTAATTATTTATTAAAATATAATAACGATACTTTTCGCAACAAAAATATTTGATTCTTAAAAAATAACTTTGCCCAAAAATTTTAATCTCTAAAATTTTAATTTTTTATAGTGATTAGACCAAGCAAAGTCTATCCATTCAAACAAAGTGTAATATTTTTCAACGTTTCACGCTAATTTCTACGTGTATAATTATTTATAGAGCAATATTAGGAATGACCTCTCCTCAATATCATTAATTTTTTAGGTAAATTATCAATAGGGATTAATAGTTAGATTTAATTCTTATCAAATTTTATTAAAAATAAATCTTAATAAAATTATTGTTAAAATTAATTTTTTTTGAGACAATTAGTGACATGCAAAAAAATTGACAATTAGTGACTTTTTTTGTCACAATTTTTATAAAGTATCGCTAAAACTTACAATTGATGTTTTTCTGTGATTAATTTTTCAAACTGTCGCTAAAAGTTAAAAATTAATGACGATTTTTTTTAAACTGTCGCTAAAACTTATAATTAGTAACTTTTTTGTGACAAAATTTTGAAACGGTTCCTGAAAATTAACAATTAGTGATGTTTTTAATATTATTTGATGAAAAACGTCATTAATTATCAATGAACCTATTGGACAATAAATCCACCTATAATTAGGGTTGAGTAAGGAATCCGTAAAATCCGTAATCCAGTCCAGTCCAGTCCAATTCAGTAGGTTTGGATTGATTTTTTAAATCCGTAATTCAGTTCCGGATTGGAACTGATCCAAACCGTATACAAATAGTCTATATTTTTATTATAAACCCTCCCGCATAGTATTTCTTTTATTCCATATAAAACCTAAACACAAACCTAAACACGCATAGTATCTTCTTTAATTACTTTTATTTGTTAGTTTTTAGTTTTGATTTGTAATGATCTAAATACTTATGGTGGAACTAATTTTCTTACGGTTGTTTACATTCTAGAACAATATATCGCTATTATAGAAAGATGTGTTACTATTGTGGAACTAATATAGTGCTATGTTTATATTTTTATTAAATCAATGTGTTATATATATATTTTTTATTTAATTATGTGAATCTGTGGTCCTAAACCGATCTAATCCATGTTTAAATGGATTGGTTTGGATTGGTTCCACGATTTAAACGGATTGGATTGGTTCTAATTTTTTAAGAACCGTAGATAACGAATTGGTCCTGATTTTATCCAAATGCGATCCGATCCGGACCATGCTCATCTCTACCTATAATGACCTATACATAAGTCCTAAAATTTATACTTCTCTATAGTATATTTTGCGAGTCTTATTCTGAGTTCATAACCATAATCCAACCCACTCATCTTGTAGATCTGGCAATGAAGATTAGCTATATAAAAAATCAATTTTATCGGATATCAATAGACACATGAACAAATTATATTTTATTTTTTAAAAATAGATGATAACTATGAGTTTAAACTTAAATTATCTATTATATAAAAAAAAAAATATGATTTGTTCATCTATTCATCGATGTTCGATGAAATTAATTTTTTACACAGATGATCTTTACTACGAGTCTTACGAGATGATCGGCTTTGGATTATTGTTGCGGATTTAAAATAAGGCCCATAAAATATAATATGGAAGAGTATCGAGGATAATGGTAATGGGTGATTCTATTTGCACCCAATTAATAACTCAATACGTCTAATTAAAATTTTAAAATTTTACTTCCTATATTCTAATATAAATTTATTAATAAGGACAATATATATTAAATCCTAATTTTTTTTTTTTTCATTGGTACATTCTAATCACTTATACTTATTGTTTATATTAAACTCCTTCATCTTCTTTCCCAAATTTCAATTATTTTCTTTTTATCTTCTCTCACACTCTAAAACTCCAATCTACCTTATTAAAACTCACCATTATCATCAATATCATTATTAATATGGACTAAAATTTGTGTGAAAACAAATTTTAAAAAATCCTTCATATTTGTGGGAAAACAACGTTTGAAAATCCAGAAACGGCGTATATTTTTTTCTTAAAATCAGATTGTTACAAGAAGTTATTCCTAAACCAGTTTTTGGGAATAGTACTCCAAACAACTTTAATGTATTTTTCGCTAACGTTATATTTGGTTAGGAGATTTCAAAAGGAATTTAGAAAAGAAATGAGAAAATATGTGTGAACCTAGGTGAAATGTAAATATATTTTATTTATATTTCACCTACATTTTTCCTTTCACGTTACAAATCTCTTTCCAAATCTTCTAACCAAATATAACATAAATAAAAGCAAAAAACCGAATGAACACACATCCAAATGGGCATATTGAATTTGATCATTTTGTTCGCAGATTTAAGAAATAATTGGTGCATTTAATTTGTGATAGGTTGATTCAGTATTGTTTGATTCGCTTTATCTATGGATAATAATCAAAGAAGTTTTTGATTGGTTTATTATATAAGTGTATCTTGAAGGATAATTTATGAAAAAACCTAAGGTGTATTGCGAGTAAATTATAACTTTAAATAATTTAATAGAGTGTACTAAAAAATTGGGCGGATTAAATGATTTTTTAGATGCAAATAGAATCCCCCAGTGGTAATAGTGATAGGACGGACAAATCTCGGGCCGAACTTGCACTATATAGTAGGGATATAGGGGTCATCCCAAGTCCGATCTGACCTGAGTCGACATTAAGCCTAATCTAGCCATCCCAAACATGGCCTTAAAAAAATTTCAAATCCCAAACTCGCCAATTTAACTAAATAGATGAGTTTTTAATTTTTTATTTTTTATTTTATTTTTTCATGATTATTAAATTATTTAAATCTTTTTATTTTTTATTTGAATTTACTTGGAAAATTTATTAGGAAATCATTTTTCAAGTACTTGTATCTCAATTAATCCATAATATATTCTTATATTCCAATAAATCCTATTATTTAGATATTTAGGCCTCGTTTGAAAATAAGCTATTTTAGTAACTTTTGAATTTTTTCGAAAAGACTTGCAGAAAAATAAAAAGTGATAAGACAACTTATAGTAACTTTTTGGTTAAAACTAAAAATTGCGAACCAAATCATAATTCTCATATTTGAGGTATTTTATGGACAATTTTACTTTTATAAATATTTTTTGAACCATTAGCAATTTGGTTTTATGAATATTAATATTTGACAGTGTGAATGTTCACATCATAAACATATGAACATTAATACGCACTTCACCCTATTATTATTAAGAATATTTTAGCAACTATGTCACTTATAGGACTTATTAGAATATAAGAAAATAATTTAGACTAAGTGCAATACAAATAGGTGAAGAGAGATTTATGAATAAATGCCCTGATTTAGAATGTTAACAAAATTCAATAGTAAAATAAATATCACTGTATTTGGTTTCAATTTTCTGAAAATTTAGTTTTTTTTATTTTTATTGTAGTGAATATTTTTAAAATTTTAAGCATTTTTTTTTTACTTTATTAGATGTACTTTAGATGTATCTAAAAAGTAAAATATTTAAAAAAAAATCAATAAATACACAAAAATGTACTAAATTTTCATTTTTTTTTTTTATATTTTTGGTATTTAGTAAATTTTGTAAAGATTTTTTTTCACAAATATTATACTTTTTAAATGTATTTATGTTAGGTGTATCTAAAAATTAAAATTTTTGTTTAAAATATTAAAAAAATCAGTGAAAAAAAACATGAAAAATAAAAAAATAATAATTTTCTAAAAAGAGAATTCTAAAAAGTGAAACCAAACAAGCTGATGCGATTTTTAACAAATATTTTAATTTAAGTCCTAAAAGAATATATACTTTTTTGTCTTTTTCATTTTTTCTACTTTATTTTATAAAGTGGGTTTGTTGGATTGGGCTAGAATAGAACTCTTTATCCCGAACTTAGCCTGAATATCAAACGAGTACAAAATCTTAGCTCAGCCCGGCCTATTAGGTAAAATAATGGGAGAATTACTTAACAGTTGGACACAGAAAAAGAAAATACACAAACATGGAGGGATGCTAGTGAAACTTGCACCCCACCATAGACTCACTTGCACTCTATATATTTTTTAAATTTTTTCTGCTTTATTATCAAGTAATTCTCCCTCAAATAATTATTCCAAACTGTGAAAATATTAGGTTGGACTAGGTGGGTTGGGCGAGCCAACGGGCTGATGGTCACCCTATATAGAGATGAGCCATTCCCCATATTAGGGATACAAAATCTTAGCTCAGTCCAACCTTATGGGTAAAATAATTATCCCAAACCATAAAAATATCGGGTTGGACTAGGTAAGTTGGGCAGACCAACGGACCAATGGCTACCCTTATAAGGCGAAGAGTCATTTCACATAAATTTTTTATCAAACACTCACATGAGAATAAATCCCACCAAAATTTAGTAAAAAAATTAAGGTAGGTAGCGTTTTTGTTATTTATATTTATTGAATTACTATTTATCTTTAACTTCACAACTTTTTAAGTTGTTGATTTCACTCATGAATAGTAAACAATTATTTATTACATTTATTTTAATATTAAATTTTTACTCATATGAGAGAGAGAGAGTTGTTTGATTGTATTATTGATTTATCTGTCGTTGACTTTTTCAGTCTCCTCCTAATTTACTTGGCATGTGAGCTAAATTAAAATTAAATTTTTTTAAATTAAATCCATAAACAAAGAAGGGGGTTGTCGAGGAAGAACACAGGATATATAAAGAGCAACACAGAGCTTGTCTACGCCGAGAATCCATAAAGCCAAACGCCCCAAGTCCTCTAGCTCCTCTGAACCCTTTTGGTTGTGAGCTCTACAAGGTATGAACTCTCTCTCTCTCTCTCTACAATTGTGTCAACGTTGCCTGTATGATATGATATAATCTGAAGAGTCAGATTATATAAATGAGTAGAGCAACCTAGGATAGGAGCATATTAGTGCCGTTTTGGCAACTAATAAAAAAGTTTTTTTTTTTTTTTTTAACAAACCCAAAAAAAAAAAACCTTCATAAAACGCCAAACTCCCATTTGGCAACTTTCCAAAAAACAACTAAATTACAATTTATTTAGAAAAAAAAAAAAAAAAAAAAAAAAAAAAAAAAATAAGTAATATATTATTTTTTTTATTTTGGAGTGATGTTTTAAAAAAAAAAAAAAAAAAAAAAAAAAAAAAAAACTTTTTACCAACTTCCTAAATCACTTTCAAAAAAGCCAAAAAATTTGATAAAAAGTCAAAAATCAACTTTTTATCAACTTCCCAAAACACCGCTGCTAGTTTAGATCAGCCTATCACGTTCAAAAAAAAAAAAGGATCAGTCAATCCATGTAACATGACTAGCAACCCTTGCGCTTACTCTTATTAAAGCTTGGTTTGGGGTAACCTATATAATCTATCTTTTTATCTTTTTTCTATCACATCACATCTCTACTTTTCTGCACATCTTTTCGTAAAAAGACAAAAAGTACACTTTTTTAGGACACCCCAAACCAACCCTAAGTATGAGTAATTTGAAAAATATGTTAGCGTGTAATATTTTGTATGGTATTTTTACATATATATTTGGTACACGAAATATGTATTCAAATTTTTTTTCTTTAATTTTTAACGTACCCAGACGTACCTAGTATATGTCCAAATCATATCATACCTCAGTTGGAACAATATTTTCTTCTATTACAAACATAAAACTCATTTTACTAGACTTCTTTTTTTATTTTTAGTTTTATGCTTAGCATGATTTTAAAATTAAACTATAATTTGTAAGTTATTTAATATACTGATATTTAATTTTGATTTGTATTTTTACTTTTGACATTAAATGTTAATTATAGGTTGGATCTTAACAAATTAAACCATTTAATTAATTTTTGTATTACTCTAAATTAAAAATAAATATTTTTTTACAAGCGTACCAAGGCATATCCGTACCTTATTTTTTTTAGATTTTACCGTATCAACGTACCCATATCGTACCCATACTAGTACCAGTACCAGTACTTGTACCCGTACCTGTGCTTCATAAGTTTTGGTATTTTTAGATCTATGCATTGGAACTTAGACTTTGGCCCAATGAATTTATAATCACAGTGTTTTTTTTTTTTTTTTTTTTTTGAAATAGATATAATCACACCTTAAAGTGTTGTAAGAGAAGGTTTAGAGACTGGGGTTTAAACTGATTGAGTAACGGTGGTTTATGAATTTGAAAAATGATTTTAAAAAAGAAAAGAAAAATATAGGTTAATAAAAGGAATCATTTGTTATGAAATTAAAATTTTCAAAAAACAAGATGTAATTTTTAAAATTACAATAAACAATTCATATTTTAGACAAACCTTAAAGGGTATACTTGCAATTTGTACTAAGAAAATGAATAATGTTTATCCTCCATATTGATACTTTCTCTATATTTGAAAGATAAACCCCCTTTGAAGGTGGTTTTAGAGGATGAGTCAGAGTGAGTAATCTTTCATATTTTTGGATAGATTATGTAAATAGTCCTTGTACTTTACACGATGTGTCAATTTAGTCTCTACAATTTCAATTTGCTCGATTTTGCCCCTTAATTTAACGGTTGTGTCATTTTAGTCCAATAAATAACGGTTGTTAAATTAATTTAACGGAAGGTCAAATAATGTGTCAATTTGGTCCCTGTAATTTTAATTTTCTCGATTTTGACAAGAACTAAATTGACACGTTGTGAAAAATACAGGGACCAAATTAACACATTGTTTAACTTTCCGTTAAATTAACTTAACAATTGTTATTTATTGGACTAAAATAACACAATTCATTAAATTAAGGGGCAAAATCGAGCAAATTGAAACTACAGGGACCAAATTGATACATCATGTAAAGTACAGGGACTATTTGTATAATTTTTCCCATACTTTTATACTTTATAATTTTTTTTTTTGAATAATTATTAGAAATAACTCGGATAAAAATAAATACTAAAAAAAATATTATTTTCAATTTTTAAAAAAAATCCCCCTCCAAAAGAGAAAATCATATAAAAATACGGGTTTTGTAATCATAGTTCTATCCCTACATTCTAGTATGATATTTGGTTTGAGTTTTGGAAAATTAATTCCACCACTCCTTTTGAAAACTCGTTCTAGGCGGGTTTTTAAAATTTGAAATTTGGCCTACCAGTCGTCCCCTCAAGTGTCCGCTTGGTTGACCTGAACAGTGCGATTTTTTATTTATTTTTAATAAAACAATATTTTTGAAATTTAAAAAAAAAAATTGTAAACTTTTAATAGATTTTTGAGTTGTGTGTTTGGTTATGAGTTGTAAGTTTTTGTATCAAATATCATATGTCACATCAAAAATTATCCACTCAATTCAAAACTCTTTTCAAAACTCATTCACCAATCAAATTTTCTAAATGGGAATTCGGTAACAATAATGCTGAGTATCATGAAAGAAATATCATGAAAAATTTTTAATAAATTTTTTTTATTGATTAAAAAAAAAAAAAAAAGGCTGTGTTTGGTAAAGTTTTGGAAACATAATTCCACACCTTAGTTTGAAGTGCTGTGTTTGGTTAGAATTTTCAAAAATTAATTTCACACCCACTTTTGAAAACATATCTACCCAATCATCCTCCCGGATGTCCCCCAGTTGACCGGAACAGTGTTTTTTTTTTTTTTTTGGCACCTGTTATTTTTATATTTTAAATAAAAAATATTTTTGAATTTTTTTTTAAATTTTTTATGTGCTTTGAATAGAATTTTGGATTGTTTGTTTGGTTATGCGTTATAAGTTTTTGAATCAAATATCATATATCACATCAAAAATTTCAAACTCAATTCAAAACTCTTTTCAAAACTTATAACCAAACAAATTTTTCACATTCAAATCATAATTCCAAAACTAACAAACTTAAAATACAACTCTATTATTAAATCATAATTCTAAAACTCTATCATACGCTATCAAAGATTCTCCACTCTTGAATTAATATGTAGTTTTTTGTTGTATGTTATGCAATTACCTTAGATTAATTTCATAAAAAAAATTATGATATTTATTTCATAATGCGTAACATTATTTAGTAGTTCTCTTGATCTTATCTTTGGAACCACTATCATTTCTCTATCGAAAAAAAAAAAAAGCGTATTAGTTAAGGATCATGTTATACAATACACTCCCTCAAATTGTAATACAAATGGTTAAACTCATTCCATTTAAAGGGTGTGTATCATATGAAAGTTATGATTTTTGTAATATTAATTATCATAAATGTAATAATTAAAACTTTTTAAATTATAACTTAAATAAAAAAGAGTCAAAACAGTCACAATCAAACAACATATATGTGATAATCAAACATCTATTGAATAACAATGTTATAATTAGGATCACAATAAATTATAACTAAGTCATAATTAAATTATAATTAACACTATAATAAATCATAATCAAATATCACAAAAATTGTAATTGGAACCTAAAAGGATGTGTATTATAAAATTCCCTTTATTTAAAAGAAAAAAATACTAAAAGCACGTAATTTATACAGAATTATGTAATAGCCATGGTTTATGAATATTAAAAAAAAGAAAACATTTATATGTTGTTCTTGTATCTCCATGGTTTGCTTTGCTGGTGCATTCCAGCCAATCGCGATGCATTCGATTTCTTTGGTTGCTCTCTCTCTCTCTCTCTCTCTCTCTCTCTCTCTCTCTCTCCCCTCTTCCTCTTCACTCTATATATATGTATGTTTCTCATGCGTGAGCGGACTTTGTGTGAGTAGTGCAACTTGAACTTGTTTAGTTGGATTGAGAGGTTGTCTAAGTCCGAGTTATATTAAATATCTTCTTCTAATGGATAAAAACTATGTGGGTAGTCCGTGCACCTCTTGTTTCCCTTTAATTTTTGTAGTTTTGGTTGCAATAATTTTACTTTTGAATTTTTCATATTACATTAATTTAGCTTAATTGGTAACATAATTTTACAATTCTAGTTAATGAATATAAATAAGACTCATTTTGCATGTGTTAAATGTTAGTTTATATAAACAGATAACAAGTGGTGTTTGGTGTTGAGCAGCGATGGAACAGCATATCGACCACATTGGAGGAAGTAAAAGTGATGTAAAGCCGCGTCTGGTGCTCAAGTCGTACGAGAATCGCAGTAGAGCATCCGGACTCAAGAGGTATGAACCACCTTGTATCCCACCTTGCATCTTTAGAGTGCATGAAGCTCTGCGTAATGTAAATAAAGAGGCATACACACCTAGGCTAGTTTCCATAGGGCCTTACCACCACGGTCAACCCAAACTACTAGCTATGGAAAAACATAAAGAGCGTTATTTTGAATTAGTTCTTGAACGTACCAATAAGACACAGGAGTATTACTTGAATTCCATGAAAGGGTCAGAAGAAACAGCTCGCGAGTACTATGCAGACCCCATCGATGATAACCTCAACAGTGACAAGTTCGTGAAGATGATGCTATATGATGCTTGCTTTATTGTTGAGTTTCTTGATCTTGTGCCTCAGTCTGATCGTCAAAGTCAACAAGGACAACAATCTCAAGATGTGGGTCATGATTACGACCCCATTGTGAACACATCATGGATGAGAGCACATATTTGCTGTGACTTGATGCGGCTTGAAAACCAACTTCCATTCTTTGTTATATTTAAATTTTTTTCCCTCGTGACCGGGACCCGAAATCCTCCTACCTCCATCTTCAAGAAGCTGGCTGAGAATTCTTTCTTTTGTATCATGCCAAAAACGTCAGACTTTTCCAGATTCAATTTTGAAGATGAATCTGTCTCTGAAAGCAAGCATTTTCTTGACTTGTTGCATAATGTTTATCATCCCCACCCCCCCTCCTCCAGAGAAAAGTTAAATGAATGCCAAGGCAAGAATCAGAGAATTTGCTTTAAGATGCCGTCTGTGATAGAGCTTCAGGACGCTGGTGTCAAGTTCGAGGCTGTGGAGGATGGTGATGATACCCTCAACCTGTTCGACATCGACTTCAAAGATGGTCATTTTAAAATACCAAAGTTTAACGTCGATGATTGGACAGAAACATTCTTCCGTAACATCATTGCCTATGAGCAACATTCCTCAAATGACAAACCACAATATTTCACCGATTATACATACTTCATGGATCTACTTATCAACTCCAAAGAAGATGTGAAACAACTTCGTAGCCATGATGTTCTTGACAACTGGCTGGGTGATGACGAAGAGGTGGCACTTATGTTCAACAAACTGGGTCACGGAAGAATGATTGCGAGTAGCTTCTACTATGATGAAATGTGCAGCAACGTGAGCGCTTATTGCAAGAGATGGTGGAGCAGAACAAAAGCTTCATTGAAGCGTGATTATTGCAAAAATATATGGGTTACTCTTGCCACTATAGCAGCTGGATTTCTCCTCCTCCTCGCTATCACACAGACTGTCATTGCCCTAATTACGATTATTATTTCGCCCCCCTCCCGACATTGATCTGATGTTGTTTGCTTAGGCCACCACCCTGTTATCCACTATGTTATTTCAACAAACTATTATGCATCTGCATATGAGACAGTTTCTATGTTTGTATAAATGTGAGTGAGAGTGAATGTGTTTTCAGAATAAGTGTACTGTATTAACTCATGAACTTAAATATTCAATGTGTTATCATGTGAGTGCTTGAGATTTCTTCTGCGTTCGGTTTATATGTGCCTAAGATTTCTGTTGAAATAAACTATGATTTTACTTTCTAGGTCTGTTTCATATTAGAATTATTACCCCCAAAACTATACTTCCATAATCAATGTAACCCCTGTTCTTTTTATAATTTCAATTTTACACCTAAACTATTTTAGATCAATTTTATCCATGCCGTTAACTATCATTTGTAATCAAACGGAAGTTGCTGACGTAACCAAACTATTTCAAAATATCAAATAGACCCTCAAACTTCACGTTGTTTAGGGGTCCAATTGATATTTTAGAAATAGTTTGAGGGGTAAAATGAAATTTCAAATAAAGATGACAGCTGATAGTAGAGGCAAAATTAATCCAAAATTGAATAGTTTAGATGTAAAATTAAAATTAAAAAAATTTTAAGAGTTAAATTGATCATCGAAATATAATTTGAAGGGCAAAATGAAATTTCCTCCAAAAAAAAAAAAAAAATACTCAGTCTCATTCTCTCTTACCTTTTGCATGTTCATTTTTAAAAAATAAATAAAAACAAACAAACACTTCAAATTTTTTTACCTCATATTTTAAAAATCACTAAAAAAAATGACTTTCCAAACAAACAGATCGGCTAATCCATGTACACGACTAGCAACCCAGCAGCTAATTCCCAAGTTTTGGAACTGAAAAATATTATGTAGTTTGGTTTTAAAAAAAAAAAACAACAAAAAATCTTTTTCAGTATTGTTATACCTTGGGTTCATTTTGCAATGTTTGGCAAACGTGTAGAGCAGCTGAACCAGTAGATTACGATTCATGCCATTACACGTTTTCAAAAAATTTGACTTAAGACTGTGTTTAGGTTGGAGATTTTGAGAAGGATTTTAAAATATATATATATATATATATATGTGTGTGTGTGTGTGTAAAATTATGTGAAATATAAGTATATATTTGGTTTTTATTTTTTTTTATTTTTTTTTTATTTTTTGTCACATCATTAAAGCTCAAAAATTAGAGGGATGTATCATTACTCTTATTTTTATTTCTTTTATTTTCTGTCATATAATTAGAGCTCAATTAGAGTTCAAAAATTAGAGGGATGTATCATTGTTCAATTGAGCTCTAATGATGTGACAGAAAATAAAATAAATAAAATTAAATAAAATCAAAGCCAAAACATCACATCACAGTGAGGTCCACTCCCATTAGAACTCCTTTATTAGAGTTTCCGATTATTTTTCGAGCTCAATTAGAGCTCAAAAATTAGAGGAATGTATTATTGCTCTTTTTCTTTTCTCTTACTAAATCTCTTTTCAAATCTTCTAACCAAACCAGTCTTACGGATTTTCATTTGGCAAATCATTTTAGTGCTAACACTGTAAAATGATTTACTTGGAAATTATTTTACTGAGCTTTTGCGCTACCAAACACTGAAAAATATTTTTAAAAAAAGATGAATTATACTAACAATTCTTATAGTTTAAAATTTGTGTCACTTTGGTCCTTAACCTTTCAATTATGATACATTTAATTTGAAATTTTGAATTTCGTTCCAAATAAGGACAGTTGAAGACATTGTTGCTCTATTTGAAGGGCAAACTCGTCATACAACTTATTTTGGATTAGTTAACTTATATGATGTTTGAAATATAAAGGTCTTTTTTTTTAATGAATAATGTTAGAATTTTTTTGGTCATAAAATTCTATTTGGTTTGATTTTCAAAATCTATTTTCAATTTTTTTTCCTAAGAAACTAAAAATTAAATTGGTGAAAAAAAAAATTAAAAGCACATCATTTTTATATAATTTAACTTTTGGAAGGGTAGAAATAATTTTTTTAAATAAATTTTTTTGATATTTATTTTCGTTAAATTAGTTTTTATTTTTTCAAAAGTCAAACATCGCAACAACTTTAATGTCATTATTAAACCAATCCATTAATCAAAAAATTCAAAATTAAAAACATTTCATATATTAAATATATCGATTATACATTAAAAACCTAATAACCATCCATTACATAATAACCATCTACATATATCTGTTAACAACAAATACAACCATCTAGTACATGATAACCATTGAAAAATACCAACAAAAATAATCATCCATTACACGATTATCATCCAAACACATACTAAAAATTAATTTAATAAAAAAATTAAATTATAAAAAATATTTTCAAAAATTATCATTTTTATAAAACTTTATTTTTGGTAAGTAGAAATAATTTTTAAAATTTAAAAATAAGTTTTTGACATTTATTTTTGTCAAACTATTTTATATTTTATCAAATTGACAACTTTACCTTTTAAATAGAGAAATAATGTCTTCAATTGTCTTCATTTGGAACGCATTTCAAAATTCAGTGTCAAATATATCACAATTAAAAAGTCAGGGATTAAAATGACACAAGTCTCAAACTACAGGGACTGTTAGTGTAATGAGAGATTTAATTATAAATCCCTTTTAGAGGTGTTTTATTCCAATAAGTCCACAAACTATTCTTGTAGTCCAATTAGTCTCATGTATTTATAGTTTTATTCCATGAGGTCCTTTTTTCCTGATTTAAAATTTTTGTTGGACTATTATACCCTTATTTTACTTTATTCATATGTATTACACACAAAATAAGATATACATGTTTTTCATATTTTGCTCTTTTTGATATATACGTTTTCCATTTTTTACTCTTTTTGTTTTAACAATTTTGCATCATCACCGTCTGCTAGGGATTCAGTGGGATACGATTATGAGATCGTGTTCATCTCTTCATTGGATATCAAACAAATTTGATCCAGTCGAAATCGACGGTAGTGTGACAGTCACAATCGGCGGAGGTAGAGACGGTGATGAATGGGATACGATTATGAGATTGCTTTCATCTTTTCATCGAATGTTGAATCAAGTTTGATCTAGTCGAAATCGACGTTGGCGCGACAGTCACAGTTGGTGATAAGCTTCAACGATATTGTTTTGTTTCCATTTCTATTTCTATTTGTGTTTGTAGTTTTACTCTGTGTGGAGTTCTTTGAAAGTTTGAGTGATGGGATGTTGGAATTATGAGGAGTAAGGTCTCTGGCATAGTAATGGGGCTTTCTTTGTAGAGAGAGGAGGTGGGTTTGGTTTGATTTGGATTGGTAGAATTCTAGGAATTGCTGAAGATGAAGATAAAGATGAAGATGATGAAAAAGAAGTTGTGGGTGATTATTTTTTATTTTTTGAGATGTTGAGATTTTTTGAATTTTTGATTTTGCTACTGCTATTGATTTTGATTTTTTATTGTTGGATTTCAATTTAGTAATAATTTTTTGAGATTGGTAATATGTCTCATGTACAAATGATGTGAATGTTCATATCATTAATCAGTATTAATATTCACACTAGAAAATTGTCATTGTGTTGTCGATCGGTGTTCATATTTACACACCTATATAATATTGAATGGTGAATATGTTTTCATTGTGTTCATTACCACTGTGACAAGGTGATGTTAAGGTTCACATCAGTATTGACACGACAGTCACAGTCGGTGACGATCTTCAGCGATGTTGTTTTGTTTCCATTTTTATTTCTATTTATGTTTCTAGTTTTACTCTGTGTGGACTTCTTCGAAAGTTTCAGAGATGGGTGTTGGAATTATGAGGAGTAAGATCTCTAGTATAGTAATGGGGCTTTCTTTGTAGAGAGGGGAGGTGGGTTTGGTTTGATTTGAATTGGTAGAATTCTAGGAATTGTTGAAGATGAAGATAAAGATGAAAATGATGAAGAAGAAGATGTGGGTGATGATTTTTTATTTTTTGATATGTTCAGATTTTTTGGATTTTTGATTTTGTTACTGCTATTGGTTTTGATTTTTTATTGTTGGATTTCAATTTAGTAATAATTTTTTGAGATTGGTAATGTGTCTCATATACAAATGATGTGAATGTTCATATCATTAATCAGTGTTAATATTCACATTAATTTGAAATAGAAAATTGTCATTGTGTTGTCGAACGGTGTTCATATTTATACACCTATATAATCTTGAATGGTGTATATGTTTTCATTGTGTTCATTACCACTGTGATAAGGTGATTTTAAAGTTCACATCAGTATTTGCCCGACAGTCACAGTCGGTGACGAGCTTTAGCGGTGTTTTTTTGTTTCCATTTTTATTTCTATTTATGTTTCTGGTTTTACTCTGTGTGGACTTCTGTGAAAGTTTGAGAGATGGGTGTTGGAATTATGAGGAGTAAGGTCTCTGATATAGTAATAGGCCTTTTTTTGTAGAGAGGGGAGGTGGGGTTTGGTTTGATTTGGATTGGTAGAATTCTAGGAATTATTGAAGATGAAGATAAAAATGAAGATGATGAAGAAGAAGATGTGGGTGATGATTTTTTATTTTTTGATATGTTGAGATTTTTTAGATTTCTGATTTTGTTGTTGCTATTGATTTTGATTTTTTACTGTTGGATTTCAATTTAGTAATAATTTTTTGAGATTGTTAATATGTCTCACATATAAATGATGTGAGTGTTCATATTATTAATCAGTGTTAATATTCACATTAGTTTGAAATAGAAAATTGTCATTGTGTTGTCGATCGGTGTTCATATTTACATCCCTACATAATCTTGAATGGTGAATATGTTTTCACTGTGTTCATTACTACTATGACAAGGTGATGTTAAGGTTTACATCAATATTGTATTAAATCACATAACCACAAGTCTCAATTTTTATTTTGGATACAAACATAATGTAAATGTTTACACTGGAACATACAAATGTGAAAGTTCGCATGAATTTTGGAATATAGATAAAACCATGGTTTCAAAGTGTTAATTACCATTATGGAATGGTGATATTAAAAATCACATCAAATTGCATTGCCCAAAAATCACATTAAGCTAATGATTATGTGTACACAATTGTAAACCAGCTGAAGTAATGTGAATGTTCACATTGATTTTATAATCCCCAAAAATATGAAAATATCAACATTGCAATAACCACAAACCATCTCTATGTGTACACAAACATGAAGTATACGTTTATGCACAATCAAATTATTAATGTGAGTGTTAACATCACGAATAAAATAGCAAATAAATTAGTTTAGTCACATGAAACTAATAGTTATGTGTACATAATTATAAAGCAACATAAACCAATGTGAATATTAGCATTGACATTGTAATAGAAAATATGATAACATACCAGTATACCTTATTAGGCACAACCAAAATAACTAATTCTGGTTCTTTTGTTCAATCAATATATATTCCAATATTTTTACAAAATTGCAAAGGATGTGAAGTTTGCATCCATTGGTAGTAGATACATTGGTTTTGTACGTAAATCATGGATTTTGTATCGGAAAAAACTATAATATTCACATCAATAATAGTTTTTGGCATGCTTGTATGCTTTCAACGTGCGTACAATGGTATCATCAAACTTCATTCATTTGGTGTGGTTGATCTTAGCATTCATCAATGGATCAAATAATATTCAAAATGGAGTTTGCCTCAAGCAGTTCAACTGAGCCTCTGAGAACTTGGTGCTCGTTATCAATTTAATTAAGCCTGTAATATTTGATCGGTGGTAGTTAACACAACGCATGTCGATGTAGGTGCTCCTCTCTGTCAGTACGTTATCGTCTTTGACATGATAATCCTCTCTATTCCTCTTTGTTTCTGAATTTAAGACAACATCTGCTACATAGACATGCACATTAGTGAGTGTCTATATGAACCAATAATTAAGGTTCATGTCAAAATCGAACTACAATGAGGAGACACTTTATTAGTTGGAGGTTAGCTTGATGTGAATGTTCACAATATATCATACAAATGGGTAGATCCACAACAATCATGTAACAAATTTATTTACAACATGAGTTACTAAGACACCACCAACATATCATTGATTTCAAAGTACATCATATTGATAAGAACATAATTTCTCAACACAAAGGAAACATTTACATACTATCTCAACAGTAACATTCACATAACCATATTGACCAAACCCATGTAAGAATTATTTTAGCAATAAGAATAATGTGAATGTTCACACTTACATTCACATGAGCCATATTGTGAATAATGTTAAACTTTAGAAAAATCTAATTAAGCCATAATTATAGCAACACAAAACCATTATGTTTAAAATAAAATGGCTTATATAGTGTCAACATGCACAGAAATACATTGAACAATATGAATATTCACACAAATTACTGAGAGTATAAAAATAAGAATAAACCTCATAATCAAATACCATATATGATATGAATGTTTACAGCCATTAACAGGAGGTGGTCAATTTAAGCCGATTGTGAATGTTCACATCAGAATAACATACACCAACAATAATAATAACAACAACAACAACTAAAACAAGTGAGTTGGTCCACAATAGTGTTTTCCATGTGAATGTTCACTACCTTTAATAACAACAGCAACTGTTACTGTAATTTTTTTCATGAAATCATATAATTGGGGGTGAGAGGTTCACATTCAATCATGAATGGTATTAATAACAATAATCACACGAAAAAGGGAATAATAACAATAATATGAGCTTCCACACATTATATGAATAGAATCAAGGGATATGTGTAGAAATCCACATTAGTGCAAATTCAAGAAGAGTTTTAGGGTTTGTATAGAAAATAGGTGATGAATACTTACGTTTGGTGACCATTTCGATGGTTTGGTTGCCACAGGTGGTCGGCAATGGTGATTCCGGGGAAGATGGAGATACCAATGGCAATTTCGACAAAGAACGGCGCAAAGACGATGAACATAGTGATGAGACAATGAGAGGAAAAATAGGGGATTGATGACTAGGGTTTCGGGTTTTGAAAGGTGGAGAGATCTTCTCCACGATTTTCTGGAAGAGAGAGAGAGATTGTTATTTTGGTTCAAAGATGATGAATGTGGGTTTTGGCTTGAGGGGTTTTTGGTCTTTATATAATGAGTAGGACCTAATGGAATAATCTAAAACATTTTGGGTTGTATAGAATAGAACTCTTAGAAAGGGGATTTACTAAAAAAGCTCCCTGGTGTAATTCACCCTAAAAAAAATATTTTAGGATCAAACAAACAAAGCCCAAGGGTCACAATTTAAATAGTAAAGAGTTATTACAAGACTACCAAATATTTACACTTTGGAATTTTAAGATTTATGCATTGTATTAGGGAAGCATACAACTAATCATAAAAATATTGTGTATATATGTTGTGATTCTGAACAAGCAGATGCCAAAACAATTAAACAATCTCTTGTCCATTTATTGCATAAAAATAGACATTTTCTTGAAAACAAACATTATGCACCAAGTCAAGAAAATGTTTATGGACAAAAAAACCGTAAGTTGATTTAATAATTGTAATTTATTTAATTTATTATATATTTGTCTAAAAAAAATAAGTGATTGGGTTTTTTTTAAAAAATAGATCATTCAACTTTTAGTATGTAATAAATTAAATATATTACGAATATTGATGTAACTTAATTTTTTTTTCTTCTTATAAATGATCTACACAAAAAAACCTATGACGGACATATAATGTTTGTTATCGTCGTCCATTCTGAACAAACAACTAAAACAATCTATTGTCCATTCTGATCAAGAAAACAAATAAAAATTTCGCTACAATATTCCAGTGATACGTAGATGATAATACAAAATAGTAGCATAACATTTCTATATTTTATTATCTTTTTATGTGATCAATAATAATATTTATATAAAAGAAAATACTAAAAATACATAATTTTAGATCTTAATCCTCTCCATTTCATATTATAATAGATTTCTATTACATATCTAATGATTATAAAATAGGTATGTTCAACCCCATAATTTTTATGCCAAACACTTGTACAAAATAACATGATAATGACATTTTTACAATTATAATAATGGAAATGGGGTTGATTATTGGGTATTTTAGGAGGACGACCACGTAGTATTCCATAGTATTATGATTGGTAGAAAAAGTGAGATATCACGATTTTGTGTTGAGTGAATGAGAAACATAAGAGAACATAATGAATTATGATTGATAAAAGAATATGAACACATGCTATTCCGAAAGTACCTAATAATTTTTCTGGACATGTTTTTTTGCTTCTCATTAATAAATATAAATGTTTGCGTGCATTAAATTTTTGTATACAAATTGTGCTTCGCTTTGTAAATAATGATTAGCCTTATTTAACAACATTGCCATGATCACCGAAAAAATGACATGAAATAAATGTTTACATCTATAAATGTAAAAATAAATAAAATAAAAATAAAAAATAAATACAAATGTTTCATGGTGGTGATTTCGGTGCGCCAAATTTTCGATGCTGATATACTTTTTTTTCCTTTAAATTTTACAGATAATAACAAGGGTTGAGCAGGGCTGGAACAACATACCACCATCAACATTGAAGAAAGAGAACCTTTGTCCTATGAACCAACTTGTATCTCAAAGTGCATGTAGGACTGCGTCATGCAAATGAAAAGGCATACACATCTGTGCAAGTTTTTACAGGGCCTTACCACCATGGTCAACCCAAACTACTTGCTATGGAAAAACATAAAGAGCGTTATTTGAAATTGCTCCTTCAACGTAACAACAATCAAAGTGTAGAGCTTTACTTGGATTGTATGAAGAAGTTAGAAAACAGCGCTCGCAAGTATTATGCAAACCCACTTGACCACCTCGACAGTGATTAATTCATGAAATGATGCTATATAATGCTTGCTTTGTTATCGAGTTTCTTTTTGGTGCGATTGCGTTTGATGTTGTTGAGTATCATCATCAACGACGAAGACATTCACAAGATGTGGGTGATGATGACCCTATTGTCAAAGTAACATGGATGAGAACACAAATTTGCAATGACTTGATGCTACTTGAAAATCAACTTCCATTGTTTGGTATATCTGAATTTTTTGACATGAGCTACAGCATGACTACGTCCATGACCCAAAATCCAAAGCAGAATCATCCTAGCCCCACACTAACGGAGCTGGCTATTCATTCTGTTGCTTGCACGCTACCAAGAGAGAGTGACATTCACAGAATTAATTTTGAAAATATGCATCTTTCTAAAAGCAAGCATTTTCTTGACTTGGTGCATAATGTTTTTCTTCCCTCCTCTGGAGATGATGAGTCGGATGCCCGCCAAAACAACAACTCTAAGTTCGTTTATAATCAGAGAACTTGCTATAAAATGCCGTGTGTGATAGAGCTTCAGGACTCTGGTGTCAAGTTCGGGGCAGAAGAGGATGATGATGAGCTCAACCTCAGCATGTTTGATATCTGCTTCGAACATGATCATTTTAAAATACCAAAGTTTAACGTCAATGATTGGACAGAAACATTCTACCATAACATCATTGCCTATGAGCAACATTCCTCAGCTGACGAACCAAAATATTTCTCCGATTATACATACTTCAAGGATCTACTTATCAACTCCAAAGAAGATGTGGACCAACTTCGTGCCATGACGTTCTTGACAACTGGCTCGGTGATGACAAAGAGGTGGCACTTATGTTCAATAAGCTGGGTCAAGGAAGAATGATTACGGATCAGTTCTACCATGCTGAAATGTGCAGCAAAGTGAACGCTCATTGCCAGAGATGGTAGAAGAGAAGAGTAGCTTCATTGAAGCGTGATTACTTCAAAAATATATGGGTTACTATAGCCACTATTGCTACTGGTTTTCTCCTCCTCACTCCTATACAGACTGTCATTGCCCTAATTACTATTCTTACTTCGTCCCCGTCTCCACACTGATGTCGTTTGCTTAGGTCACCACTCTATCTGCTATTTTATTTCAGCAAAATATTTTGCATATAGAGAGTAGCTATGCTTAACTATGTTCATATTAATCTGAGTGAGAGTGAATGTCTTTAGAATAAGTGTAGTGGTATTAATCCATGAACTTAAATATTATAAATGTGTTATATCATGTGAGTGTTTGTGATTTTCTTCTTCTTTCGTTTTGTATGTTCCAAACATTTTTGTTAGAACAAAGTATGATTTTACTCTCTTTGTCTATTCTATTAGAATTACATAGCTTCTCCAGTGAAATCGTTGGCGTGAATTTGCCCTCAAAATTTAAATATTTTTATTTTTACCCATAATTAGGAAAGAATTTCAAATTGCCCCCTCTTTTGCTTTTTTCAACTGAACCGTTCCATTGCCCCCTTAAATACTTAAATTGCTTTGAAGACCCCATTTTATAAACATATACACATCTATATAACCTATACATATACATATAGACAACAAATTGCCTTAGTTCTCTCTGACTTTAATAATAAATAATTATATTTTTGTGTTTATTATCAACTTATATAGTTTATATCATTTTATCATTGTTGATTACAAAAAATAAAAAATAAAAAAAATCTAATGTTATGGTAAATGGTTGCCCCTTTTGACTAAATTTTCTTGTTCTGCCACTGCTAGTGATGCTTCATAACTATAATGATAAAAAATACTCTATATATACCATATAGAGAACCGGGATGACAAAAATGAATCCAAAGTGCTGAAGCATATAAATCTGAATATGGAAATACAAAAATCATATGACTTAAACCACATACTATGAACAGAAGGCCACCCACTTACAACATCACTACCCAGCTGATGATTGTCAAAGACATCACACAAAATGCAAGCAAACATAAACAAGTTCTCAAACATCCAACGCTCGACTCAAAAACTGTGCTCTCATATTATTGGTACCACAATTTAAAATTATTAGTAGGTAGATGTTGGGGTACGTATAAGCAACCTCTTTACCATCTTCTATCTTCAAGCAAGGTGATAGACGCATACCTCTTCTGTGTTGAAAAATATCAGACAGTGCTAATGTCAACTCGGCTTTTATGGAGCTGAAAGGCTGGGGTGATCCAGTTACCACAACTGCATTGGAACCCTGACCAGTTGAAGTAACCCAAGCGAGCTTCACAATGTACACATAAAAGCTTGCCCTCCAATGCACCTTCTTCAACTGGTGCCAAGGGGGTAACAAGAATCAAAAACTAAAATTTCAAATCATGTGCATGCAATTTATAGTATAGAGACGACACAAAAAATACAAATAAAAAGATAGGGGCTTCATGCTGCAGTGGATGATCTAAAATGGGGCTCACTGGAGCAAATATGAATAGCCTTGATAATGAAAGAAAGACAACTAGGCTTGGACATTTGAAAGTAGTATCATAGGAATGATGATCTATTGACCAATTAAACCATAAACTTTAGGGATGCAAAAAATAAATAAAATAAAATAAAAAATGGAACCGAACTGACAGTCCAAGGAAATTTTGGTTTTTGGTTTGTTTTTCATAAGGTCAGTCTGCTTTTCAGTTTTGAAAAATTTTAAACCGATACCAACTGAAATATTATATTTAAATAAAATTTATATATATATTTTTAGTATTTCGAAATAAATGACCAATGCTACACATTTTGCAATAAAAGGCTAGGAGGGGAGACATTTTTGAACATCCGCACCATCTTTGTCATTTATTCCCGATGTGGTTTCATAAAACCCTTAAAGCATCTTGTGAATCCCTCGTTAACACTAAATTGAAAAACCGACAAAACTATTCGATTGGAAGTACCCATCAAAATCAAATGTGGGCCCAAATACTCCAAGCTTTGGCCACTTTTCATAGCTTGTTTATCCATTTCTACACCTTTATTCAGCAATATGCCTAAACATCAGAAATTCTAGACAAAATAGAAGGGTGTGGGCTGATGTTTTGTACCTGTTGTCATCCAATGTAGAGGTTCAACAAAGATGGATGAGCACTCAATCTCATCACACTTGTTGAAAGGGTTGCCGCCTTTCCTCTTATGCCACCCAAAGGATGTCTCCCCCTCTCCTAGAACATGATCCACAATATTCTCTTGCAATGCAACAACTCTCCGGCATTTCTTGCAACGATATGCAGCAGTAGAAACTCTTCCGCTATTCCCAGATGTACCTACGTCAGAGGAGGCCTCTTCTGTTGGCAAGCCAGGATCAGCCCCAAGTTTAGAAGTGTCTATTCTTTCTCCACGATTGTAAGAATCGCCGGTCATCATGGGGCACAACATCTTTTCAGAAAACGGAAAGCCCAATAACAGAATATACTTTTGCTTCTCATTATAAATGTTCATATAAGATTAATTAAACATGTACAAGTAGACATTTTCCCTTTTTCTTTCTCCCTTTCTTGGTTTGACTGCGCAACATTCACTTATCTACAAATGTGCACATAAATTTATAATATACAAGGGGAATAAAATGCTTTAGTTGACGTGGCAAGTCACTAATAAGCAAAACTTAACATAGTTTACGCGCAAAAATCTTTAGGAGAAACAAAGCAAAGCAAATATATCTACAAAAGTAACAGTCAAAAATCAAATATAAAAAAATGTAAAAAGAATAGAAACAAGAAGTAAATAAGATTCGGACCTAATACTTTCAAACGGAAGCGTTTGTATATAGGGCTAGTGTGATCAACCTTGAAACCCATTTCTTCGAACATTTTTAGCTGCAAGGGCAAGAAGAAAATATGTAGAGTCCGCGATAAGCTAAACACATTGAAAGGGAAAACTTAGAAGCACTTTTTGCAACACTGCTTATAAAACAGAATTTCATGAAAAATTGCTTTGCATCACCTGTTCCAGAAAACCATCATTGGGGCAAACAAATTCACGACTTTTTCAGAAGATTCAAGTGCATCTGCAATGATGTGCAAATGATAAAACAAATATGAGGTTATTATCAATCTCATCACCACCATTCAGATTTTCAAAATGCCAAAAAGTGGAAGCCCACAAGCAAGTACTAATATGTAGAACCACAATACTAATTTCCTCAAACCTTCTTGAGATAGTTGTTTAGTTCTCATCAGATACGCAGTAATAATAGCTGCACTGCAATGAATACACACAAGGGCATAGAATGTTAGAACTTCATAAAACAGAAAACTAAAGGTATTAGAATATATGCCTTCAATAGTATCTTGACATTCATCAGAAGACTGACGACAGAAAAGAGGTTTCTATGGACCTTGGAAGCACTTATGCACAGAAGAAGATATGTGACTAGGATGTGGAAGTGCCTCTGAATATGAGAAAGCTATAATTTTGTGCATGCAAAATATAGCACCAATGCATTGACGTAGAACCAAGGTTTAGGGAAATCAAACAAGGCTAGTCAAATTAAAATGTGGTGTAACAAGGTTTCGGATTGGTTAGGAATTGATTGAACTGAATTTTGGGAATAAGATTTTCAGGGGCTTCTCCTGTGCTGTGAACATAATACTATTATGGGTTTGGTTAACAAGTGCCCTAAGGGCATTGGTTAACAATGTTTAAATTGATTGTACATTACATGTTGCATGCACTCTCATGCATTATGTACAAGCATTTCAAGCTTCTTATCAAGTGCCCTAAGGGCATTCATTGACAAAACCCTACTATTATAGAGCAAATTATGCTGGAAACAGGCAATGCATTCAAAATAAAGCATGCCCAATCATTCACAACAAAGAGACAAAATTTTCCATATAAAAAAAGCATCAACTGTAAATTTGCAACATGCCTCAACAAAAAACAACCAAAATCTACAAATGAATTAATACATAAATGTACCTTCTTGATACACCGGCAAAGCAATGCACCAACACAGACCCCTCTTTTCGACTCTTATCGGTGAAATCCAAACACACATCCAAATAATCCAACAAATTCTCATTCTCAGTATCTCGTAGCGGTACCGCCATCCTCACCAATTTCAAATCGTTGCCTGCATACTCCAACGAGTACAGAAGCTTTTCTGGTGACAAGGAACTCTTTGTACTGTCACCCAAAACATCCTCAAGCTCTGAGTCCCCGGCATAGACCTTGCAAATCTCTTCAGTAGGGATCGATAGACCACTACGCCATTCAGAGAAAAATGATATCGATGCAGAACTAAGGATTGACAGTATATGAGTGATTTCCTTGCTACCGTTTTGAAGAACCTCTGCAACGTCGCCAATGTTGCCAATGAATAAGTGCTCACGTACCAGATGCGGCATATCACAGTCAATACAGCGTCGCCAAGTGTTTGTGATTTGTTTCTGTGTTTGGTTTATAAGTTCCTAACATTTCTTTATAATTTTTATGATAAGAATTACTCTATATTCCATATAAACAACCGGGATGACAAAAATGAATCCAAAGTATTGAAGCCTGTAAATTTGAATATGGAAATACAAAAATCATACGACTTAAACCACATACTATGAACAGAAGGCCAGGCACTTACAACATCACTACCCAGCTGGTGATTGTCAAAGACATCATACAAAATGCAAGCAAACATAAACAAGTTCTCAAACATCCAAACCTTAACTCAAAATTGTGCTCTCATACTATTGGTAACCACAATTTAGGTTTATTACTAGGTAGATGTTGGGTTCATATAAGCCCCCTCTTTACTGTCTTCTATCTTCTAGCAAAGTGATAGGCACACCTCTTCTGCCTCAAAAATATCAGACACTGCAGATGTCAACTCAGCTTTTATAGAGCTGAAAGTCTGGGGTGATCCAGCTGCCACAACAACTGCATTGGATGCCTGACCAATAATTGAAGTAATCCAAGTGAGCTTCGCAATGGACATATAAAAGCTTCCCCTGTAATGCACCATCTTCAACTGGTGCCAAGGGGTAACAAGAATCAAAAGCTAAAACTTAAAATCATGTGCATGCAATTTATAGTATAGAGATGACACAAAAATTACCAATTAAAAGATAGGGACTTTGTGCTACAGCAATAGATGAACCTAAAATGGGGCTCTCATTTGAACAACTATGAATAGCATTGATAATGAAAGTAGGATAAAAGGAATGATGTTCTGTTAGCAAAACCATAAGCACCATCATTCACAAGCTGCACCACTGATCAACCTGATTATACCCATCAAATTTGGGCCCAAGACTCCAAATCTTTGGCCACTTGTCATAATTTGTCTATTTATTCATCTTTATTCTAGACAAAACAGAAGGGAATGGTCTAAAGTTTTGTACCTGTTGTCATCCAACGTAGAGCCTCAACAAAAGATGGATGAGCACTCAATCTCATCATAGTTGTTGAAAGGGTTGCTGCTTTTCTTCTTATGCCACCCAAAGGATGTTTGTGATTCTCCTGGAACATGATCCACAATATTCTCTTGCAATGCAACAACTCTCCGGCATTTCTTGCAATGATATGCAGGACTAGAAAGTATTCCTCTATTCCCAGATGTTCCTACCTCATAAGAGACATCTTCTGTTGGCAAGTTCGGATCAGCCCCAAAATTAAGAAGTGTCTATTCTTTCTCCATGATTGTAAGAATCACCTATCATCATAGAGCACATCATCTTTTCAGGAAATGGAAAGCCCCCAATAAATAATATTGTATCATTACTTTCACAAATTGGGTTACAAGTAACACTCCTCTATTATCTTTGAGTGTAGGGCCAAGCATGTATATGATGTTTGGTTTTGACATTTTGTCAAACATATAAAAGACATAAATTGAACAGAATTTTGAAACAAGCACCAAAAACTCATCTGAAGAAGACAAAGCACCAGAGACTTATCTCCAAAAAAACCAAAAAGTAAAAATCTGTCAAACTATTTGCAAGAACAAAACCCAATCCTTAATTTCTCAAAAAAAAAAAAAATTCTTCAAATTTTGTAAAAGCTTAAGATGAAGCACATAGACAGAAAGAGTACCAGACATAGATGAGAAGGTTTGGTAGAGCCAATGCACTTGGCTAGGTATTGTAGCCGGATATCATATTGCCCTTGCAAATTCAACAATACAAACTCCCAATAGAGAGGTGTATCATTTGCTCGCTACAATTATTATAATTTTAATTATCACTTATTGTAATATTTGTTATATTAATAATTATCACTTATTGTAATATTTGTTATAACTTAATAATAACTTGAAGTTTTAGTTATGTCTCAAATGATTTATTTTGGTGTTGGCTACGATTCATTTTTATTATTATCAAAAATATTTTTGATTATACCTGAACAAGGGCTTGATTATGATTAATTGCATTTTTTTTTTAATTATTAAAAGTGATTTAGTTATAATATTTGTTTTTTTTGGCAATCTACTTGCCATTGCTTTTTCTAAACATGTGAGTTAATTTTGCTAGATAGTTTGATATAGATGCACAAATTATTTTAGGAAAATGAGTGGGAGCACTAATTAGTGCTTCTACTAATGATGTGGTAGTAGGCCTCACCATGAATGATTTGATGTTTTGGCCTTGGTATTGTATTTTTTTTCTTTTTTTATTGAATGTCATATCATTAGTGGTCTTTTTAAAGCTCCTAAATTAATAGTCTCTATTATTGTTGATTATTTTATTCCCACCTAACGATGTCATTGTTGATTGACTATTTTTTTGTTTTTTTGTTTCTTTTGTATGCGTGTGAAATCTCGCTATAGTCACAAAATGAGTTTAAATAAACAACTAAAATCAATAAATTAAGCAATAGCAACACCAAATAGAAGGCAAACCCCCCAATACGAAAAGGAGTTGAAGAGCAACGCAAAGCGACACAGAAAGAGAAAAATAGACTTGTCAATGGCGAACGGCGATTGAAGAATTACATAAGGAAAACGGCCCAAACCCCTCTGTCATCTGAACCCTTGGGTACAAGCCCTAGCTTCATGGTCAACGGCCAAGGGAGGACCATAACCGGCGACGGTATGAACTCTTTCTCTCTCTCTCTCTCTCTCTCTCTCTCTACGATTGCCCCAACATTCCCTGTATATTCTGGCTATAATCTCAAGACAAAGTTGTGTACTTAAAAGGAGTAGCAGAATATAGCGTAAATAACACTTTGCCCCATTTTCACTTTTAAAGGCTCCATTGTTTGGGTGAAGCGATTATTATGAGTGGATTGAGTTAAGGAGATTACTATGATACTATTAGGTTGGAGATATGAGAAAAATTGTTTTTGTTTGTGTAGTATAATTCTTCATTAGGTAGTTAGAATTAAATTTATGAATTATGTTATTACTCTTGTTACATAGAAGGTGATTTTGTTATTTTTATGAAGTGATGGACAAAGCAGCCTTTTCACTTCTAATCTTATGAGATTAGATTTAAATACCACCTCTCATTGGATTGGAAGCATATAACATTTCTACTTTATTATCTTTTTAATTATGTAACAAATGCTAAAACACACTTTTTTTTTTATAAAAAAACACTTATACAAAATGATGTGATAATGATATTTTCATATAAATTATTAGTGATAAAAATAGTTTTTTTAACTTCTAATTAATAAATATAAATGTCTGCATGTATTAAATTTTTGTGTACATTTGTATGGCGTACGGAAATCACTACGATGAAACAAAATGTTTGCTTCTACATATGCAAAATAATAATAATAATAAATAAATAAATGTTTTAGGTCGGTGATATCACGTTTTCCTTCAATTTATCAGATCATAATATGGAAGAACATATCATCTACATTGAAGAAAGAAAGAGAAGCTTTGGCCAATGAAGCAACTAGTATCCTTAGGGTCATGAAGGACTGCGTCATGCAAATGAAAAGGCATACACACCTAAGCTAGTTTCCATATGGCCTTTTTACCATGGTCAACCCAAACTACTTGCTATGCAAAAACGTAAAGAGCATTGTTTGGAATCGCTCCTTCAACATAACAACAATCTGAGTGTGGAGCCTTACTTAGATTGCATGAAGAAGATAGAAAAACGAGCTCGCAAGTATTATGCAAACCCAGTTGACCACCTCAATAGTGATGAATTCGTGAAAATGATGCTATATGATGCTTGTTTTGTTACCAAGTTTCCTCTTGGTATGTTTGAGGTTAGACATAAACCACAAGATGTGGGTGATGAAGTCAAAGTATCATTGATGAGAAAACAAAGATGCAATGATTTGATACTCCTTGAAACCCAACTTCCATTCTTTGTTATGTCTGAATTTTATTACATGAGCTATGACGTGACAATGACCCAAAATCCAAACCAAAATCATCCTGATCCTACCTCTACCCACACCCTCACCCTCACTCCCAAGAAGCTGGCTTTGTTGCCTTTCAATAAAAAGTTAAAAAGAATGATTGACATTTCCAGAATCGATTAGGAAAGTGTATCTCAAAGCAAGCATTTCCTTGACTTGATGCGTAATATTTGTCTTCTCTCCTCCTCCGAAGATGAGTCAAGTGATTGCCAAAACAAGAATCAGAGAATGAATTGCTCTAAAATCTCGTGTGTGATAGAGCTTATGGACACAGGTGTCAAGTTCGAGGTTAAAGAGGAGCCTAGCCTCAGCATATTTGATATATGCTTTGAACATTGTCATTTTAAAATACAAAAGTTTAAAGTCTCTGATTCGACATAAACATTCTTCCGTAACATCATTGCCTATGAACAACATTCCTCACAAGACGAACCCTGATAAGATATCAATCAAGATTGAGCTACATATAGCTAAGTCTGAGTCTACCATTAGATCAATCTCAGCAGCAGCCTCAGCAGCAACAGCAGCAGCAGACAACACAAGCTCATCATCAACACAGGGCTAGACTCACTCCTCTAGTGCAGCTGTAGTCTCCTCGAGCAGAGCAATGCAAAGCATCCAAGGCAGTTCATCCCATGTGCTTGACTGTCATGCATAATATCTCACAGACTTGTAAAGTTAGTAACTCACCAAGTGGAGTTGGTTAGGTTTGTTAGTCTGTTAGAATTAGAGAGTTAGTTACATATTGTTGTAAAAATAAACAATGCATCTTCTTGAATAAAGCAATCTCAATTTATCTGTTTCTTCATGGTATCAGAGCTTCCAGAGCTCTCACGAGCATTCATCAATGGCTGATCAATCATCTTCTTCTCTTCCATCAAACTTGAGTCTTCTCATTTCTAATTTCACTTCTTTAGTCACAGTCAAGTAAGATTCAAGTAATTTTTTGATATGGAAAAGTCAGCTGCAAAATGTGTTGCAAGCTACTAATCTCTTAGGGTTCATAATTGGTACAAATCCATGTTCTCCATCAAAAATCATCAATTCCACTGGAAATACAGTCTCTAATCCAGACTTCATCAAATAGCAGAAAATTGATGCACATCTTCTAAGTTGTCTCACTGTAACTTTGTCTCCTTCAATTTACTCTTCGATTTTACATCTTCAGCATAGCTTAGAGGTCTGGACAGTGTTAAAAAAGAAGTTTACATCTCTATCTCGATCGCATATTCATCAATTGAAGATCAAACTTCAAACAATATCAAAGAAATCTTTACCCATGGAAGAATATCTTTCTCAAATTAAAGATATTTTACATCAGCTAGCTTTGGCTTCTTCATGAATAGAAGATGAGGATTTGATCTTGTTAACACTAAATGGACTTCCTAAAGAATATGATGCCTTCAAAACTGCCATTTGTGCTAGATCAGATGTGATCTCTATGGAAGAACTATGTGCTTTCCTTTGCTCAAAATCAATTCATGTCGAGAAGGAGATCAAGCATAATCATGATTTAACTATGGCCTATGCAGCCACCAAAGGATCATCTGGGTCTTCTTGTCTTGAAACTCAGTCATCTTCTTCTCAGCCTGGTTCCTATAGAGGTGTTTTATCATAATCTAGAGGTCAAAATTCTTACAGAGGTAAATGAGGTAGATATATGAGTCAGAGAGAAAGATACAATCACAGAGGTCGATGCAAATATCAATCCTCATATCAACAATCATCATCCAATGGTTGTCAGATCTGCGGAGGACTTAGTCATGCAGCTTTTGATTGCTAGTATCGCATGGATCCTCGCTACAAACCTATGATTTCTTCTTCTCAATCACCACAATTTCAGACTCAGCCATCTACAAGGGCCCACACTGCAGCAATTCCTCCAAACTCTGTTTTTCCTTCTTCATCACAGGAAACAAATACACCTTGGTATATAGACACTATAGCTACTTCTCATATGACTAATGATCTGAAGAATCTCTTTTTCCATCATCCTTATCCTAGCCAAGATCATGTCACTGTTGGTAATGGTTCTTCTTTACCTGTGGGAGCCGAATATACGGATAAACCGGACGTCCAACAAATATTAATCGGCCCCATCCTGCAAGTCTAGGATGGGCCGAATACGATACGTAAGCCGATTAATAAAGATCGTTGGGAGCCGAATATAAGAACAGGTAATGATTGAAAACCAAGCTCAGGTCCCGAGGCCTCAGGAGGAACAGCTATAAATAAAGAAGCAGCGTTCTTGGAATGGGGGTAAGAAAAAAAAGAAGAATACACTTCACTAAACTTAGTAAACAAGCTTTCTTAAGTAGAAGAACTGACTTGCCCGTCGGAGTGCTAATCCCGACACCCCCGACCGGAATATTTGCCTTTGTAGGTGACTAGCTGAGAATCAAGGGCGTCTTCCCAGATCCGAAGAGTATTTCCAAAAACCACTTCCCCACAATTGGCGCCGTCTGTGGGAATACTCAAATACATCCATGGAAGGCGTGACACAAGATCCTCCGATAGCCACCGACGAGACTATACAGAGAGACGACATCACCCCGGCAGATCTGCTCGGGAAGGAAACCATCGCTGCGAGACGCGCCTTGAATTTTGATTCACCAACGACTTCAGCGCAGGAGACGATGCAAGCCATCATAGAACAAGCTAAACAGAATGAGCAAAGGCTGGAAAATATGCTCGCAGAAAATGAACGCCTCCGACAAGATTTGGCCCTGGAAGTAGCAAAATCCAAAGAAGCCGCGCGCCAAGACCCCGAACGACCCCTGAGGCCAAGTAAACAACGACCTCGAGCCCGACCAAGGGAAACTGATAGCGACTCCAATTCATTATCCACGGAGCATAACAAGGGATGCTCAGACACTTCCAGCTCCTTTGAAAAAAGCCCACATATAAGGAACAAGCGCAGAAGAAGTAGTTCAGACGAAGAGGACCGGCACGATCCTTTTATCCGACGAATTGCAAGGGCGACCACTGAAAGTTCAAAGCTCGTCATTTACTCTTCTGACGGAAAATCAGACCCCACCGATCATATCGTCACTACAAGCGAGCCATGGCGTTGCATGCGCAACAATGAAGCCCTCATGTGCCGCATATTCCGCAGCAGTTTGGGGCCACTAGCTGTCAAATGGTATTACAAGCTGGAGCCGGCTTCGATCAGAAGCTTCCATCAATTGCAAAAATCCTTGGCGGGTTCATCACTAACGAGTCTACCCAAACAGCCGACTCTCTCTAGGCTATGCAAATTCAACCGAGAAACGCCGAGAGCATATTCGTAGCGATATTGGGAGTGCTTCAATCTCGTTGACGACGCTTTAACGACTCCATGGCCGTACCGCCTTCAAAATGGGACTACATCGACGGCGGTGCTCTTCGCAACTCTCGACGAAGACCCCCAAAAGCGATGCAGGCGTTGATGAAGAAAGTCGAAGAGTATTGCAAAGTGGAAGACGATTCACGAGGATCAAAGCTAGTCAGCGTCCACCAAATCGGGACCTCGACATTGCTTTCGATAAGCTCCGTGCCACCTCTGAGCCCCGAGCCACGACAACGTGCTAAACGGGACAAAAGGCGGGACTCTCGCCGATCGAGCGATCAATGCTCCCATCCGACGAATGAGCAATTGCAAGTCGACAGTAGGCGCTCGAGGCGCGCCGACAAAAAGTACACGGAACTGTCAGAGCCAATCACCGCTGTAATGACCAAAATCCAACACCTTCCATTCTTCAAATGGCCGTCAAAGATGGTGGGACCACCCGATACACGACGAAGGGACCGGAGGTGCGAATATCACAGAGATCACGGCCACGAAACAGAGAGTTGCTACGCATTAAAAGACCACCTGGAGGAACTGGTGCAAGACGGCCGACTGCAGCAGTATGTGAAACAGGGAAAGCCAACCAAGGCATTAGCATTAAGGCAGGACTCTCCCCCACTTGGCGTGATCCACGTAATTTACAGCCTGCCTACACTCCCAGCCATGCACACAATTCGATCGCACCCAACTTAAGTAGCCGTGATTGACCGACCGATCCGATGAAGCTCGGCAATTGCCTTCAACGACTCGACCTCAATGACGATAGCGGCTTCCCACATTGATCCGTTGATCATTGGATTACGCATTAACCGGTTCATCATTGAACGAATCCTCATAGATCTAGGGAGTAGTTCAGAGGTCATGTACTATTAAACTTTCGTCAAGCTCGGCCTCAACGAGACAGATCTATCTCCGGCACCTCACCTTTTGTTAAACTGTCTGAACCGGAATACCCATTGGGCAAGGTCACATTACCTGTTCGAGCAGGGTCTAGAACAGTCGAAGTGGAATTCCTAGTCGTGAAGCTCCCCTCGCCATATAATGCTATAATGGGAAGAACCTGGCTACATATCATGAAGGCCATCCCAAGCACCTACCATCAGATTCTGCGTTTCCCAACAACCTACGGCATTGAAGAAATACGTGGTTCCCCCCAATCAGCACAAGCAGAGTTCTGACGAAAACCCTATCACTGACCCGATCTGTGGGCTCTGATAATTGTAAATATATTTCGCCTCTGCAATATGAACTACTTTTCCTCGACGCTGAAAATCATATGTCGATTCCCAGTGGGGCACTTATCACGATTGGCCAAACTAAGTCTCCGGATTCAGAGCGCCCTTCGTGTATCACGATTGGCCAAATTAAGTCTCCAGATTCGGAGCCCCCTTTGGCGCATGCCGCCTTAGGGCCGACTAAGTCTCCGGATTCGGAGCCCCCTTTGGCGCATGCCGCCTTAGGGCCGATTAAGTCTCCGGATTCGGAGCGCCCTTCGTGTATCACGGTTGGCCAAATTAAGTCTCCGGATTCGGAGCCCCCTTTGGCGCATGCCGCCTTAGGGCCGACTAAGTCTCCAGATTCGGAGCCCCTTTGACGCATGCCGCCTTAGGACCAATTTAGTCTCTGGATTCGGAGCGCCCTTCGTGTATCACGATTGGCCAAATTAAGTCTCCGGATTCGGAGCGCCCTTCGTGTATCACGATTGGCCAAACTAAGTCTCTGGATTCGGAGCCCCCTTTGGCGCATGCCGCCTTAGGGCCGACTAAGTCTCCAGATTCGGAGCCCCCTTTGGCGCATGCCGCCTTAGGGCCGATTAAGTCTCCGGATTCGGAGCGCCCTTCGTGTATCACGATTGGCCAAATTAAGTCTCCGGATTCGGAGCCCCCTTTGGCGCATGCCGCCTTAGGGCCGACTAAGTCTCCGGATTCGGAGCCCCTTTGGCGCATGCCGCCTTAAGGCCGATTTAGTCTCCGGATTCGGAGCGCCCTTCGTGTATCACGATTGGCCAAATTAAGTCTCCGGATTCGGAGCGCCCTTCGTGTATCACGATTGGCCAAACTAAGTCTCCGGATTCGGAGCCCCCTTTGGCGCATGCCGCCTTAGAGCCGATTAAGTCTCCAGATTCGGAGCGCCCTTCGTGTATCACGATTGGCCAAACTAAGTCTCCGGATTCGGAGCCCCCTTTGGTGCATGCCGCCTTAGGGCCGACTAAGTCTCCGGATTCGGAGCCCCTTTGGCGCATGCCGCCTTAGGGCCGATTTAGTCTCCGGATTCGGAGCGCCCTTCGTGTATCACGATTGGCCAAATTAAGTCTCCAGATTTAGAGCCCCCTTTGGCGCATGCCGCCTTAGGGCCGATTAAGTCTCCGGATTCGGAGCGCCCTTCGTGTATCACGATTGGCCAAACTAAGTCTTCGGATTCGGAGCCCCCTTTGGCGCATGCCGCCTTAGGGCCGACTAAGTCTCCGAATTCGGAGCCCCCTTTGGCGCATGCCGCCTTAGGGCCGATTAAGTCTCCGAATTCGGAGCGCCCTTCGTGTATCACGATTGGCCAAATTAAGTCTCTGGATTCGGAGCCCGCTTTGGCGCATGCCGCCTTAGGGCCGATTAAGTCTCCGGACTCGGAGCCCCCCTTTGGCGCATGCCGCCTTGAGGCCGATTAAGTCTTCGGATTCGGAGCCCCCTTTGGCGCATGCCGCCTTAGGGCCAATTAAGTCTCCGGATTTGGAGCCCCCTTTGGCGCATGCCGCCTTAGGGCCGACTAAGTCTCCGGATTCGGAGGCGATTAATCTACTTAAGGTCAAATGGGCCCAGGATTCGGAGACGGATCATACAGCGCTAAGTGCTAATCGCGTCTCCGAATCCGGAGCAAACGTTGGCACGAACAAAAGATATTGATAATTGATCCTGTGTAACATGCTGGAACAGATCATGCATTCGAAGTAATGAGCCTTAGTACACAAACAACATTCCAAAATTCAGAATAACACGCAAATAGATTTAAAATAAAACCATTTATTTGATTAAACAGTTGTTACATGAATACAACCCGCATTCGAACATTACAATATCGAAAGCAAAAAAGGGACAAAACGCGCCGGTAAAGCAGCATCGCCGGATCGACGATCGTCACCTTAAACCCCTCCGTGGCGTGCACTACCTTGAACCAGTTATGCTTGAGCCTGCGACTTGCATAAACGCCAAACTGCCCCTGACACCATTGACAATGTCAAGGCTAAGATCCAGGATAAGGAGGGTATTCCACCAGATCAGCAGACCATTGACAATGTCAAGGCAAAGATCCAGGACAAGGAAGAATGAACTTGACAGTTGTTGACTCTTCTTTCGGGGTGATCTGCTTCGACGACTTGGAGACTCACAGAACTCAAGCCCTTCGGATGACCTAACTCCTTCACGGATAGGTTTTCTGTCGCAAACCATCTCAACACCGAACTTGACCGAAATTTGAATATAACCAAAATCACCATACCAGACAAAGAATGATGAGTCAAATGGGATTCTGGTGCGAAGCGCCCACTCCTTTTATTCTCAGCAACGATTGCGATCTCGAGGTCCCAACCCCGAGAAAATTTTATTAACTCCCAAAAATAAGCGTCGATTGACATTCGCCACGACCATCCCGATGGCTGGCCGAAACGCGCGCTGGCTCGGCCAAAGCGAAATAACTTTATTAAAACCGGTCGGCCAATATTCACATGCCGATCACCGTCGACCAGCCCATTAATCCAACTGCTCAAGCGTCAATACGCTCACCCAAATCGGAGATAAATGGCCGTTGAAACAGCCTCAATAACGCCCTAACGGTCGCTGGGGACGTGTCGGCCCTGCCCACGTGCGGATATTGCCGGTAGGCCCGCGCCTTCTTAGGCGATTAACGGTATGCAGGTCAGGCAATATCTAGACATTCAGACATTTGAGCAACACGAAATACACATATGCCGAATATGAATAACAATGAAACAGTTATAATGAAACAATCTTTATTTAATAAAACAATAAGTTACATAGTTTCGAACACGCTCTGCGTTCCAATCTTAAGACTATAAAATTCATACGGCGTCACCCTCATCCTCACTCTTCTCAATCTCAAAGGCACAAAACGGAAAATCTTTACTCCTGTAGCGTGGTGATGCCGAATCAATTCCCGACGCTCGAAGAGCTTCTGCGGCTTGAGATGCCTTGATCCAACCGTGCCTGAACCCGCGGTTTTCACATCGGCATACTTCTTGACGGTGTCTCCTGGTTTTCGATTCCCACCTTTCGGCCCTCATGGAAACCTTTTTCATAGGCCCTCCCCTTCGCACTCTCTATTGCGAACATACTAGCCGTCTCTCGATCGGCAAGTGCGGAGCTGATAAGCCGACTCGTAACCCTCTCTTCCACAATTGGGTTCGCGTGCGCGGTGGGTTGTGCCTGAGCCGCCTTGGCCTTCCTTAGTTCCCGCTCGGCCGCCTCCACGCGGGCCTCCAAACTTCGAATACGTTCGTCCTTCTTCTCCATCTCTTGACGGGCAGCACGCAGACGCATGCCGACTTCATAAGCAGTGTAAAGCCTCTTCACTGCGCTGTGAATGCCCTCGCGAAACACTTCGTAATCCTATCGACCCAGCATCGATTTCTGAACCTCAGGCGGAAATATTTGTCGGGCAAAGTCGACTGCTACATCTGGATCTCGAACGATCGAGTCCGCCTCCGTCATGGGTCTATTCTTTACGAATACCGCAAAGCTTAATGGTCACGGTTTCGCGTCGAACCTTCCCTCGACTCGGGACTGTGGAGCCTTACCCTGCGACTGCTTTTCTCGCCTGGGCGATCTACTGCGACGTCGGGGAGACTGACGCCTCTTACGACCCCTGGCACTCCTACTTCCTGCCCGCAAGGGTTCACCACCCCGATTCATATCTCCGCCAAGCTCAGCCAGGGTCTTTGCTTCCCCTTTGCTGTTGAAGAAAAGTCGGTTCGACATCCGCGCAATCAGTCTTCCCCCAAGAGCTCAGCTCAGTTGTCTACCAAGCTCATGAAGGATGTACGTTTCCTCATTTATCCTTCACAGAGGCAGCACGTTCGAGGCAATCTCATTAATTGGAGACCCTGAATCGCCCGACGCCGGCTAAGTCAACAGCAGTTCTACCATAGTCCAATCTATCCCTAAATACCCCCCGGCCCTCCTCCCCCCGACGGACCGCCGGGGCAAAGGCAGATTCATCAATCTAGGCTCAAATACCCCATCCTCGACCGATGCAGACGACCCGGCAAGGGCAGATTCATCAACCCAGCCAGCTCAAGTACCCCAGCCGGCCCTCGACCCCGCAGGGACCGCCTGGGGCAAGGGCAGATTCATCAATCTAGCCGGCTCAAATACCCCATCCGGCCCTCAACCCCGCACGGACTGCCCGGGCAAGGGCAGATTCACCAATCTATCCGGCCCTCGACCCCGCAGGGACCGCCTGGGGCAAGGGCAGATTCATCAACCCAGCCGGCTCAAGTACCCCAGCCGGCCCTCGACCCCGCAGGGACCGCCTGGGGCAAGGGCAGATTCATCAATCTAGCCGGCTCAAATACCCCATCCGGCCCTCGACCCCGCAAGGACCGCCCGGGGCAAGGGCAGATTCACCAATCTATCCGGCTCAGAGACCCCAGCCGGCTCTCGAATTGACAGTTCATAATTCGAATCCAGTCAGCACGGAGAAGACAAATCAATGTTGACACAGGATATTCAATCCCTAAAGCAATTTTACACAAAGAAGACAAATCAATGTTTACATAGGATATTCAATCCCTAAAAGCTAAAACTCGGCAACAATTTTACGCAAAGTAGCAAAAGGCTTTGAGCCAAACTCAGCAAAATGTTTCATTAACATAATCACACAAATTGTGCACAGGAAGTAGTGGCATTACAAGGAAATGTTCATTAATAAATTGCGTACAAGTTAGTAACCAATTTATACATGAAAACTACCCTGAACCAACAAAACCCAACCAAAAAATAATAATAATAATAATAATAATAATAAATAATAATTAGGAAACGCCTCCCAAATCACTCCTCGGTGTCGGATTCAAGTGGCTCGACATCCACTTGCTCATAAGGAATTAGCAAATCCGATGTAACCCCAGCGGCAGCAAGGGCTTTGAGCCACCCATGTTTGAACCCCTGATTCTCAAACTTGGGAACTTCATCAACATATTCAGTGAAAGCGGCGCTCTTTCCCGCCTCGAAAGTCTCAGATTCGGCTTTCTCCTTGGCCGCCTTCAGCTCCTCCAGCTGAGCCTCCGCCTGGGCAAGTTCGTCCTTTGAGAGTTTGAGCAATTCCTCACTCGCATTCGCTCTAGCCTCAGCGTTAGATCGAAGCTGTTCAGCGGAGCGAGCCCTCTCCTTCTCCGCCTCGGCTCGTGCGCTCTCCATTACGGCCCTCATTTTTTCAAACTCCGCTCTACTCTTTTGACCTTCCACTTCGGCTTGCAAACGGTCAACCCTGCCAAGACATCATGCAGGCGGCGGCCCAAGTCGGCAATCCTGCCGACGGTCTGCAAGAATAAGGGATCATTAGATACCTTTATAAAAAATAAATTCAGAAATAAATATAAGATTCCTACCAGGAGTGCCGACTGCGCAGATAAGGCTACGACCAAAATATCTGGCACGGCACAAAAGGCTGCACTATCAGCCGGCAAGGAAATTGAAGCCGCCAAGCTCAACACAACGGTCGGATCCTCAATGGCAGAAGCATTGGAAGAAATCGGCGTATCTCTGATCTTTGGCTGAATAACAAAGGGAGCGACCACGTCCGATTCCTCGAGGCGAGGCCGTTTGTCAGGACTAGCTTCTGAACTGGCTTCCCCCTCGGCGCTGCGTTTTTGGCCGCGCTCCTCCGGAATTTGCCGTTCTTCAATGGCCTGCTGTTCACCCCCTTTTTCCGTTTCAACCGGCGTAACCTGAACCAGCCCTTCAACAATGGGTACGGAGGCCTTAGGCAAGCTGGGATCAAATTCTCCGGCCTCGGCCTTTTGTCGAGCAGCCATTCGCTCGACGTTTCTCCTACGCGCCATTTGCGAAAGGCTTTCCTTCGCCATACCTTCGAAGAAATCGCCGGGTAAGTCGCCCAAATTCGTGAAAATGTCTTCGGAAGAGACTTCTGCCCGACCCGACGCAGATAGTGAAGGCTGATCGAGTCCGGCAGTCTCAAACGCTGAGCGCACGGCCTCGTCAACTTCTTCGGCCTCCTCGGTGAATTCTCTCACCGGATCGGCAACTGCTTGTATTTTCGGCTCTGCGTCTCGCCCCGAATCAGAATCTTCGAGACCGATTTGCCTGAGGTTCTTGTAGCTGGAGAAGATAAGAGCCGAAAGCTGCTGATCGCCGGATGGAATCGGAATGTTGTCCGCAGCCGAGAACGTGGTGTAAGTGGGCTCATACCGAAGTAAAATGTAGGCGGCTCTCCCCTGTTTTTGCACGTTTGGGCGGCCAAAGTAGTCGAGTGCAATCTTAATAGCCCTAAGGACCGCTTCGTTAGCGCAAGTCAGAATCTTCTTCAATTTATTACCTGCAAAAGAGGAGTGATTAAGGAAAGAAAGCCGATTAAAAGATAAATCATTAAACACAAGATACTACGTGGCAACCTGGGTCACCCTTATGTCTGGGGATGGGGTCTAGGCGATCTTCGCCTTCAGCGAACTCCCAATTACCTCGGACATTGACCATTACATCGTCAACCCTCTTACCGGAGCTGGCAAGCATAGTCACCAAATGATGGTCAGTATCCTTGGCCCTAAGGAAGTACCGAGCCAAATTTACAGAGGATTTGGCTAAAGCATAGCGAAGGTTAATAGCGAATTCCAAGATTGATCCTAAGACGCCGATTCAACTCTATAACACCCATAATGATTCGAAAGAAATTTACGTTGGGCTAAGAAGGAATCAGAGTCCAATAACGAAGGACAGCCCTAAGTAATGGGTGTAGAAGCGGACTCGCTTCCGCTATGGGCGAGGGGAATACGATTGTATTCTGATCCTCCCTTTCCATGTCCAGAGTACTGTCCGTTACAAGAGCTAGATGGACGTCATCGGGAATGGAAAAATGTCACCGGAATCCGAAAATGCGACTCTCAGAAAGGAGGTCCTTCAAGTGTTTAGCCATTTCGACGGAGGTCCAAGGCTTCGCTGAAAGTAAAAAATGATAAACAGAGAATAGGGCTACAAAGAAAGGGGAAGAAAACTTACGAGGAGCAGATGAGGCAAAGGTAGACGGACGAAAGTTGCAGAAAATACAGGTGAGAGAAGAGATGCGCGCTGGCAGTCCAAACGTATCAGATGTTCGACGAAATGTGCACCAGAAAGGGACTGAAGTTTCAAATCGCAGTAAATGCGAGGGATGCATGAATGAAGCGGGAAAGTATAATGATAAACGAAAAGGCGTGCACTTCCTAACATTTTCTGATGCCTTGGGATACGCGAAGCCTCCTGATCTCAAGGGCTTTTCGAATTCTAAACCAAACACGCCGATTAACTACCGTCAATAGGGAGTTCAGGGGGCAATTGTGGGAGCCGAATATACGGATAAATCGGAAGGGGCATGTCTTAGTACTGACATTAACCGGACGTCCAGCAAATATTAATCGGCCCCATCCTGCAAGTCTAGGATGGGCCGAATACGATACGTAAGCCGATTAATAAAGATCGTTGGGGGCCGAATATAAGAACAGGTAATGATTGAAAACCAAGCTCAGGTCCCGAGGCCTCAGGAGGAACAGCTATAAATAAAGAAGCAGCGTTCTTGGAATGGGGGTAAGAAAAAAAAGAAGAATACACTTCACTGAACTTAGTAAACAAGCTTTCTTAAGTAGAAGAACTGACTTGCCCGTCGGAGTGCTAATCCCGGCACCCCCGAGCAGAATATTTGCCTTTGCAGGTGACTAGCTGAGAATCAAGGGCGTCTTCCCGGATCCGAAGAGTATTTCCAAAAACCACTTCCCCACATTACCTATTTCATATGTTGGTAAACGATTATTACTTACTTTTACTTTCTCTTTTCAACTCAATATTCTCCTCCATCTTCATGCTATCACTTCTAATCTCCTATCTGTTCAGCAATTAGCAAAGGATCATAGCTATGTCATTGTGTTTGATGCTAATTCTTTTTTCATACATGACAAGTCCATGAACAAGGTCCTACATAGAGGGACTAATGTCAATGGACTATATCAGTTCAATTGTCCTTCATCTACATTTTTTTCTCAAGCTCATAAAACCTGCACAACTGCTTCTAACTCTGAATTGATATGGCATCAAAGACTAAGACATATCTCTCATGAAAAGTTTCAGCACTTAGTTTCACAGCTGACTTCTTCACTTGTTTTGAATAAAACCTTGTCTTGCATTGATTGTAATGTTTCTAAAATGCACAGACTACCTTTTACATTGTTCATTTCCACTGTTAACTCTCCTTTTGCACTAGTGCATAGTGATGTATGAGGGCCATTTGCTTCTGACAATTCACAAATAAGATTTTATGTACTGTTCATTGATGATTTTTCTAGATTTACTTGGGTCTATCCTTAGCTTTATAAAAGTGAGGTTTACTTCAAATTTCTTGATTTCAAGGCTTATGCTGAAAATCAATTTCATACTTCTCTTAAAATCTTAGGAACAGATAATATGACAGAGTTTGTCAACAAAAGAATGGACTCTTTACTAACATCTCGGGGCATTATCCATCAAACTAGTTGTCCTTATACTCAAGCTCAAAATGGCATAGCTAAAAGAAAACATAGGCATGTAACTGAGACAGCTATTGCCCTTTTTCATCATTCTTCTTTACCAATGAAATATTGGTTTGCTGCCATTGCCACTGATGTTTTTCTCATCAATAAAGTGCCTAGTTCAGTTCTTGCCCATAAGTCTTCATTTGAAACTCTGTTTAACAAGTCCTGTGATTTTTCCTATTTTAAGGTCTTTGGATGTTTCCTATGGCTTCAGCCTTATACTTCTCATAAACTGCAACCTAACTCTCTCTCTCTCTCTCTCTCTCTCTCTCTCTCTCTCTCTCTCTCTCTTGTGTATTCATTGGTTATTATCCTACCATCAAAGGCTATAGATGTTTAGATCCACACACTGGTAAAGTCTATGTGTCTAGGCATGTCCTGTTTATTGAAACATGCTTTCCTTTTTCCAACACTTCATTGCTCCTGTCATCTCTTCACCTTCACCATCTCTTAGCTCTTTCTTTTGGTCATCAATTTCTCCTCCTTCTTCTTCTCCTGCTTCTTCTGTGACTGTGCCATCATCTTCCTTATTGCCTTCCTCTCTTCCTGAATTTGTCTCTCCTCCACCTCATTCCATTCATATTACCTCCATTAATATTGATCTCCCTTTTTAGTCTAATCCACCTCCAACACCTCGCATCATTCCTTTTCTCTCTACACTTAACTCTCATTCCATAATTACCAAGTCCAAAGCCAGAAATTTTGTTTGTTTTTAGGTTTCCACCATTAATCTTTCTACTAAATTGCTTCATACTGAGCCAAGTACTGTCAAAGAAGCTCTTCAGTCTCCTGTCTGGGTTACTGCCATGACAGATGAAGTTAAAGCTCTTCAAGCTTAAGGTACTTGGACTTTGGTCCCTCATTTCTCTTCTAAACTGGCTATTGGCTGTAAGTGGGTCTTTCGTATTAAGAAGAACTCAGATGGTAGAATTGCCAGACATAAAGCCAGGTTGGTTGCTAAGGGGTATTTGCAGCAAGAAGGTATTGATTTTCAAGAAACATTTAGCCCAGTGGCTAAACAACCCACAATTAGGATTTTTCTCTATTTGGCTCTTCGTTATAATTGGTCTATCAAACAGTTAGATATAGGGGTGCAACTTGGTCGGGCTCAACCCGAGCAACTCGAGCTCAACCCGAATTTTTTTAGGGCTTGGACAAAATATTTTCAAATTTGCTAGGACTTGGGCAAAAATTCAGAAGTCCGAATTAAATTTGAACGGGTTTGGGCAAAAACATCAAACAACCCAAGCAACCCGAAATCCGAATTATAAATATATAGATATATAAAAATATTAAATATACATATAAATTATTAGTCATTACATGATATTAAAGTAATTTAGATTATTAAATCATATTGAATATATATTATATATACAAATAACATAAAATCTTACTTTTTTTTTTTTAATTCTCACTCATAAATTATAAAAACTATTATAGCGGTATCTCTCTTACATTATATAAATTATTTGTTTTGATGGTATTAATGATATTCTATATAAAAAATATATAAATAAAGTCAAATTTTAATAATTTAATAATGTAGCTTTAAAAAAAAAATGAAATTCATTTACAATTCGGGCAATTCGGATTTAACTCGGGTCGGCCTTGGGCAGGAAACCTTGAATTACAATTCGGGCTTGGGCAGGCCTGGATAGGTCTTAGCACAACTTGAGTTGGGCTTGGATAACCTTCCAACCCGACCGAATCCGCCCGAGTTGCACTCCTAATTAGATATCTCAAATGCCTTTCTTCATGGCAAACTTGAGGAGGAGGTGTACATGGTCTAGCCTCAGGGGTTTGTTGATTCCACATGTCTTGCTCATGTCTGCAGACTCAACAAGGCACTTTATGGCCTTAAACAATCTCCAAGAGCTTGGTACTCCACTTTTTCATCATTTTTGCTTTCTCAAGGTTTTACCAATAATTCCTCAGATACTTCTCTTTTTATTCACAAGACTTCTTCCAATCTCACTATGCTTCTCATCTATGTAGATAGCATTCTTTTAACTGGTAGCGATTCTACTTTCATTGCTCATCTTCTTCATCAAAAGCATTCAGTTTTTTCCATGAAAAAGCTGGGTACCATTTCTTATTTTTTTGGGCATTTCTGTTATAAAAGACTCCACAGGGTATTTTCTTTCCCATCATAAGTATGCTTTGTAAGCCTTGTTCCACTCCTATGTCCATGAAGCCTTCTATTTCCTCATCTGATGCCCTTCCTTTTTCCTAACCATCTCTTTATAAAAGCATTGTAGGTGCCCTTCAGTATCTTACCATAACCAGACCTGACTTGTCCTTGGTCGCCTTCAGTTTCTTACCATAACCCGACTCTACTACAAAAACAATCAAAGATCACACTTTGACAAATGAAAATATCTCACTTTTATTGGAAGTGTGATAAAAAAAATTAGATTGATATTTTAATCACACTTTATTTGATCACTATTCAATTAAATTAAGTGTGATTATATATATATATTGTTTTTGATTATATATATTTTTAATCACATTTTCTAATTAACATGCGATTAAAAACGCCTTCAAATGTCTAAACTCTCCCACTCTCTCTCTCTCTCTCTCTCTCTCTCTCTCTCTCTCTCCTCTAAACCCTAGTCTCTCTCAACCGATTGAATCAACCTTCTTCAGCTTGGTGATTCATCTCAGATCCAATCTCAAAGTGATTTCGATTTTAATTTCGAAGTTTTGTCTCTGTCTGTCTGTCTCTCTCTCTCTCTCTCTCTCTCTCGATTTCGAAGGTCCACTGTCACCACCATCTGCATCGACAAGGAGAGCGAGCACCATCATCTATTTGGTTGTTGATTTTTATTTGGGCAAATAAGGATCGAGAATTGGGGGAAACGAATGCGAAGATCAAAGCATTGAGATAAGGCAGTTGAAGAGAACATAGAAACGTTCAGATCTATACCTCCCTTCTCTCTATATATATATAGACATATATATATGACTATCGATTCTGTAATGTGACACTATTGCTCTGTTTCAGTGTTCGATGAGTTGTATATGTTCGCTATGTGAAATTGTTTTTTTTTTTTTTTGATTTAATTGTTTTAATTGTTTTTTTTTTTTTTTTTTTTTGCTTGATTTTGAGATCTGTGCATTGTAAAGTTTTCACTGATGTGTTGCTTTGCACTATCAGATCTGGATTATGCTTTCGGTCTTTTGTTTGGTTGCTGAGAAAACTAAGAAAAAATTATTAGAGAATTATTTCTAGTGTCCTATGTTCTTACATTGTGTTTGGTTTAGTGGAAGTGAAGAGTTCACCTTGGTATCTATGATTCTTAGGAAAGCATCTTCATATTTTTAAATCTACTATTTTTCCCTGGGATTTCCAAAATGTGAACAATATTTAGGGTGTGTTTGGTAATGTTTATATTTACAAAAATTTTATAAACTGTTTTTTGTTTATTTTTAGAAAAACATAAATTACAAACACGTTTGGTAATTGACAAAATGTTTTAAAAAAATTTAAAATGTAAAAAAGAGTGAGAAATGGCAAGTGGTGGCAAGTGGCGGCAAGTGGCGGCGGAAGACGGTGGTGGAAAGTGGTGACGGTGGGTGGTGGGTAGCTGGTAGTGATAGGTGGTGGCGGGTGGGTGGTGGTGGTGGTGGTTGGGTGGGTGTGGTGGGTGGTGGGTGGTAGCAGTGGGTAGTGGTGGTGGTGGTGGGTGGTGGTGGCGGTGGGTGGCGGATGGCGGGTGGTGGTGGTGGTGGGTGGGTGTGATGGCAGTGGGTGGTGACGGTGGGTGGGTGGGTGATAGTAGTGGGTGGTGGGTGGTAGTGGCGGTGGTGGCGAATGGCGGTGGTGGCGGGTAGGTGGTGGTGGTAGTGGGTGGGTGGGTGATGGTAGATGGTAGTAAGTGGGTGGTGAGTGGTGGTGGCGGGTGGGTGGCAGGTGGCTGGTGGTGGTGGGTGGCTGGTGGTGGCAGGTGGCTGGTAGTGGTAGGTGAGTAGTGGTGGCAAGTAGGTGGTGGGTGGTGGCAGGCGGTGATTGGTAGTGGCGGGTGGTGGTGGTGGCGAGGGGTGGGTGGTAGTGGCGAGTGGGTGGCAGGTGGGTGGTGGTGGCAGGTGGGTGGTGAGTGGTGGTGGCAGGCGGTGGTGGGGTGGGTAATGGGTGGTGGTGGCGGAAGACGGTGGTGGAAAATGGTGGCGGGTGGTGGCTAGTGTTGGGTGGTAAAAAAAAAAAAAAAAACTCAAAACGGAAACACATTTTTTGTGTTTTCATTTTTTGGCCAAATTTATAAACTGAGACTACTGATTTATAAATCAAAAATTTTACCAAACAAGTTTTTATTTGAGTTTTTTAAATTTTTGTAAATATAAACAGAAAACTGAAAACGTAAGTGTTACCAAACGGCACCTTAGTGTCTATAAAAAACACTTTCTTTTATTTTTCTTCTCTCTTAATTAATTTTGTTTGTGATCTGAAAACTACTTGATTGGCTTTGCTGTATATGGACACTCGCCAAAAAAAAAAAATTTGTGATACAACAAGAAAGACCTTGTCCATAAAAACGGAATTCAGTTGGAATTGTTCATTAAATATTGGTTCAAGTTTCAAATATATAAAATAGCTTTATACATAATGCTGGAAAGTTATCTTCACTCTTCTGCTGCTGCTTGCTATGTTTGAACTCATCACAGAAGTAGGAAACAAATCCCCAGAGAAAGAGAATAAGAGAAACAATAGATATTTGAATAGTTCTGAGATAGTTGCAGCAGAGATGAGAAAATCAGAACTTTTAGCTGTGAAAGAGAATTTGGATAGAAGCTTAGCTTCAAATTATCAAATTTAATATAAGACAACTGTATATAGGTATGTTAACTAACTTATATGCTTCATGATATAACTTTTGAAATTGATACTAACCTGTCCACCATAGATAAGACCCAACATAGCCCATGATGTTTGTACTAGATTTGTTCGGTTTCCTTCCAGTGGTTGATGTCTTTTTCATGCATAAAAATCATCAAAATGAGTAAAGCATAAAACTATGGAAACAACGGAGCGTTTGGAATAGTTTTATCATTTCTCACACAATTGCTGTGTAGAATTTTTCTTTTTCCTGTGCATGCCTTCTTTGTTCTAGGCCATGGCCCTCTTATCTGCTGCCTTAGCTACTGCATTTTGAAGTGAGGCATTGGAGTTTATGTCAAATCAGTGCTTCAGCCTCCTCCATTATGATTTTAGTCCTAATTCCTAATACCCTTTTCATGTTTTGTACACATTTATTTGTCCTTGTAATTGTACTTCAGCTCACCTTTTACTTTTCGAGTGGAAGAAAGTCTATTTATTTTCTCAGCTAGAAGGTGAATAACTTTGCCGTTATGCAAGGGAAACATATATGCTGCAATGGTTGTGGATCTTGCAATTCTCGTTATACTATGAATATTATTTTTTGAAATTTTCAAAACAAACGTTAGTCCGGTCTAATTATTTTTTTTGTTTAAGCTATAAAGTTGAGTTTGGCTGAGTTGAGATTTTTAACTTATTTAATTTTTGAGTTAGACTTGAGATAAAGATTTTTATCTTGATTCGGCCTGGTTCTGCTAGACTATTTACAAAATTTTAATTTTAATTTTTATATTATTTAGTTACGAAATAAATTTTCGGTTTTGATTTTTTAAAAATAGTTTTCTAAGTTTTCAATCCATATTTTTTTGTTTTCATTGATTTTTTTTTAAAAAAAACATTTTAATCAATTTTTTTTAGCTTTTTACATCTAATTAATCTAGATACACTTAAAAAATATATAATTTGTGCACTTTTAAAAAAAAAATTTGTCATTGAATATGAAAAAATATACGAAAATGTATAGAAAAAGTATATATATTATATTCTTTATATTTAATAAATTTTTGACAGATTTTCACACAAATTTTGTACTTTTTAAATGTATCTAAATTAAGTGGATGTAAAAAGTAAAAAAAATTGATTAAAATGTTAAAAATAAATAAATAAAAAATACGAATTGAAAACTTAAAAAACAGTTTTTAAAAAATCAAAACCAAACAGAGTGATACTAGTAAAAGATTAAAAAACTATTTCTAACTATTGTTCTTTAAACAATAAAATTATCTGAATTGTTAATTAAAATATATTTCTGATATTAGTAAAAACGGTTAACTGACTTGATGATTTATTAATAAAATGAGTCATTTGTTATCCAATTAATAATTTAAAGGAGCGTGATGTAATTTTTAAAATTACATGAAACAATTCGTATTTAAATAAATCTCATAGGTGTATTTGTAATTTATTCATAATAAAAATAGACTCCTTTTTTTTAGACTTCTAATTAATAAATATAAATTTCTGAATGTATTAAATTTTTCTATACTATGGAAATCACTACGTGAAATCTACATATGCAAATAATAATAAATAAATAAATAAATTTTTAGGTAGGTGATTTCATATTATCCTTTAAATTGAATAGATAATATTATGGAACAACATACCATCGACTTTGAAGAAACAGAAGCTTTGGCTGATGAAGCAACTTGTATCTTCAGGGTGCCTGTCGGATTGTGTAACACAAATAAAAAGGCTTACACACCTACCCTAATTTCAATAGGGCCTTACCACTGTGGTCAACCAAAACTATTTGTTATGAAAAAACGTAAAGAGCATTATTTGGATTTTTTTTTTTTTTGGTACAAAAAAAAAAAAGATACTCTGAGGTGTTATCACGGCATTCGTGGGCCCATGCCCAGGCCCGGGGTAACGAGTTGCTAGCCTGATTTAATCCAACCAATGGGAAGGGACCCACCACTAAGGCACCAACGAGGCTTAACCCAACACATAGGAAGGGACACACCACCGAGGTACCAACGGAGCTCAACCACACGCTACAGACGAGTCCAAGATTCGATCAGAGTGCAGAGCAAGATCTTAACAGAGAACCATTAGAATTACCTAGCATTTTGTTCCCCCAAGAATCGAACCTGAGTCACACCTGTACAGAAAGATGCCTTCTCCACTAGGCCACCACCCGGGTGGTGAGCATTATTTGGAATTACTCCTTCAAAAGTATTATGATATAATATATCAAGTGTAAACAAATATTACTATATGGATAAAGAATCAATCAAATTAGAAGTACTTAAAATTAATAACAATTCAAAATTACCTGGAATTCAAGAGTAATCGATCTGTTAGAAGCCTAGAATAAAGAGATTGAGGGAAGATGTGTAACAAAAGTAAGTAATAGATTTTGGAAAGAAACTCTAAAACCAGTTCACCAACATAATCTAGATTGTGCCTTCCATAATCTATATTAAATCCGATCTGTAATTTAGATTAGATTATGTTTCTTGTGAACTAGTTTATGGCATCTTTAACTTTTGAAAGTTTATGGCATCTCTTAATCTCTTTATTCCAAGCTTCTTGTAGACCGATTAGTCTTGAATTCTTTACGTTAATTGCATCCATTAAGTAGGGAATTTGAAAGATCTTTTATAACTTCTCCTCCTAATGTAATCATCCATAAAGGAGTAATGTCGCTTGTCAGATTTTTTCTTAATTTTTTTATAGTTTATATTTGAAAGGTTGAGCAATAGAACAATGGAACAACATAGAATCAACATTGACGAAAGAGAACATCAACAAGAAGAAGAATGCATCGTTGTGATAGATCAAATACGACGTGAATGGCCGTCATACATTGACCCAAGTCAATATACGAGTGAAAATGGGATCGACAGAAAGTCAACAGCCTATATAAAAAAATTGGCTGCCAAAAGAAATGTTGGTTTGGGCTTGTCAGAGTTGCCACCTCCTCAGGCCTCCTCAAATCAACCTCGAAAAGAAGAAGACAGTGGGGATTCTGATGAGCCTTGTATCTTCAGAGTGCATGAAGGATTGCGTAATGTAAATGAAAAGGCATACACGCCTATCCTAATTTCAATAGGACCCTACCACCATGGTCAACCCAAACTACTTGCTATGGAAAAACGTAAAGAGCATTATTTGGAATTGCTCCTTCAACATAACAATCGGCGTAAGGAGAATTATTTAGAATCTATGAAGAAATTGGAAAAAAGTGCTCGCAAGTATTATGCAGACCCTTTTTTTTTTTTTTTTTTTTTTTGATCGGCAAAGAAAAATTCCATTAAAAATATAAAATTTACAGGTACAAGGAAATAAATGCAATGAGAGAGATTCGAAGAGTAAATACTCACTCTCCTACTACTGTTACTCGCGTTCTTACAACCAACTCCTTAACCTCACGATTTTAAATTTTAAAACACTAACTAAAAAATAAAATAAACCACACACTTGAGCCCCCACCTAAACCACAGCTACACACTAAAACACCCCACATAAACCACAGCTACTCACTCTTGGAACACCCCACGCCTGACTCAAACACTTGATGCACTCTTGAGCCCCACGCCTGATACACACTTGATACACTCAACCTCCATACTTGCCGGACACGCAGACTCCATTGCCGTCGAGGACCACCCATGACCGAACTCTGAACATCAACAGCCTCGCCTTGCACCATTCACTCACCTCTTCTTGCTTCCTTCACCTCTACTCCGTGACCCAAACAACACCTTCCATTGCAGACACCTAGCAACCTCAACAGCCTCTTCTTGCTTCACCATCGAGAACCACCCGAGACCAAAACTACTTTGCTTCGCCTCTGAACATTGACAGCCACTGCTTGCTTCACTCTCCTCTTCATGCTTAACCGAACACAAACACCGACCACCATAGGATTGAACGGAAATCACCCCTCAAACTCCCACTCGCACACAGCGCTCGAATGAAGATCCTAAACAACTCTAGATCCTCCATCCCTCAAACTCCCTCTCGCAGCAAAGTGCCCGAATGAAGTTCCTGAATCAACCCACCATTGGTCAACACAACCATCCTATACCGAAACCCATGGCCGAAACTGAAAACCATGGCCAAAACACCACTACCACCGAACCACTTCATTCGAGAAAAGAACCCACCAAAACCACCCATCGAAGCTTCCAAAACACCAAAACCCACAAAGTGAAGATAGATCTAGAACCACCCACAACCTAAGAACACAAGCAACCTAAACAAAAACGAAAGGATAAAACTAGCACCCTAAACAAATCTAGAGATTAGATCCGAAAGGAGGCAAACGGAATACAAATGGGGGGCTCAAGATTAAAAGGAGAAAAAACAACAACACAAAGAGAGAAAGCTAGGCCAGCCAACCGCCATGGCCAGAGGCGGCGGCCGGCTGGCCAACGGTAACGCCTGAGAATGAGGTTTTTTTTTAGAGAGAGTTTTTTTAAAACGAAGGAAGACCCTCCCTAAGAGTTCCGTTGGATTTGTTTTTTATGCAGACCCAGTTGACCACCTCGATAGTGATAAATTTGTGAAAATGATGCTATATGATGCTTGCTTTGTTATTGAGTTTCTTTTCGGTCTGTTTGAGTTTTATGCATTTGAGGATAAACATCAACAATCACATGTGGGTGATGAAGTCAAAGTACTATGGAAGAGAAGACAAATTTGCAATGACCTAATGCTACGTGAAAACCAACTTCCATTCTTTGTTATATCTAAATTTTTTCACATGAGCTACGGCATGACGGTGGCCCAAAATCCAAACCAGAATCATCCTGATCCCACCCCCACCCCCACCCTCAACCCCAAAGCCATCCTCATGATGCTGGCTATGCCTATCGTCTTTGAGAATATAACAGGAGAGATTGACATTTCCAAAATAGATTTAGAAAAGGCGTCAGTACTTGAAAGCAAGCATTTTCTTGACTTGGTGCATAATGTTTTTCTTCCCTCCTCCTCCTCCACCAGTGATAAGTCAAATGACCACCAAAACAAGAATCAGAGAAATTGCCATAAATTGCCATGTGTGATAGAGCTAAAGGACGCTGGTGTCAAGTTTGAGGCAGTAGAGAATGATGATGATGAGCTCAACCTCAGCATGTTCAATATACGCTTCGACCATGGTCATTTTAAAATACTGAAGTTTAGCATTGGTGATGATACAGAAACATTCTTCCGTAACATTATTGCCTATGAACAACATTTCTCATCAGAAGATAATGAACCCAAATATTTCAGTGATTATACACATTTTATGGATAAACTTATCAACACCAAAGAAGATGCGAACGAACTTTGTCACAATGAAGTTCTTGACAACTGGCTTGGTGATGACGAAGAGGTAGCACTTATGTTCAACAACCTGGGTAAAGGAGTGTTCGTTTCGGACAAGTTCTACTACGCTGAACAGTGCCGCAAAGTGAACGCTCATTGCAAGAGAAAGTGGAACAGAGGAGTAGCTTCATTGAAGCATGATTACTTCACAAATATATGGGTCACTGTTGCCACTATTGCAGCTGCTTTTCCCCTCCTTCTCACTCTTACACAGACTGTCATTGCCCTAATTACAATTATTATTTCACCCCCGTCCCGACACTGATCTGATGTTGTTTGCTTAGGCCACCACCCTATCATGCACTATTTTTATTTCAACAAAATATTTTGCATATGCATATGTAGATAGTTTCTATATTTGCGTCAATGGTGGTGTTTGGGAAGATACTTCTCAAATTTTTTTCTCATTTTTTCCACTAAAAGACAAAAGTTTTACAAAACCAAAAAAAACACATCCAAACAAAATATCACATCCAACCCCATAATCATTTCACTTTTTCTCTCACAAACATCACATCCAACCACATAAAAACCCAACTATCTTCCCAAACACTAAAAATTTTTTATCTCATAAAAACCTACATCTAATAAAATCTACATAAAAACTCACTTCCCAAACACCCACAATTTGAGCGAGAGTGAATGTGTTTTCAGAATAAGTGTAGTGATTATTCAGTTAACCTGCAAACTTAAATATAAATGTGTTATGTAAGTGTTTGTGATTTCATGTGCCTTTGGTTTATATGTTTGTGATTTCTTCTACTAGAATGAAGTATGATTTTACTTTCTGTCTATTTTATGGGAAATTATACAATAATCTCGGAACACTACGTGCTCATACTCCAAGCCAATTACTAATTACTTAGCCCCATGTTGTTCCCTCATCCCCAAGATAAATTGTGGGTCCTTACCCCTCTCTACCAATCAAAACTTTATAAAGTACCACGTGTCCATATTCCAAAAATACTGAATAATCACTCCTATTTTATATTAAAATTCTAACTTCTTTCCTGATCAGGGACGGATGGGGGAGGCAGAATGCCCCTCTTGAAAAGAATTTAAATTGCCCCCTCTTTTTTGTTTTTGTTTTTTTTTTTTTTTCAACTAGACCCCTTCATTTCCCCTCTAAATATTGAAAAAATTACCGTTTAGTGATAGTTTTTAAACATTATTACAAATTCATAAAAAATTATAATTATGGTTATTAATATTTATAATGTTTACCATTTATTTATAATTATTTTTTTTCAAACATTACTGAACAGTTATTTGCCCTTAAATATTTATATTGCTTTGAAGTGGGGACTATTTTGTAGGTGTTGAAAAAAATCTAAACATTTATATGGGAAATGAAAAGAGAAACTCTCAGACCATTCTTTTTAGGTATAAAAATTCATATCTACACCGTAAAAGTATTTTTAAAACTTGTGGGAAACTCAACTATAAAAGTATTTTTAAAACTTGTTGGAAAGGCCTTGAAAATTGCTACAAAGAGAAGGTCTTAGTGCCTACTAGAAAAACTTTTGAAAATTGCTACAAAGAGAAGGTCTTAGTGCCTACTAGAAAAACTTTTAAAGATAACACGTTATAAAGACCAGTGTATGGAAATTTACAAGTGTATACATAGATTCGGTATGGTAGTATAGATTCAGGTCTGTGAGACCTATTACATCATCTCTAATTTTTCATCAAATGTTTCACCAAATTTAAATTTGATGAAAAATTAGTTAAAGTCGTGTTTCAATTATTTCATCAAATTGATATCAAATAAAGAGAGAATTAAATTTTTAATCAAATCAAAGGAACTTTATCTTTCATCAAATTTTATAGGTGACCGTTGAGCCCGACGTCTACCTGATGTCCTCCCGGACAATCGAATTTTCTTTATCTGAATGTCAATTTTCATTCATGGTCGGATGTCTACCAGGACCAGGACGTCCTCAGGGACAACAGGACTTATAACAAGATTTGATGAAAATTTTAAGTTTATTATTGGAGTGCATTATATCATATCAAAATTTTCAACAAATTTTTATTCAAATTTGATGAAGCGTTGGAGATGCTCTTAGACTATCTCCAATGGTTTATCAATTCTTTCATCAAATTTAAATTTGATGAAAAAACAACATTTTGCCCACTCCAATGGTTTCATCAAATGAGTATCAAATCGAGGATATAAAAAATCTTTCATCAAATTGAGGACGCCTGTGAGCTTTTATCATATCACTATTAATAAATATTGGATTTTCACCACCGAATGTGTTACACCTTGAAAAGTTCGACTCATGCAACCACACCACCAGGATTGTTAACAATCATAATCCAAACAAATAGAACAATAGAGTCAATTACACACAACTTTATTTCCTCTTGAACTAATCCCAAAATGGAGTTTTACAAATGTATTCAATTACACTCCTCAAAATAGGAATACAAAATAAGGAAATCAGTTCAAAAGGGAAGAGATAGAAGTTAACGCATGAGGTTCATAAGGAAATCTTCCCTATCACGATACTCCACCGTAGGCAAAACTACAGACATCAAGTTCCAAAAAACAAATTACAAATCAGCAAACCCACGCCCCAATAATAACTTCAACAAAAACATGCTAACTATATAGACATCATCGCTTGAATGGTAAATCGTCCTCATTCCGTGAAAAATTGTTAGCTTTTGGGGTGAGCTTAAGCTCAGTATGTGATGCATTTAACCAATTATATGATCATTTGAAAAGCTTATGCTTACGCAATGCAAATGCATGGGTATGCATGACAAGGCTATAAAACAAGGTTAGAGTATACCATTGATGGAATGCAAATGCATTGAACATAACTCGTTCTTTTCCACATTCTCATGGGAAAACAACTCTGCCATGACATCCACAATTAGATGTTCAAAATCAAACATACATAGATAATTGTAGACATATATAGAAATTAATCTCACATTTGCCGGCTCCAAAAACAGCGGGGACGTGGACACCCAAAATCATCCGTGTTTACATTTGCCAACTCCAAAAATGGTGGCCTCGTGGACACCCCAAAATACTTTCCCACATTCGTCCAGCGATAAACGTAGACAGGGCAATTGGGCACCTTGACTCCCCACGCAGATACTAAATACAATACACAACTCAATGCCAACGCAACTCACTAACCAGACTCATAGATTATTTACCCACGTCTAACTTTCAACGATTTATACTAGGTGGAACCAAGAAGAAACAATTAATGCATATGATGCATGAATTTATATACAGTACATTACTTTCCTAAGATGATGTTAATTCATAATAAATCCACCTCTTCACATTTCATAATCCAAGGATCTACCATCAAGCAATCATCACCCTCTTCTCAAGGTTTACATTAAGAAGGAATCTCCAATCTCATATTTCAATCTCAAAATCAAGTATATTTACACTCGATTTCATGCTTTAGAAATCAATTAAGCAAAACCCCTTTTTATATATTAAATTTGGAAACTAGGGTTTGAGTAAAATTGGGGCTTTTCTCTCTTTTATGAAATTGAGTTCATTATCCATCATAAACAATGATTTTCATCCATGGTAAGTGCAAATCTTTCAACAATCACAACATTTCACCATCATCATTCTCAATGTATAGTCATCAAGCTCAAGCCAATATATATGTTTATACATCTATTTACATGAATAGATTGAGAAAATACCACACAAGCTACTCAAATCGAAGATATAAAGAGTTAAGGCACCCCTACCTCCAGTTGGGATGCTAGAGTGGTCACACACGCTTGTACTTCGTTGATTTAGTGAAACAACCGAGGAGAGTGTTGATCTAGCTTCTCTTACAAGTAATCTTGAAAGATCTTAGGTAGATCTTGAGTTAAGATTGGGGAAATCTATGGAAATTTATGGCCTTGTGAGCTAGGGTTTGAGAAAAAGTAGAGTTAGAGAGAGAGTGGATGGAAAAATGGCTAGAAAAAGACTTGGGATCGCTATTTTAAAATCTGCTGTCCTAGACCGGCCGCTCGATCGCAAGTTTTGCTGCTCGAGCGTAAGGCACAATTAAGTGGTCTCGCTCGAGCGTAGATTCCCTCGCTCGAACAGAAAAGGACATATTGCAAAACTTTTACAGAGCTACAAAGGACCTACTAGGAGCATGCACCTCACGCTCGAGCGGCAACTTCTTCGCTCGAGCAACCCACCTGTAAAAATGCCAATTACTAGAAGCTGAAGATCTACGCTCGAACAGGAGAATCCATGCTCAAGCAGGGCGAAAAACTCAGGTGTCACAGGATGTCTCTCCGGATGACCATCTCTTTGCAAAAATTTCTGAAAAAAATACACTGGCCGGTCGACCGGCCAGACATTCTCCCGGTCGACCGGTGTTTCAATGCAAGTTCAAAATCCTCTGTTGGAGCACTTGATATCAAATGGAGTTTTTACTCAAATTTGGTAGTTAAAAAAAATAAAAATAAATAAATAAAAAACTCAGTTGGAGATACTCTTATGAATTTTATTTTGATAATTTGAACCGTTCATTTTGTTAAAAAAAATTATATATATCATTCATAAAAATAAAAAATAAATTAATCATTTAATTATAATTTATTAAATTAATCGTGTTTGTCACAAATCATGATACCAATAATATGAGAGCACAAATTAAGATAGTAATCACTTTGTTTAGTTTTGAATTTAAATTCATATTTGTTTTATTTATATTTTGATCAATTTTTTTTATTTGTTAAATGAATTTAATGTAAATGTAATTAAAAAGTAAAAATTGTAAATAAATATTTTTAAAAAATCAATAAATACAAAAAAAAATACATACAAAAATGTACTAATGTTATGGTATTTTTTAATATTTGTTAGTATTTAGTAAATTTTTAATTTTTTAAATAAATTTTATTCTTTTAAGTGTATTTAAATTAAGGCCTCGTTTGATAATTGATTATTTTAATTAATTTTTTGATTTTTTACGTAGACATGCAGAAAAAATAGAGAGAATGACATCATAACTTAGTGATTTTTTGATTTTTTTTTTTAGCCAAATGCAAAACGAGACTTAAGTGGATCTAAAAAGTAAAAAATATTAATTAAAAGATTTTTAAAAATTCAAATTATAAATTTAAAAATTATTTTTAAAAAGACAGATTTGATCAAAACCCTCTCATAATAAAACTTTAATTTATTAAGAACAAGGACAAAAAGTTTATTTGAAATGTCCAGCACATACTATTATTAACAAAATATCCCTAATGACTAATTTAATATTGGAAACTTTAAAATGATATACCTTTGATCTAAATATTGGTTTTTAACAAAATTAGTATTTTTAGAATCTTTTCATTAAAATCTATCAAATAAGATTTAGGTTGACTATGGCAGTCTTAAAATATATATATATATATATATTTACCGTCGAAATTGACATAAACAGTAACATGTTATTCTATTTTACAGTAACATATTAATTTGGCAATTGACAATAACATTTCACTATCTGTTCTGGACAGAATATCAATAACAAAAATAGAGTACGACCCTCCCTGTATATGAACTCACACTACTTCTAGAAATTAAATGTGACACTCCATTTTTTTTTTTTTTTTTTTTTTTTTTTTGGAACTTCATAGGAAATTAAATAACAAAATAACTTATTAAATTGAAAATTTAACATCTTAATAGGAAAATTTCAATTCTCACACAACCAAAAGTTTAACAACACTAAATTAAAAAAAATTAAAAAATAAAAATTTAAAAGTCCAAATGCAACATTAAGCAACATTATAATATCCTTAATCATTAATACATAAGATAGTAAAATTTTATTTTGCTAAAGTCATGGCTTCAAGTTAGCCAAGACTCTATATTAGTAGCGGCTCCAATTTCAACTTCCACTCCTTTCTCGTCAAAATCTGGCATAAAATGCTAGAGCAACAAAATATATGTCATGAGTTTTGCAACATAGTGCGAAACATAACAAACCTACCATTCTTTTTAAGAGAAAATAATTAGATTAATAATCATGACAAATAAGAGAAAATAACAAAATTAATAGAATAACAATATAACAACCATAAAAATACTTTTAACAACTTTAATAATTTAAGTCACACTCAAAATCTCACCAAAGAGATTTTCTTATCAACCACTTAAACCACATACTATGAACAGAAGGCCAGGCACTTACAGCATCACTACCCAGCTGGTGATTGTCAAAGACATCATACAAAATGCAAGCAATCGATCCTTTCATAATGCAGCGAATAAGGGAAATGGCAATTGAGAGGATGAAAGAAATGGCATTTCAACACAACCAGTCTCGCTTTCCCATTAGAAAGCGGAAGTTGGATCCTTCACAGCTTATCACTCCCTCAAAGGCAAAGGTCCGACTCCAGTTCAAGGAAGAAAATAACTTTGCAGACGTTACATTTTTTATTTTTCTTTTTTGAAACAGCCAAAAAACCTTTATTGATGAAAATCAAACAATACAATTACAGAGATGAACATTAACAAAGACCGAGGGTGCAAAAAGCATCAAAGCTATATTAGCCAATCCCAACTAGGTTGGCACTAGCTAGCTAGCCCAATCATATGCTAGCACCACCCAAAGTTGGAGAGAGCCCAACAAAAAAAGAAAACACAGGCAACATAGGGAACAAAACTCAAAATAACTGTGAGTGTTGCACACTACTCCCTCTAAGGCAACATCTCACTTGCCTTAGATTAAACAGTAAGTCCTGCACTGAAAAATGATACTTAGAGTAACTAGGTTTCATCCATAATGCAATCCTCACCTTTATCACTTCACATAGCTCCACCAAATTAGGAACAGATGCATTGAACACACAATCATTCATGTGCTTCCAGATAGACCACAACATAACCAGAGGTATACCTCTCCAAATCTTCCTCTCTAACCTCCTAAAACATTGACCTTCCTACCATAAGAGAACTTCGCAGATGTTACGTGATTGACATAACGGGAGTTCCTTGTAAACAAGTTCTCAAACATCCAACCCTCAACTCAAAAATTGTGCTCTCATATTATTGGTACCACAATTTAGGTTTACTACTAGGTAGATGTTGGGTTCATTGAAGCCCCCTTTTTACTATCTTCTATCTTTTAGCAATGTGATAGGCATACCTCTTCTGCCTCAAAAAATATCAGACACTGCTAATGTCAACTCAGCTTTTATAGAGCTAAAAGTCTGGGGCGATTGGATGCCTAACCAATAATTGAAGTAATCCAAGAGAGCTTCGCAATGGACATATAAAAGCTTCTCTTCTAATGCACCTTCTTCAACTGGTGCCAAGGGGTAACAAGAATCAAAAGCTAAAACTTAAAATCATGTGCATGCAGTTTATAGTATAGAGTTGACACAAAAAAAATACCAATAAAAAGATAGGGACTTTGTGCTGCAGCAATAGATGAACCTAAAATGGGCATATCATTTGAACAAATATGAATAGCATTGATAATGGAAGTAGGATAAAAGGAATGATGTTCTTTCTATTAGCAAAACCATAAACACCATCATTCACAAGCTGCACCACTGATCAACGTGATTCTTGGATATATCCATCAAATGTGGGCCCAAAGACTCCAAATCTTTGGCCACTTGTCATAATTTGTTTATTTATTCTACACCTTTATTCTAGACAAAACAGAAGGGAATGGTCTAAAAAGTTTTGTACCTGTTGTCATCAAATGTAGAGTCTCAACAAAAGATGGATGAGCACTCAATCTCATCACACTTGTTGAAAGGGTTGCTGATTTTCTTCTTATGCCACCCAAAGGATTTGTGATTCTCCTGAAACATGATCCATAATATTCTCTTGCAATGCAACAACTCTCCAGCATTTCCTACAATGATGTGCAGGACTAGAAACTATTCCTTTATTCCCAGATGTTCCTACCTCATAGGAGACGTCTTCTGTTGGCAAGTTCGGATCAGCCCTAAAATTAAGAAGTGCCTATTCTTTCTCCATGATTGTAAGAATCACCTATCATCATAGAGCACATCATCCTTCCAAAAAATTGAAAGCCCCTAATAAATAATATTGTATCATTACTTTCACAAATTGGGTTACAAGTAACACCCCTCTATTATCTTTGTTGAGTGTAGGGCCAAGAGGAACATGTATATGATGTTTGGTTTTGACATTTTGTCAAACATATAAAAGACATAAATTGAATAGAAATTTGAAACAAGCACCAAAAACTCATATGAGGAAAACAAAGCACCAGAGGCTTCTCTCAAACCAAGACCTCCAAAAAAACAAAAAAGTCAAAATCTGTCAAACTATTTGCAAGAACAAAACCCAAACCTTAATTTCTTTATAAAAAAAAAAAAATTTCTTTTGATTTTGCAAAAGCTTAAAGATGAAGCACATCGTGTAAGATATAGATAGATAGAAAGAGCCAAATATAGAAGTGAAGCTTCAAGTGCCCTAGTGCGATGCACATTCTATAATACAAACTCCCAATAAAGAGGTGTATCATTTTCTAGTTACCAGTGAAATTTGTTACAACTGGATAATAATTCACTGTACGAGGTTTTGGTTATGCCTCAAATGGAGTCCGGATCCTCGGCCGCACAACCCTACGGCCATCCCTGCGGCACCCCCAAAACGACGTCGTTTTGGGGGAAATTTCAATTTAAAATAAATAAATAAAGAAATAAAAATAAAACAGAGGAGAAGAAGAGAGTTGATTTCTTATTTCTCATAACAAATCAGAACTCTGGGACCAAAATCAAACCCAGAAATAAGAGTACAAACTTATACAACCAAACAAATACATATATATACATTCACATATGAACTTCCAGTGAAGAATTAAAAACCCAATCCAATTGGTGCTTTTAATTTTGACGAGAAATGTGCAGTGAACAGACACATAGATTTGGTTCCCTCTCTTTTTCCTATGCTCTGCAACAGCTCACCATCCCTGCGGTTTGGGGGAGGAGGAAAAACATAATAGAAACCATAGGAAAAACCAGAGGAGGAGAAGAAGGAAGGAAAAGGAGAGAAGAAGGGAAAAGAAGAGGGGAGAAGAACCCAGCAACAGCGGCACCGGCGAAGGGAGGGACTCCACCCCATCAGATTCAATTCTCTCTCTCTTAATCAAGTTACAATTTCTTGTTGAAAAATTCAAACTACCAATTTTTTTCGATTTTTAACTTGTTCTAATTTTTTTCTTTCACAAGTTGATAATCTAAACTTTGGTCAGAATGATTAGAGAAGAAGAGTGAGGAGAGAGATGAGTGGGTTGTTGAGTCTTTTTGGCTCTTTTTTGCAGAGAGAAAGGACGAAGGGGTGCCAGATCGGAGCCTCAATGGTGAAGGAGTGGAGTGAATGAACGAACAAATCAAAAGAACATTTCACTTCGCACTACATACATATACATATATACCTATTTTTGATGAATCTCTGCTCAATGGCCGCCAAACACGAGATGTCGCCGGCCATCCTCTCTCTCTTCTTCCCCTCTAGTTTCTGGGTTTGATTTTGGTCCCCTCCCCCCTCCGTCCTCGCTCTCTTCTTCCCCTCTGGTTTTTATTTATTTTTTATTATTATTTTTTATTTTTTTATTTATTTAAATTGAAATTTCTCTCAAAACGACGTCGTTTTAGGGGTGCTACGAGGATGGCCGTAGGATTGTGTGGCAAAGGATCCGGACTCGCCTCAAATGACCTATTTTGATTATTATCCAAAATATTTTTAATTATACCTGAACAAGGACTTGATTATGACTGATTGTGTATATCTTTTTAATTATTAAAAGTGATTTAGTTATAATATTTGTTTGAGGCATGTATATAAAAGTCCTAATTTATGAACTTATATTCCATTAAGTCTTAAGTAAGATTTTTTGGACTTTCAAGTCTCATTAAATTTTTAATAGTCTAAATTACCTTTCAAATAATGATTGTTCATCATTTATGATTATCTTATGATGATTTAACATTTATTTTGATTTTCAAAATTCTAAAACATTAACTTTCAAATTGAAAAAACTTTTAAAAAAAATAATAATATTTTTTTTGAAAAAACTAAATTATTTTTTTGTGCAAAATTGAAAATTTTATGTCTATAAAGGAGCATGATGATGGAACATTGATGTGCCAAAAAAAAAAAAAATTTAAAATCGAAAAAATTGATAATGTTCTCAGTTTTATTGGATAGTTGAATCAAACCAATAAGTAGAAAGACAAAAACGTTTAATCTCATACTCTTTTTTTTCATCAGTTAGTGAAATAATTATTTGAAACATTACTATACAAAATTGATAATGTTCTTAATTTTAAAAATTGAGAAAAACTGATAATATTCTCAGTTTTACTAAATAGGACTTATTGGTTCAAAAAAATCTTAGATAGACCGGAGCTGCCATAACATTTGTAAATAAAACTTTTAGGCAATTAACTCTATTTGTTTTGTGCAATCTACTTGTCATTGCTTTTATAAAGAAAAATGCATGGTAGCTTGAAATTGAAAGGAGCTCGAATGCCCTGAATCCTGGTAGTGCCAAACCGACGCCGTTTTGGCACTTTTTTATTTTTTATTTTTATTTTTTTCTTTTTCCTTCCTCCTTTCCCCTCCCTTTTCTCTTTGAAACTGGTTTGAGAGAAAGAGAGAGAGAAATAGAGAGGCGAGAGAGAGAGAGAGAGAGAGAGAGAGAATGAGAAAGAGAGGAGAAGAAAAAAGAAGAAGGGGGAACAAAGGAACCACGTTGCATCAAACCACCACAACCCAACCCACCGCCATGGACGGAGAGGCCGAAGCTAGATCTTCGACTGTGGCTGTGGGTTCGGTTTTGATTTTGGGTTTTGGGTTTGGTTTTGATTTTGGGTATTGATTTGGATTCAGAAAAAAGCAAAGGAAGAAGAGGAAGGAAAAAGAGAGGGGGAAGGAAGAAGAGAGGGGAAAGGAAAAAGAAGAAAATTTGATTTTGATTCTGAGTTTGGTTTTAGAAAGAACAGAGGAAGAAGAGGGAGGGAAGGGGAAAAAAAAAAAAAGAACGTCGTTTTGGCACGTCGAGCTATTCGGGCTAAGGAAAATTTGTAATGACCCAGAATTTCTCCTTCCGCTCGAGCGGGGGAGTTGGCGCTCAAGCGGGTCTCCAGGATGAGTTGTATTTCTGAGGCATGTGGACTCATTTTTGACATCCTATTAGTGTATTTGGAGCGTCTTTATTTTATTTTGGGATTCTAGTTGAGGTGGTAATATGATGGTAATGTATGATTGAACCAAAGAATTTAATTCGGATAGTTATTTTAAGAATAGCTGCCACTCTTTTTCCCTTTTCTTTTTCCACACTTTGAATTTGGATATGAGGTTAGAACCATTGGAAAGCTTATTTCCGGGGCTTCAATTTGGACACAAGAATGACCTAAAACGGAGTCCGGATAGGAGAGTTACACCTATTTGAAGTTTTGGAATCTGTCTTTGAACAGTCCGCTCGAGCGAGCATTTGGACGCTCGAGCGAGGGTTTCAGGACAGCAGCTTTAAAAACGAGATTTTTGATCGATTATTGATATTTTCTTTTCCTCTTCTTTCCCTTCTCCTAAGTCCAAACCCTAGCTCCAAACCCTTGAATTCCTTTACTTTGATCAACAACCCACCATGATTCTTGTATCAAGGATGAAGAACAAGAGGAGATGAACATTTTTTAACCGATTGGAATTCGAGATTATGAGATTCTTCTCTAGGTTTGGTTTCTTGCTTGGTTCTTGAGGTAGGGATTCTCCTTGATCTTTTTCAATACTTCATCTATAGATAGACATGTGGTAATTTTTGTATTGCATGAAAATTATATCATGTTGGATTTTTGTATAAATTCATGAGGTTGAACTTTGGGTTGGTTGTTGGTTTTAGATCCATGATTATTATATGTGTTTTGGGGCTAATTGGGTGTTAATTAGCTAGTTGTTGTTGAAAGGAGAGGAAACCCTAATATTTATTGATTTAATAATAAGATAGAGGGGTTTGATCTTTGGGTAAATACTTGGGTATTTGGATTTAATTGAAGCCATTATTGGTTATTATAGATGATTGAGGCATTTTGTTCAATATTGAGAAAGAGGGAGTAAAACCCTAATTTAATAGTTATGATTTAATTTATAAAATTAAATTGGAATGGCTTTGAAAGGAATGTGGTAGATTAAAATGAGTTTTTGGCTCTATTGCCTTTGGATTTGATTTTGTGGAAACAAAAGGGATGAAGTTGGTTTTGAAAATAAAAGGAGGTGGGATTGTTTTGTGGAATGGGAAAAGTACTTGGAATGGGTATGAATGTTGGATTGTTGTATCTTATACCACTATGCTAGTATTAGTGATAAGTTGATAATCTCATGATAATTGAGTATGTTTATAGATATACAATATACCTGCATCTAGAGGTTTTGTCCTTGGTCATCGGTGGAGGATGACACGGTTGCGTTGAACTGTTGTGTATGCATTACACTATTGATTGATTGTGTATATGACGTTGTGTTTATATGCATTACTTGTGTATGGGAGGAGATAGGGGATGTACTCCCGGTTTAGGGGAAGATGGGGGATGGACCTCTAAACCGGATTTGTTGGAGGGTTTAGGGGAAGAAAGGGGATGGACCTCTAAACCAGATTTGTTGGGAGGAGAAAGGGGATGGACTCCACTAGCATCACATATATGTGTGCTTATTGTTAATAGAAGTATTTCTATTTATTGTTGATATGATACATCACCACTATGTGTATCAGTTGGGAAGTATGGAAGTGAGTTTGATTGTGATTGTTACGATACCAACATGTGTATTCGTTATGTTATCAGATATGTTTAACTTGATTTGTTATCCCTGTTGAATTTGGAAATATTGTTAATGAGAGATGGAACCCTTGTTAAGTTATTTGGCCAGGTTCTGAGCCATAATTGGAAGGTGGATTGTGCCATAGACTATATGTCATAGGCAATGTAGACATTCGTGTCATGAAATTGTAATTAGATTATCTTGTGTTAATCATGTATTAGTTGCTACCCCTTGTCTTTTAGAAGTGTAATGAGAATCAAACATTTTAAAAATATGTTATAGAATATGTGTGGAAATTGGAGAATAATAGTGGTCTTAGTGAATTTATTTCCTAAGTAATTGCTTATGTGTAAAGGATTGGGAATGGGGTTAATGAAAGGAAAAAGGGAAGATGAATCGCTTATAGTGTTGAATGAAATAATTGTTTTTGAGAAAAGTTTATATATATTTATATATATATTTTGTCTAAACTGTCACATTACTATTCTAGTATGAGAATGAGTGTGCATGTTCATAGCTATCTGAACTGTTGTTATTGTTGAGGATCAAGTTGAGATCCCTACTGGACTATATGTTCATCCCACGTTGTTGAATCTTTTTCAGGTGTTAAGCAGGTTGAGCTACAAGAGTTGGATTTACTTATTTGTTGGCCACGGGGCCTCTTCGTTGTAGGCGGAATGCCATATGTGTAAAAGGGTTGCACCCTTCAGTTGTTTATTTAAAAGTTGTAAGCCTAAGGGCAATTTATTAGTATGTTCATGTAACATTTACTTTGCATACGAATGAGAGTATTGTTAATCACTCCTACGGATGGAATGTATGAGTTTATTTCCGCATGTTATCTCTGAAATTGAATTAAGTTAATGGAATTGGTAATGACTTCGTGTAATAAAAAGTGGGGCGTGACAAAATTCGTGCTACCCAGCAGCTCTATTTTATAAACATGTGAGTTAATTTTCCTTGAGACAAAGGCCCTGTTTGTCAGCACTTATTTTCAGCTTTCAGCTTAATTTAAGCTGTTTTGATATGTTTGGTTTAGCTTATGCTTATAGCTTATAGCTTTGTGGAAGTCAGAAATCAGCTTATTCTCGTGAGTCAATGGATATGCTTTGAGAATAAGCTGGAAATCAGCTTAAGCTGAAAGTTATAAGGTATAAGCTGTTTGGGCATAAGCTATAAGCAGTCTCCCACAGTTCTGCCAAACAGGGCCAAAGAGTTTGATGTAGATGCACAAATTATTTAACTCCCACCCACCTAACAATGTCATTGTTGATTGTGTCTGTGCGTGTGTGTGTGTATATGTGTGTGTGAAATCTTGCTATAGAGTCACAAAATGAGTTTGAATAAACAATTAAAATCAATTAATTAAGCAATTGCAACACGAAATAGAAGGCAAACCCCCAATACGAAAAGGAGTTTAAGAGCAACACAAAGTGACACAAAAAGGGAAAAATAAACTTGTCGATGGCGAACAGAGATTGAAGAGTTACATAAGGAAAACGACCCAAACCACTCTCTCATTGGGTACGAGCCCTAGCTTCACGGCCAATGACCAAGGGAGGACGATAACTAGCAACGTTATGAACTCTCTCTCTCTCTCTCTCTACAATTGCCCAACATTCCCTATATATTCTGGCTATAATCTCAAGACAAAGCTGTGGACCTAAAAAGAAAAGTAATGTTAGGACCCAAATATTTTATCAAATGTCTTACATGGGTACAGGACTTACATGGAACCCACATGGTGTGGGTCTCATATCCATGTGAGACATTTGATAGAACATTTAGTAAAATATTTAAAGTCTCTAACATTTTTCTTAAAAGAATAGTAGAATATAAGGTAAATTACACTTGGCCCCTTTTCACTTTTAAGGGCCCCATTGTTTGGGCGAAGCTATTATTATGAGTGGATTGAGTGAAGGAGATTATTAAGATGGTAGTATTAGGTTGAATATGTGAGATAAATTGTTTTTGTTTGTGTAGTATAATTTTTCATTAGGTAGTTAGAATTAAGTTTATAAAATTATATAATTACTCTTGTTACATAGAAGGTAATTTTATTATTTTTGTAAAGTGATAAACAAAGTAGTCTTTTCACTCCTAATCTTATGAGATTAGATTTAAATACCACCTCTCATTGGATTGGAAGCATATAACATTTCTACTTTATTATCTTTTTAATTATGTGACAAATGCTAAAACACATACTCTTTTTATAAATTAAAAAAAAAACACTTATACAAAATGATATGATAATGATATTTTCACATTAATTATTAGTGATAAAAATAGTCTCTTTTTTTTATAAAAAAGAAAAAAAGAAAAAAAAAAAAAAAAAAAAAAGAAAACTTCTAATTAATAAATATAAATAGACCCAGTTGACCACCTCAACAGTGATGAATTCGTGAAAATGATGCTATATGATGCTTGTTTTGTTACCAAGTTTCTTCTTGGTATGTTCGAGGTCAAACATACTTGGCATAAACATCAAGAACCACAAGGTGTGGATGATGAAGTCAAAGTATCATGGATGAGAAGACAAATTTGCAATGACTTGATATTCCTTGAAAACCAACTTCCATTCTTTTTTATATTTGAATTTTATTAATTACATGAGCTACGACGTGACCATGACCCAAAATCCAAACCAAAATCATCCTGATCCTACCTCCACCCTCACCCCCACCCTTAAGGAGCTAGTTTTGTTGCTTCTCAATAAAAAGTCAAAAAGAATGATTGACATTTCCAGAATCGATTATGAAAGTGTATCTCAAAGCAAGCATTTCCTTGACTTGGTGCATAATATTTGTCTTCCTTCCTCCTCCTCCAAAGATAATTCAAGTGATTGCCAAAACGAGAATAAGAGAATAACTTGCTTTAAGATCCCATGTGTGATAGAGCTCATGGACGTAGGCAGGAGCGGCTCCATGAGTTGGCCAGGGGTGTCACCCGAACCCCCTGGATGATTTTTTATTTTTTATTTTTTATTATATAAGTATTAGATTTTAGGGAAAAAATCAGCAACTGAATCCATTAAAATACAACTTTGAACCCATAATTTTTAGTCCCAAAACTTTGAACCCACCAATGAAAAAAGCTTACTAGTTGCGATTGCAACAGTGGAAAGAGCATTTTCAGCAATGAAATTCATAAGGAATCGATTGCATAACCGAATGGGGGATCAATGGTTGAATGATTGTTTGGTTTCATATATTGAGAAAGATGTATTTGATAGTGTCTATAATGAGCTTATTATGCAACGATTTCAAAATATGAAATCTCGTCGTGGTCAATTGTAGAAGCTTGTGTATTAGCATGTCTTTTTGTTTACACAACAGTATCAATATATTGAAATATTTTTGTTTATAATTTCAAAATTTAAATTAATTTGTTGATTTTTTTTCTCCATAGGTGATATAATGATTAATGTGAATTTTCTATAAGATATATGACATTTAAATTTTTGATTGACACCACTGACAAAAATTCCTGGAGTCGCCACGGGATGCTGGTGTCAAGTTCGATGCTAAAGAGAAGCTCGGCCTCAGCACGTTTGATATATGCTTCAAACATGGTCATTTTAAAATACCAAAGTTTAAAGTCTCTAATTTGACAGAAAGATTCTTCTGTAACATCATTGCTTATGAACAACATTCCTCACAAGACAAACCCAAATATTTCACCGATTATACCTCTTTCATGGATCAACTTATCAACATCAAAGAAAATGTGAGCCAACTTCGTCGCCATGAAGTTCTTAAAAACTGGCTTGGTGATGACGAAGAGGTAGCACTTCTATTCAACAATCTGGGTAAAGGAAGAATAGTTTCAAAGCAATTGTAATTTTCTGAACAGTGCAACAAAGTGAACGCTCATTGCAAGAGATGGTGGACCAAAGTAGTAGCTTCATTAAAGTGTGATTACTTCACAAATATATGGGTCACTATTGCCACTATTGCAGCCGCTTTTCTCCTCATTCTCATTATCATACAGGCTATCATTACCCTAATTATGTTTATTATTTCGCCACCGTCACAATATTGATCGGATGTTGTTTGTTTAGGCCACTACCCTTGTAACACCCCCAAAAAAATTGGGCATGATATATCTATTTATGCAACAAAACCCACCTAATAGACACACACACACACACACACACATATATATAGCTAACTAATCCATACACTTATTTCCATTAAATCCCAAATGCCAAATACATGTCGTTCTAATCTCAATACTCCAGTTCTAATCCCAAACATGCATTTTACAATAAATATGAAATGGAAGCCAAACAGATAATAAGTGCCCTACAGGCTTAAAATTTTATCCAAGAACATTCTTGGTTACACAAAATGGAGTTTCAACTCAACACAAATACTGCCCTTGGCTTACAAAACAGAGTCACGCAAAATGAGAGCATTGTATTCTCAACACACATACTTCCACGTCCCTAATTGGATGGAATCACCACATCTTTTCCTGCACAAAAATCCCGTAGGGTGAGCATAAAGCCCAGTAGAAAATTCTTAACAAAGTATATACACTTTATACAAGTCTCAAGAGATGAAATGCACATGCCATGCTATGCCCTTTTTGAAGATAAATTACATTTTCATCTTTTGAAAACCATCATGCTCAATGATATCATGCAATTTCAATTGTTCAAAACTTAACAATTTATTTCAAGGGCGGTAAATATGTCTCTGGTAATCCCTAGGCCAGTGTATGCAAGTAGACTATACAAGTACTACCAAATTATTATTTTTACCGGTATTAACTGGAAGGCTCAACACCTATCCGCGCGGATTTTTCGATCTTTCACCCCGGACCCGCAGGCCAACTTATTCAATATCATCTATACCACCTATCAAGACTTACCAACATATTTACCCCAAAACCATTTCATGAAAACTTATTTCTCAACATTCTTTTCTTATTGCATGTTTTCAAATCAACCTTCAAAATCTAATGTAATGAAATAAAATGATATGCCAATTTCACAAGATGAACACAATTACTTTTGTTCCAATTCATCATCCAAGGAATAAACACAATTTCCTCTTCTCAAGTATTCTCAACAATTTAGTCATTTCAAGACTATATATCAATATTTTGAATAATCATTTCTAAAATGAACAGCAATTCTCATAATCCACAAAATTAATCATTTATACAAATATAAATAATAAATTTTCTAAACATCATTTATTTTCGCACACAAAAATAAATATAACAATATTACCCATGGATTTTCAATCTCTTTTAAAATCCCCAATTTCTAGGTTTTCTCACCAAAACCAACCATTTTCAAATATTCGAGAAGATCTCACCAAAAACATCTTTATTTTACTAACATAGTACAAAACCCTCAATTTCTATTTTAAAAGAAACAAGAAAGTAAACCCACTTTCAAAATCACTCCTCTTTTTGAATCAATAAAATCCATTTTCAAAAAAAAGAACAAATCAAAGGATGATTTTGAAAATCATCTAGATCTTGTAAAAATATATATATAACTCAAAGAAAATCCCTACCTCAAGTTTTGAAGAAGAAATGAGATGAAACTCCTAAAATCAACGGTGTCAAAACTCGATCTTCACCGCACAGAATGAAGCCCTCGAGGTGATGACCAACTTTGGTGAAGAACTTAGGCTTAAGTCCCAAAGGATTTGAAGAAATCAAAGAGAGAAGGTGACTTCTAGAGAGAGAAGCTCTAGATCAGAATTTTGGAGAGTTTTAGAGAGAGAGGGGACTGCAAGAAGTGATATGAAACCCTAATTTTATGGACTAATATAACATGGTCCGCTCGCGCGTGGAAAGTCCCGCTCAAGTGTCAAATACACTTTCCCGTAAGCAATTTCGAATGTATTTTGCATTTTTGCTTTTTGGCGAGCTGACCGGGCAGCTCAACCCCCGTAAGTTGACCGGGTCAAAATCGATCTCTGACCTGCCCAGTCGAAGTGGCAAAACATGAAAAAAGGGTCGAAACCGGGATCGCTACAACCTTATCATCCACTATTTTTATTTCAACAAAAGATTCTGCATCTGCATATGTAGACAGTTTCTATGTTTGTATTAATCTAAGTTAGAGTGAATATGTCTTCAAAATAAGTGTAGTGGTTATTAAGTTAACCCATAAACTTAAATATTAAATGTGTTATCATTTGAGTTTTTGTGATTTCTTTCTGCATTTGATTTCTATGTTCCTAACAGAAATTCTATTAGAATAAACCATGATTTTTACTTTTGGTGTCCATTCTATTAGAATTATAACATCTCTAGTGAAATTAGTGGTGGATCTACACGAGAGGCAATTGCCCCTCCTCAAAATTTAAAATTTTCTATTTTTACGTAAAAAGTTAGTAAGGAAAGTCCAATTGCCTCATTCTTTCTATTTTGCTTTTTTCAACTAAATCCCTTCATTTCTCCCTTGAAGTATTTATTGTAACAACCCCGATCTATTATTAACTAATACTGCATGACTAAAAATGCCTAATGAGTAATTAAGATGAAATCTCGAGTTAATTGCATGTGTTATATGATATTTGTGTTTATATTTGTCTGTCATAGAAATATCTGTCTATGCTTCTGTTATGTTCTGCGAATAGAAGGCCTTATCGGCCACAGAATATGAAATTGATTGAGATTACGTGTTACTTAGGATTTTTAGAAAATTATGGTAGGTTCAATTGCAATTCGAATCTAAATGAATTAATTATAATAAAATAATCCTAGTTGATTAGCCTAAGCAAGAATTAATTAAATTTACTAACCAAGCCTATATAAGGCCACCTATGAGTCATCTTACGATATTTTTACACTTCTCCTTCATTATTTTGAGCATAAAAACTGTGAGAGATGGAGAGGGAGAGAGAAAATTGAAATCAAGATTGGAAAATAAGAGGATTAAAAGGAATTAGAAGAGAATTAGAAGGATTGGAGGGTATTAGCATCAACACTTTCTAATTCAAGGTTTAAGGTAGGAAATTCAACCCTTTAATCATGTAAATAAGTTGCCTAGTTTAGAATTCAAGTGGATTGAGTGATTAAATACAAGAATCAAGCTTAGATAAGGATTTGCACTCTTCTCTCGAGCGCGTTTGAGCGTAGGAAGTTTCACTCGAGCAGAGAATATAAGCAACCAGTACTTTTGCAGACATGGCTTTCCGCTCGAGCGACATAAGTTATGCTCGAGCGTAAACCTTTTTCTTCTGAAGACAAGCTCGAGTGAAGAAATCCATGCTTAAGCGTAAAATGAAAGCTCCCAAAAATTTTGCAAACTAAAGGGTCCGCTCGAGCGTAGGAAGTGGCGCTCGAGCGAAAGGCCCAATTTTTGAAAATTCAGCTAAGTGATCTAAGGCATATTTTGGCATCCTCATTGCATCTTAGGCATTTCTAAGCCTAAATTAAGACATAATAATGATGATAAAGATTAGAAACACACCCAGACAGGAAAGAAATAAATTAAATGAACTCCGAGCGTATGTTTCAATGTGTATATGTTCTGTGTTTGTGTAGGTCACGTGCCATAGGCTATCTGGTTATCTGTTCTGTTTGTCTCATTTATCTGCTTTGTCTGTCTGCTATTAGAGCCAACTGTGAGTAATAACTTTGTAAGGCTATGTTCAATTATAAGTATTTTCTGAATGATATAAGATGATCTGTTTTCTGAAATATTATTTTCTATATGAATGAATAGCTGTCTAATGTTTCTAAAATATATTCGCGGCATCCTTAGCTTCAGATGACCTATGTTATTTGTTCTGTTATGTCCCAATTATGAGCCAACTGTACATTTCATGAGCCAACTTTTATGGATCTTTCTGTATACATCCTATTTATGGGCTAACTGTACGTCTCATGAGTAAATTGTATCGTCTCCGTGTACGTGAGTCAACTGTATGCCTTTATGGCCGTCCTTTTATGGGTCAACTGTTTCTGTTAGTGCTAATGGGTGTACCACGTACGATTGACTATAAATTCTAATTATGAATATGATTATGATTTCATATTTGTTATGAATACTGATTTCTGAACAAGAATATGAATTCACTTTTGATATAAACTGAATTATGTTTTCCGTATCTGGTATGGACAACATTCATTAAACCCTTTTGTAACAATTTCGATCCGTAATTAAGGATGTTAATTAAGTGATTAAAATAAATTATGTATTTATTGTATATTTTGTATGCTATTTGGCTTTTTATCTGAAAATTGAAAGCCTTATTGGCTTCCGAAACTGAAATTGTTTACATTAATATGTTATTTGGAATTTTTAAAATCATATGGCAAATTTTATTAAAAACTGATTTAGTTTACTTAATTAAGTTGTGTTTGATTGGCCAAATGTTTTAATTATTGTAATAAGCCATTATATCTATATAAATGTGGTTTGTTTGAGTCTAGAACTCATTTGTGACCTCAACTTCACCATTTTTTAGAGCAAAATCTAAGATTGTATTCTAGAGAGAGAGTGAGTTCACTTTTAGAGAGAGAAAGCTAAAGAATTGGAAGATTAAGGTTTGATTCTTGAAGATTAAGAAGAGAAGCTCTAAGATTTAAAAGAATTTGGCTTATTCAAGACTCTAGGTGAGAATTCAAGACTTAATTATGAGTTTAAGCCATCAATTAGATCAATTCAAGAGGAATAAGAATTGAACTAAAGATGATGAATTTAGAGTCAATTCATACATGTATGCTTAGTTTTGTTTAATTTCATCATTCTGAACATGATTCATGTCATCCATGTTGAATTTAGAAGATGAATTGTACATGCATGCATAATTCACAAAGTTGTTGAGAGTGAATTTCATGTTTTATGAGCTTTGGAAAAAGAATTTGAAGTAACTCTACATGCATGTATGATTTTGCCATGTTTTTCCATTCTTGAGTTTGAATCTTATCACCCATGATGATTTGGAAGCTAATTTACACATGCATCGTTGATTTCTGAAAGCTTCAAGAGTTCTACTTCATGAATTATATTGTTTTGGAGCTCAAATCCATGTTTTGAAGAGTATGAGATAAAAAGGGGTTGAAAATCTTGCATGCATGAAAGTTTTTAGCATTGATTTAGTAAATTGACCTTTGATTCATGATTTTAAAGAAGTTTCTATGTGTCATCAAAGTGTTTCCATGAGTTTGGAAGGGCCATGAAAGCTTTTACATGTTAAAATGCATTTTTGGAACTCAAATTTTTTGTCTAGAAACCCAGAAAATTCATAGCTAGCTTGAGCGACGAAGTGGTGGCTCAAGCCAACATTGAGAGCTCCCAGTATTTTGAACTCTGCAAAAGATGGCTTGAGCGACCAAATGGTGGCTCAAGCAAACTCAATTTTTTCCTTCAGCTAGCTCTAGTGACGAAAAGTTGGCTCTAGCCAACAGCTTATTTTCAGCATGTTTTCAAAGATGTTTTAAGTACATATATTCGTTCCCATCTCTTTCCCAGCATTCTTAGGCATGATTTGTGAGTCATTAAGGATTAATAAGCTAAGAAATAACATACGTAAGTGAATTAAAAAATATGTGTCGAATTCGAGTATGTGGTTCAATATGAACAAGTTATGTGATATGAAATGAATAAGAAGTTAAAGGAAGAAAGGTAAGCCATGAATGGCCATATGAATGAGTAATAATGAGACATGTTTTGTGCTATGTACATTTGTGTTTGTAGGTCAAGACTCGAAGACTGACCAACAGTTTCTGGAAACCCACTATGAGTAACGTTATTGTAAAGATATGTTCATATAAATTATGTTCCAAATATAATTTGATAAGTTATGATTTCTGAAATGATATTTGTTTACGCGAACGGATATCCTATGTTTGAAATCTATTATGGCATCCATAGATAGTCCCAAGTCATGAGGAACGGCATGTTAATGCGGGTTCATAGTATATATGTGATTATGAGATCTCGTTAGTCACTTGTCAAAGTAGGGATGTGTTTAATCGGTATCCGAAATCGATTACTCTAGTCGGATGACGATGTGATATGTTTTATTGGATGTACCATTATTATGTTCGGATATGAGAATTGATTCTGTTATGATCTGTTTTATGAATATGATATATTTGGAATTCGTTCACTAACATCTTTATCTTAATGTTATTCACTGGGCTTTAGCTTACTGTGTGTATATATATGTATAGGTGAGCGTTCTGGAGATCAGGCTTGAAGACTTTTGTCTGGATCTGTGTTCTGTTGTCAACCAACCATTGTGCCTCACATGGAGGTTCCTGATGTATCACGTGTTATAAGCTCCGGTTGTTTCTATATATAAGACTTTGTTTGTTTTTGTTGGCTATACTTAAGATGCTATAGTTAAGTGTGTGGGTATAACGTGAGAATGATTTTTAGATATGTATATAAAGTTTTAAATATTCTGTTTCATATAAGTTAGCACAGTTCATTGGATAATTATATTTATGTGTTTGCTTCCGTTAGCCCCTTAATTTTGTTTAATCTGTTCAGAGGCCTTCGGTAATCTCAAGATTACTGGCCGGTTACGATACTAAACCTATAGGGATGGGTTTGGGTCGTGACACCTTTACTTTGTTATTATTCACTGGGCTCCAACTCATTCTATTATTTATGTATGTAGGTGATCAGGTGCGTGACTAGACTGGGAGATGATTGCCTAGATTTGTCTAAGTCAGCCAAACCATTGTGCCTTATGAAGAAGTTCCTGAAAAGCTTAAGTGTGGACAAATTCTATGCTGACAGTTTGTGTTTTTGTTCACTGTCTTTCTATTTTCTTTTGTATCTGAATATTGGGCTAAGTCACATTCTATTTTGTCTGTATATCAGGTGACGTAAGACTGTTGTTTATTTGATGTCACTTATATGTATATAAAGTTTTAAATTTTTCTCTCCCATGTATGTCTGCATAGCTCTATGGACATTATTTTCTGTAAGTTGCTTCCGCTAGCCCCTTAATTATATGTTATTCTATATAGAGGCCTTTGGTAATCCAAGGATTACTGACCAGTTACAACTCTCAACCTATAGGGGCGGGCTTGGGTCGTGATACTTATATTGCTTTGAAGACTCTCTTTTGTATACCATAAATATAACCTCATACTCATACATATAGACAACAAAGTGCCTTAGTTAGTCTTCTCTAACTTTAATAATAAATAAGGTAAATTAAGTAAATAGTCCCTATAGTTTATACGATGTGTGAATTTGGTCCATTTTGTATTAATTTGCTCGATTTTGCCCATTAATTTAACGGATTGTGTCATTTTAGTCCAATAAATAACGATTGTTAAGTTAATTCAACAAAAAGTCAAACAATATGTTAATTTAGTCCCTGTACTTTACACGATGTATCAATTTGGTCATTGTGTTATAATTTTCTCGATTTTGACAGGGACCAAATTGACATGTTGCGTAAAATACAAGGACTAAATTGACACATTGTTTGACTTTCCGTTAAATTAACTTAACAACTGTTATTTATTAGACTAAAATGACACAATCCTTTAAATTAATTAAGAGACAAAATCGAGCAAATTGAAATAACAGGGACCAAATTGATACATCGTGTAAACTACATTGACTATTTGCATAATTTTCCCTAATAAGTATCTCATATTTTCTTAACCATTGAAGTGTAAAAAAGTAATAATTTGGACCACAATACTTAAAATTATATCACTTTCAGATTCCTAACAAAACCAAATGCTTGAATGAATTTTTTATTTTTTATTTTTTTTTTTTGGTTCAATGCCTAAATAACTTTGATACAAGGATTTTATTACTAGTAATTCCATTACTAGCAATGAGATTCTCATTCCCCTAAAAACTTTTGTCATTCAAATATGACTTAAAAATAACTTATAGGAAGCATAGAATATAAAAATAAGTCCAACAAGAAAAGCAAGTAATAAATTTTGAAAAATTAAAAGATACTTTAAAGTAATTTCCAAGAAACATAATCGATATATTACTTGTGAACTGATTTAAAGCATCTTTAACTTTTCAAAATTTATTATTTACTTTGATTATGGAACTGCCCTCAATCTCTTTAGTAAGTAAAGAATTTGAAAGGTCTATTTAACTAGTCCTCATTCATACTTTTTAGTTGCAAAGAAACATTATTATTACTTCAGATTTAACAAAAGATCTACTCATTTTTATCAGTCAATAATAGTTGGACCAATTTGATTTGAATAATATTATCTCCACATCATCCAACCAACATTGTCAGGTATTCATAGTTAGTTTTTGATTCCATATTTTCTCTTATTGTTTTGTAATTGTATATGTAGAAGAATTCCACGATACACACTCTTTATCATATACATTTTTTGTTATGTTATTTTCTTCTTTAGTTATAACATTATTTTGATATGTTTGCTTATGTTTCATGTAGTATTTGGTTATGATTTCTTTTTTTTTTTAATAATAATTACAACCTAAAAAATATAAAATTATATCATTTTCTTCTTTAGTTATAAAGCAAATGTGATACATACTCTTTGAAAAGAATACAACCATTTGTTAAGAATAATTTTGACAAAATAAAAACACTCCATTTCAACCGAAGAGATTCTTATATTGATAGATATAAGAAAAAACAAAATCATATAAATAAATAAAAGTCACTATCCACATTTGGGCTGGGGCGGGTTTCGACCAGGGCAGGTAGGGCGGCTATTGGTCCGATGGGTGTCCAATTTACTTAGGTTGTATTTAGTTAAAAGATTTGATAACGGAAATGAAAAGGGAAAGCAAAATAGAAAGAAAAAAAGAAGAAGAAAGAATTAATAAGATTCGAATTTCAAACTATTACTGGTTAAATTGGGAAATAGAGAAAGAAAATAGTCTAAGTTAATTCAAAAAGCAGGATTGCATTTTGCTCTCAATTTCTTTTTTCATATATTTTTTATTATAACCAAACAAAAAGTGAGAATGTATTGTCATTTCTTTTTCTATTTCTTTCATCAAATCTTTTGACCAAACAAAAAGTGAGATTGCATTTTCATTTCTTTTGGTTCATGGATTTAGGGAAGGAATTCGAAGAGAAAAGGAAAAATGTGTGTGAAATGCAATTATATTTTATTCATATTTCATCTATCTTTTCATTTTCTTTTTTAAATCTCTCTCCAAATTCATGAACCAAACATAGTGTTAAGGTTATTTTAAAATTTTTAATGAAAGGACGTGCACAAAAGAAAAAAAAAAATTTGACTTTTTTATTATTTTAATTAATTTTCAAAACCAACATTAGTCTGATCTAATTATTTTTTTGTTTAAGATATAAAGTTGAGTTTAGTTGAGTTAAGATTTTGAACTTATTTCATTTTCGAGTAAGTTAGAATTGAGATAAAGATTTTTATCTTGATTCGGCCTGGTTCAGCCTAACTCTTTATAGAATATTAATTTTAATTTTTATATTATTTAATTACAAAATAGATTTTCGGTTTTGATTTTTAAAAAATAGTTTTTTAAATTTTCAATCCATATTTTTTGTTTTCATTAATTTTTTTAAAACATTTTAATAATTTTTTTAGCATTTTACATCTGATTAATCTAGATACAATTAAAAAATATAAAATTTGTGCACTTTTTTATAAAAAAAAACATTGAATATGAAAAAAAAATGCAAAAATGTACGGAATATATATATATATATATATTATTTTTTTGTATTTAATGAATTTTTGAAAGATTTTTATACAAATTTTCTACATTTTAAGTGTATCTAAATTAAGTGGATGTAAAAAGTAAAAAAAATTGATTGAAATGTTAAAAAATAAATAAAGAAATATGAATTGAAAACTTAAAAAACAGTCATTAAAAAATCAAAACCAAACAGAGTAATACTAGTAAAAGATTGAAAACTATTTCTAACTACTCTTTTTTAAAACAATAAAATTATCTAAATTGTTAATTAAAATATATTTCTAACATTAGTAAAAATTGTTAATTGACTTGATGATTTATTAATAAAATGAGTTATTTGTTATCCAATTAGAAGCTTAAAGGAGCATGATGTAATTTTTAAAACCACATAAGGCAATCTGTATTCAAATAAATCTCAGACACGTATTTATAATTTATCCATAATAAAAATAGACACCTTTTTTTTAAAACTTATAATTAATAAATACAAATTTTTGCTTGTATTAGATTTTTGTATACAAGGGAAATCACTCTACACATGCAAATAATAATAAATAAATGGAAAAAGCTTGGTAGCTCGAGAAACATCTGGCTCGAATGGCTCAACTTCCCAAAACGACGTCGTTTTGGGAAGTTTTTGTTTTTTTCCTTCTCGTTTATATCTGAAGGCGGAAGAGACCGAGAGAGGGAGGGAGAAAGAGAGAGGAAGAATGAAGAAAGGGGGAAACACAGAGAGAGAGAGAGAATGTGGGTAAACCTGTTGATTTCATGGGTACATCTCTCAGGGATGAATGGTAAGCATAAGTTTTTGTATTTTACCATGATTCAGGCCTTGCCTTCTGGCTAACATTTGGTAGATTTGTGTAGATTTTTTATTTTTATTTTTTGATCTGTTATTCTCTCCTTCTTCCTCTGTTATTAGTTTTTTTTTTTTTTTTTTTTGATTTGTGTAAATTTGGTAGATTTGTGTAGATCTGTGTATTTTGATTTTTTGATTTAGATTTAGGTTTTGATTTTGATTTTTTCGAAGAGCAGGGTTGCGATTTGGATGAAGACTTCTACAAAAGGATTGCATTATTCAGTGAATGACTTCGTATATAATCTAGATCAAGTGAGATATTGCGCCAGTGGTAAGTAATTTCAGAAATGGAGAGAGCATGAGTGGAAAGAACATGATTTGGTAATGGTGGATCTTGACTTGGAACTTGGATGCTGCCAGCTTTATTTTTGCTTTTGTTGTTATCCTCACGTTTGGGTAGAGTGATCGCTCTGCTGCCATCGAAAAACAGAGGCAGAGAGGAAGGAGGAAAAGAGGGGGAGGAAGAAGAAAGCCAAAAAAAAAAAAAATCAAAACGTTTTCGAGCCAATCGAGCCGCAAGGAGTTCGAGCTACGTAGTGGATCCGTAAATAAATAATTGTTGTAGGTCGGTGATATCATGTTTTCCTTCAAATTTAACAGATAATAATATGGAACAACTTATCATCTACATTGAAGAAAGAGAAGCGTTGGCCAACGAAGCAGCTTGTATCTTTAGGGTGCATGAAAGACTGTGTAATGCAAATGAAAAGGTATACACACCTATCCTAATTTCAATAGGGCCTTGCCACCGTGATCAACCCAAACTACTTGCCATGGAAAAATGTAAAGAGCATTATTTGGAATTGCTCCTTCAACGTAACAACAATCTGCGTAAGGAGGATTATTTAGACTCTATAAAGAAATTAGAAGAAATCAAAATTGGGTTACAATTAACATGCCCATCTATTATCTTTGTTGAGTGTAGGGTCAAGAGATGTATACCAATGAAGTGTTTGGTTTTGACATTTTGTCAAACATATAAAAGACATAAATTGAACAGAGATTTGAAACAAGCACTAGGGATTTCTCTCAAACCAAGACCTCCTTCAAAAAAGTCAAAATCTGTAAAGGTATTTGCAAGAACAAAACCCAATCCTTAAATTATTATTATTTTTTTTCTACATTGTGTAAGATATAGATAGAAAGAGTACCCCAATAAAGAGAAGGTTTGGGATGCACTTGGCTCCGTAGTGTAGCTGGATATCATATTGCCAAGGAAAATTCTAGAAAGTGTATCTTATACCAGTTACAATCTCTGTGACATTTAAATGTTGTTTGGGTGTCCTAAATAAGTATATTTTTTGTCGTTTTTGACTTAAAAATTGAGGAAAAAAATATGAATGTTTGGATTAATTTTTTGACTTTTTATGAAAAAATGTGTATTAAAAAATTGTATAAATTAGTGTGTAGGGGAAAATTAGGATTAGGAGTTGTGCAGCTGTAATTTTTGACTTTTGGTGAATAGTGATAACTTTTTAACCTTTTTAGTAACTTTTTGACTTTTTGACTTTTTGACTTTTTTTCAACTTGCCAAACTTGGCCTTAATTATGATCAATTATAATATTTGTTAAGATTTAGTTATAATTTATTGTTATATTAGTTATGACTTAACTATAATTTTGTGATTATTACTTTAATTATGACATTTTGGTTATGCTCTAAGGAGTATTTTTGCCACATTGGTAAAAAACCAGTTCTTTTACTTTTTTACTTTTTTAGCCAAAAAAAGTCAGTTTTTTTAGTCAAAAGAACCCAACTTTTTGCCAAAAAAGCCACCAAACAAGCCAAAAAGTCAAAAAAATTAACTTTTTACTAACTTCTCAAAACACTCTTAAATAGTATTTGATAACGACTTATTTTTGCATTGTTTATGACCCCATTTTGGTGTTGTAACTGAAAATGTCTTCGATTTAATTATAGCTCATTGTGTTTACGCTTTCATAGTCAACGAAAAATAAATTTATTTGAACAAAAAAATATTTCACTTTTAAAATGCATATTATATTTTTGGGATTAAAATCATATTAATGTCACCATATTATCACCGTTACTATTACTTCCACTACCATCACTATAGCCTCCGCCACCATCACCGTTGCCGCCATGTCACCACCTCCACCACGACCACCAAAAAATTTTTGAAAAAAATTCTAGTAGAAAATATTCTCTATGGAGCGTTAGTTATGACTAATCTTTAGTTATATTTTTGATATGAACAACGCAAACTGTTATACCCAACTTAAAAAAGAGAAGGGTTTCTGGAATTGTTTATACTCTCTCCGTCCCAAAATATTAGATCCTTATTCCATTTTTCATTATTCCAAAATATTAGTCCCTCTTCAAAAATCAAGTACAAAAATAATATAAATTTCTTATTTTGCCCTTCTTTTAAATTAATAAACAATATAAAAAGTACAATTATGACATTGATATTTTCAAAAAATGTACTATCAAAAGGATAATTTTGGAAAATCAATTTTTTTTAAATGCAATAATTATACTATCAAAAAAAATTAAATTTTCTAAAAAGGACCATTGTTTTGGGACGGAGATAGTATGCTATCTACTTGCCATTCACTGTGTTTGATTTGAGTTTTCTGGATTAAGTTTTTTGAAAACTGACTTTTTTGGTTTTTGTGTTTTTTTGTTTTTAGTGAATATTTTTTAAATTTTAAACATTTTTTTTATTTTTTTAGATGCACCTTACTTAGACGTATCTAAAAAGTAAAAAATTTGTGAAAAAATATTTTAAAAAATTAATAAATACATAAAAATATAAAAAAATGTACTGAATTTTTGTATTTTTTTGTATTTTTGGTATTTAGTGAATTTTTAAAAGATTTTTTTTATAATTTTTTTACTTTTTAAATGTATTTATGTTAAGTGTGTTTAAAAAGTAAAAAAAAATTCTTAAAATATTAAAAAAATTTAATAAAAATAAAAAAATACGAAAAATGAAAGAATAGAATTTTCTAAAAAATATTTTGAAAAACTAGAAATCGAACGAGGTGATTGTTTTTTTTTTCTAAATATGTCAGTTAAATTTACCGGAAGACAGAGAGGTTGATGTAGATGCACAAATTGTTTATTCCCACCCACCAAACCACGTCACAATCAAACCCTTTTTTTGAAAAAGAGCCGTTGCTCAAATCATGTGCATTCCCAATAACAAAATAATCTATCTATCTAGATCCATGTGCATTCCAATATCTATCTATATACCCTCCTGCTGAGTCATCTCCCAAGTCTCGTCATGACACCAAGCTCTCTCTCTATGTCTCTGCTCTCTCTTCATTAGTCTCACCGATCTTCCAAATCAAACCCTAACCAAGCCATTCTTCCTCAAACTCTCTCTCTCTCTCTCTTGGATACGGAAGCTCCCTGATCTCGCGCCTCTGCAAGCTACACAAACCTCCTTTCGTCGCCGTGGGTTTGTATATTTTTTTTCTCGATCTAAAACAGAGAAAGTTTAGATCAGCTCAGATCTGACCCACATGCATGAGATGATAGTGGTTTTTGTGTCCATTCATAGGAGTCCATTCATAGAAATACCAAGAAAATTAGGAGTCAAAGCTCAGATCCTACGAGTCAAAGCTCAATTCCACGAAATACCAAGAAAATTAGGAGTCCATTCATAGAATATATATATATATATATACCTTTGGTAGCAGCTTTCATAGAAAATATATGTACCTTTTGCAGTAGCTTTAAATTCTCCATGTGCTTGGTTTCTCTGTCTCTCTCCCATGTTCTTTTTTTTTTTTTTTTTTGTATGTATGATATATATATATATATGTATATAATGTATCTATATGCATATCATGTTTAGTTTTGAGTTTAATTAATTTGAATACTCTGATCTCTGTTCTTTGTCTTTATAGGTATATATATCATCAGATTTGAGGGTTTTTTTGTTGTTGATGATGACGATGATGATGATGATGAAGACGAAGCCAAATTTCTTTTCAAATTGCAGGTATTTTTTATGATAATATCTTTCTCAAATTCATTATTTTTTTTTTTTTTTTGAAATTCATTACTTGAAATTGATTCATTCATATTACTTGAAATTCTGAAATTCAATTTTTTTTTTTTCCCCTTCAGATTGATTAATTGATTCTGAAATTTTTAGCTTTAGAATTTATTTATTTTTTGGTGAATGTTTGCTTCTGATTTGGAAAATACTTGCTGGGAAGGATGACGAGGGAGGGAGGGGGGAACGGTTGGTTTTGCTGACTTGGCAACTTTGGCAGCTGCCAAAGCTTGTGCCATATTTGACACAAGTTTTGGCATTTGCCAAAGATGGTAGCTGCCAAAACTTACCATTGGAGAACACTTTTCACTAACACCTGCTATAAAATGGCTTTGAGCATCTCCAATGGTTTACGTATATGATACACAACTTAAAAAAAGGTTTTTGGAAGTGTTTATGTGCCATCTACTTGCCATTGTTTGGTCTACATATGTGAGTTAAATTTTCCGTGAGACAGGGAGGTTGATTTAGATGCACAAATTGTTTTATTCCACACACCTAACGATGGACTGGGATTTATGTGTTTTTTTTTAAAATTTTTGAAAGTCTCCCTATAGACCCACAAAATGAGTATAAATAAACAATTAAAATCAATCAATTAATGAATTAAGCAATTGTTGCAACAGGAAATAGAAGCAAACGCAACACAAAAAGGAGTTGAAGAGCAAGCAACACAGACCTGTCGATGGCAAACGGCGATTGACAGACGACAAACAGCAAAGGAAGAGTTACACAAGGAAAACAACGGCCCAAACCCCTCCTCTCTCATCTGAGCCGTAGCTTCACAGTGAACTGCGACGGTATGAACTCTCTGTCTCTCTCTACGATTGCCCCCAACATTCCCTGTATGGTATGATATGCTATAATCTAAAGACGAAGCTGCAGTTAAAAAGAGATAGTACATAAGTAAGGGTACTTACGGGCAAGTCCTATTGATCGAATTTATTTACCTATAAATTCTATTCATTTTTTACTTATCAATATTTCTAAAGTATCCTCCCTCACATAAAATCACTATTGCCTTGACATCCTACCATTGACAACTATTGGCGATCACCTCTGGCTGTTGGAGACCAACTCCGGCCACCGATAACCATTTCCGACTATCAAAGCCTACCTCCAATTGCCATTTCTGACTGTTGGCGACCACCACTGACCTTCGACGACCCCCTTCAGCCGCTATCTTTGATTGCCGGTGTCCATTATTGATGTTCAACAACTACCAATAATTATTAAAATTTATCTAATTCTGTAAAAACGTTTACAATAACTAAAAAAAATTCAAATAATTTAAGCTAAAATATTAAATAAAAAGTAAACAAATTGTATACTTAAACATCACTCTTGTCGTATTTTTAACTACAAAATTATTAATCAAATTTACATAATTTAACTTATTAACTAATTATTTTTAATTGATTAAATTGCTAATACATTCAATCTTTATTGTGATACTAGGGATGACCCGTGCCTGAAGGCACTGCCAACAATTTTTTTGGTATCACGTGCTACGAAACTCAATGGTAATAAATCAATTCAATATGGTAATATCACTCCGACTTAAAACTTCACATATAAGAAACTGAAATTGCTTCTACATATTGAATTAGCGAAAGCATTTATAAATTTCAAAATGAAAGTCCAAAAAATGAATTATACATTTGAATGTAGCATATGCAAAGAATCTAGAAATATTTGCTAAATTTAAAGTCCAAATAGCAAATTTTAGATTTTTATCCACGTCAAAATGACACATCTATACACTATAGCAAGTTAGAATGGGATAACTTTCAATAAAAGAATGTTATTGAATTAGTATCATAACTGGTAAACTTTTTGCTTTATCAGGTTTAAATTCCTTCAAATGTAGGTCAGTGAACATTTTGATACAAAAGAATCACTCTAGCTAACCCGAAAATAAATAAATAAATTCGGTAGAAGCAACGTAACCCAATGTTTCTAATATGGATCAATAATCTGCAACAAAATCACTCGCTTAAATTCGCTTCAAAAAACCAATAGCTATGAAAAATCACATCAAAATGCATATGAGAAATCGGAAGAAATTGTAATGAAGAATAATTGTACCAAAAGAAACTGTAACATGAAAAATCGCATCAAAATACATATGAGAAATAGGAAAATCAATAGCTATGAATTAAGAAGAATTGAACATAACTATTATGGTCAATTGAATTATGTCATTCAATTGAATTACGTATGCATTACTAAAGTAAACAAATGAATAGAAAAGCAAATAATAGTATAGATAGATCAATTGAGAATGCCGTTAAATCATACAAACCTCCAAATAGAATTAAACTCAAATTTTGTAAGGGGAGCGAATAATTTTCTGTATTAAGACTAAGAGAGTCTTGTTATAAGGAAGAAGAATTTTTGAAGGCTGTAAAACCAAACAAAATTAAAATTTTAAACAATTAAAGCTTACCTTGTGTGAAGTATCCATTTTTGGATGATCATGCTCCTTTGAGTTTCCATCCCTGTGATAATGCATAACTCATTTTCTAGTTGAAGCATTATGTATAACAATTAGTAGGCAACAAAAAAAGAATCAAACTTGAAATCAATATTAATGGGCAAATCTAACTAAAATTAAACCCAAGGTTCATTAAATAAAATTAAGTGTACTATTTTTTTAAACAAAGATTACAACCAAATACTTATAAAAGATACTTACCTGGCGAAAAACGAAGGAGAGAGAATGAAACTGAATTAAACATAATTAAGTAGAGAAACGGAACAGTTAAAAAGAGAATGAGAAACACATAATTAATACTCCAAATGATATAAACAAAATAGTTACATAGGGGAACTAAATTAAACAAAATAAAGATAAGTTTCCGAAAATCAATACATGAAAATTGATTTTAGAAACCCATTCAGAAACCCATTTTAATAATTGTGCTGGTTCATTTATCATTTCAATATTTTTGGAATCAAAACCATTCATAAACACATTTAAATCTAACCCATTTAAAAAAAATCATTACATGACAATGGGTTTCTAAAATCTAAACCATTTCAAAAAATCATTACATGAAATTCATGGCTTTTTCTCACCTTATACCCAACACCACATTTGCCTCAAACCAATCAATTGACCTGCTTACTAAAAAAAAAAAAAAAAGGGGATTACATACTTTTCACTTTCTAGGTGATTGATAACATGTTGTATACTCCAAATCAATCACCAAAAATTTGCCCACAACATTTAAGAGGGCACTTCACCAACATTAAGGATTGAAAGTGAAACCACATTCTTCTTCACTTATGAGGTATCATTATGCATAATTATCCAATTAAAAGTATAAAGTATGTTTAAATTACTTCAAGCATAAAGTAAGTTTATGCCATCACTTATTACTCCAGGATGACTAACCAATAATATAGATGGTCTACTAAATTAATTTAGTTCCAAAACCAAATATTTGAAGAAAAAAAGAAACAACCAATTGGCTTAAAACTGGCTTTTGTTAATCTAGACATATTTACTGTTTTTCTTTTACAAATTCTTTCTAGACCTCATTGAGCCAATCTCAGCATTGTTTATAGTCTTACAAAATAACTGACAAAGTTGAAAGTATAATTTTTGGATAAATTACAAATACACTCGAGATTTGCTTAAAATACAAATTGTTTCTCAGAGTTTGGAAAATTACAAATACATCCTCACAAAATTTTTTATTTAACAAAAATAATTGAAAAAGTGAAATTTCTAACTGCTCACCTATACAATAATAAAATTATTTAAATTATTAATTGAAATAAAATTTTAACATTATTACAAACTGTTAATTAACTTGATGATTTACCAATAAAAGGACCTATTTGTTATGAAATTAGAAACCTTAGAGGATATAATGTAATTTCTAGAACCACAGGGGGTAATTTATAAAGGGTGTGTTTGTAATTTACCCTTTTTTTTTTAATTACAACTTACAATCCTCGCTCTGAAAGTAAAATAAAAAATGAGAGGAGAAGAAGAAGAAGAAGAAAGAAAGAAAGAAAAAAAGAAAAAAAACATCACATGACATATTTCAAAAAATTACTTAAGAATATAAAATCTAGATAGAAGTATTTAGGAACATCACATATTTTCTTGGGAAAAAAGTAAAAAAATTTAAATTTACTTAGCAAAAGTGTCACCCTTCAAAAATATATAAAAACAACACCCAAAAAGTACACATTAAAATTCATTTAAACTACTAAGACAACTATGCCACTTAGAATGCTATTTAGGATAAAGATGAAAGAGAAATGTACTTCCAAACATTATCATATCTTTTCAAACAAATTGAACAAAATATGCACAATTTGTTGCTCACTCGAGATTGCCACTCTTTCAATATTTTAGACAAAGTATGCACAAAGTGCACATTTAGTTTAGACATCTCTAGCAATATTTTAACTCCCACAACAATAAATACAAAATCTTCAGGGAGATAAGAAAAAAAACTTAAAATAATGTAAACCTGTAAAAAGGGAGCCGATATTACAATTTGCTTCTAGTCTTCATCCACCAGAAAATACGTAAAAGATATGAAAATTGAAAGAGACTACCCAATTCAAAACAAATATATGCATTGTCACACTAATAAAAGGTTTTTCATAGGCCATCCAAATCAAACTAAACACAAACATTGTTGCACAATAATAATAGGCTACCCAATGGAAACACTATCAACAAACACAACACATTGTCAATACAAATACAAAGTAATGACTCATAAAATCATTAATTTACAAAAATCAATCCATATTTTTCTTGGGTTTTATTTTTTTCAACTCTTTCTTCTTGGAACTCTAAACCCATTTATTATATCAGTTTAGTCCCATCAGTTTTGTGTGTGTAACACTCCATCAAATCAAAGCAATATATGACCATAAGCAAAATATCAAATCAACCCCCTTTTGAATCCATTTGGTTAGCTCATGGGCAGCAGCCAACCCCCTGCCACAACAAAAACAAAATTTTGATTTAAACTAAATAAACTATAAGACTAAGCTGATGCAATAAAATTTAATGGATAAAACAACAAATGAACAACATACAGTAAGGGGACAATCGTTTACAGGGTCTTAAAAAAGTAATAGGCAATGCTGAAACTATATTTATTTTTTATCACAACTTACCAATCCCCACTCCCAAATAAAGAAAAAAAAAAAAAGAAAGAATAGAAAAATACAAAAAGAATCAGTATTTAGGAAACTCAAAAGTATTTAGGACCCATTTCATGAATTGGCACCCATTTCCCATAAAAGAATCAAATATTTCATAAATCAAAATCATGTCAGATTTCAAACTGAAATAAACACCCATTTAAAAAATGAAGCCCATTTAAACTGAATCTAAATTGGGGCTTTTTATTTCAAATCTATGTTGTTACCTTATGAAGAAAGTTTTATACAATCTCAAGTATCAGATATAACTATTAGAGAAGCACTTTAGACCCAAATTGAGCATTGTAAGACCAAACTTGGAATAGCATGTTTGGAAATTAACCTAATCTTAGTCTTGGTCTACATTTAGATTACATTCTATAGGTATTTTAAGCAAAGCATCAGTCGTATCTAATTACTTAGCTTTAAACTTGGAAGAGAAGGATATTATACTTACTTTTAACTCAAAAAGAAATGTATTTTGGAACTCTATAAATGAATTTAATGTATCAAGGAAAAATTAGAAAGTAATAAAGAACAAATTAAATAAAAGGAAACTAACTAAGGGTATATGAGTTATAATTTTGAAGGACTACCTGAATTTTTACTCAAATCTCTAAAGTCATAAAGTTTAAAATTACTCCTAATAATTCCAGAATGCCAATATAACTCATTTCCTCTAAGTTTCATATTTTTCCCACATGGAATCAAATGCTTCTCAACCTTCTCTCCCTTCTCTCTGTAATTTAGCAGTTAACAACATATGGTGTTTCTTCTAACTTTCCTGCAACAACCTTCTAACTTTCTAACTTCATTAACTTTCTAACTTCATTAACAAATTCAAATTACAGAAAGCTAGGATCTGTAATTTAAGTGAGCTGTGAGCTTATACTCTATATTCTATTATATATGTCTCCATTAATACATTTGAGTGAGTTTTGCTGTTCAAGTTTCATACAACTTTATTGTTTTTCATATCAAATTTTTAATCTAATGATTTAAAAGTGGTGAAGCTCAATAAACTATAATACATTAATAACATAATAAATATTATAAATTCTATAGTATCCATATTATAGTTTTTTTTTGTTTTTCAATATAAAATTACTTTTTAACAAATTCACTCAAATTACATTAAATTACAATGAAATATCCATCAATACATTTGAGTGAGCTTTGCTGTTCAAGTTTCATAATGAAATATCCATCAATCAAGTTTCATGCTGTTCAATCCATCAATACAATGAAATATCCATCAATACATTACAGCTCACTCACTCAAATTACCTTTTAACAAATTCAAATTCAAATTACAAAGTCAAATTACAAATTACCTTATCAAACCCCGATGGTTTCACAGTACCCTGATGGCCGGAACAATTCCATCAATGACAGGAGGGACTTTTATACAATCAATGAGAGGTTGCAAACCGTCATCGCACAAAAGATGGTCGTATTGGACTCTTCGAGCCTGATTTTCACAGGCAATCACAGTTCCAGAGTGCCATGACCCCTGAAACCCGTCTTCAACACTCCTTACCTGGACCAATTTCACATTTTAATGCAAAATCAAAGAAACCCAACTGAAGAACAAACCAGTAAACAAAAACAACTATGAGCAGAGTTCTCTTTTTTAGTTTTTTTTACCTTATTAAACCCCAATAAACAATCATTGATCAAAAAAAGAAAGCATTGATGAAACACAGACTTGTTTATCTAATGGATTCCCAAATTAAACTTGTGATAGAAATATTAAAGATTAGAGTAAAGATTAATAGTATTTTAACTTAAAGACTAAAGATTAGAATAAAGATTATACAAAAATTAAAGATTAGAGTAAAGCTTACTCAAAGATTACCCAAAGATAGAAATATAAATACTAAAGAAAAAGCCCAAGTTTGCTCACCTGAACCATATGTATACCGGATTATTTCTAACTTTCTAACTTCATTAACAAATTCAAATTACAGAAAGCTAGGGTCTCAGAATTTAAGTGAGCTTTTTGTTCAAGTTTCATACAACATTATTGTTTTTCATATCAAATTTTTAATCTAATGATTTAAAAGTGGTGAAGCTCAATAAACTATAATACATTAATAACTTTTTAAATAAAATGGAGGGTGCAAAATTATTATCAAGTTTCGTCGGGCCATATTTTTATTTTTTGTTTCACCATAAATTATTATCACAGGGTGCAAAATAAAATGGACTTAATTCTGTAAACAAATATAAGTGAAACATAACCTGTGAAGGAGAATAGGAACGTCACTTGTACACATGAGGATTTCATGGGCATGAGGATTTCACCTGTAAACATGAGGATTTCGAAATCCTCATAACTCAGAAACAAATATAAGTGAAATAAAATGCCCTTTCACAAAAACGAAATATAACCCATTTCAAAACAAATATAAGTGAAATAAAATGCCCTTTCACAAAAACGAAATATAACCCATTTCAAAATACAAAACCAAAATACAATTTTATAGAAATCAAAACCAAAATACAATTGATAAAACCCATCAATGAAACAGAAATATATAAACCCATCAACTCATTTGGAATTTTATGAAATCCATCAAATTTTCAACCCATCACATTTCAGAAATAGAAATAGAAACCGAGAAATAGAAATAGAAACCCATTTCAATTATATCAAAACCCATCATATTATATACATCCATATATATATATACATACATATTGGAATCATATGTATACATAATCATATTTAAAATCTACAGAATCATCCATAATACATCCATAATCATCCATAATCATATATAAAATCACAGAATCATACATAATACACACAAATGCATATATATACATACATTCGGTCCCATCTCTGAATCTCCCATCTCTGAATCAGTTGCTCCATTCGATCGAGAGAGAAGATGACGATTAGGAAGAGAGAAGGGAGGAAGAGAGAAGATGAAGGGACTGATAGGGGTTTTGGGTTCGGTCTCCTGCAAGGGTTGATGGGGAGAGAGAGAGAGAGGGAGAGAAGGTGGGTCAGATTTCAAAATTTGAAATCAGAAACAAAGAGATGAGAGTGTGCGTGTGAGAGACGGGTTGTGGGTTGAAAATGATCTTGGACAAAATAGAGAGTGAGATAATGTGAGCCTTTGGATTGAGTTCAATCCAATGGTTCATATTTTGACAAATAGACATAAGTCCCATCAAGAAAATAAAACAGAGTTGTTTTGTTATATAGATAGTCGACCGAGGTAAAATTTAATCAATTTTAAATTTAAAAAGTTTCTTTCCCAAAAATAAATGTAACTGGTATAATTAATTGTGTTTTATATGCAATCCATGCATTGACATCCATTAATTTAAATTCACCATATCAATCAACTTTTTAATTTTTGACAATAAAAACAATCATCCATTTGTTTTAAATAATTTACCACATCAAGTAACTATTAGTTTTGAATTTTCACCAAATTTTGTTAGGACTTTTCAAATTCAAGTGAATTTTTTTTGTCTAAAATAATAAAGACAAAATAGACTAAAGTAGCCAATAATAAAATGTCACATTCAAACCATAATCATTTCACTTTTTCTCTCATAACTACCAAAAAAAGTCAACTATCATTTCAAACACAACTTTTTTAACCAAGTTAAAATTGCCAAAAAAAACTAATTAAAATAACCAAATTCCCTAATATGTGTGTATGTGTACTTGAAAATCATTATTCAAGTGATATTAATTAACAACAATGCTAGAGACCTCTAAAAACACACATCTAATCACACCTCTAATGAGGTGGAAAAGGAAGAAAAAAAAAAAAATCAAGACACAGGATTGGTTGTGGCAGTGGTGGGACCCACTGTCATATCATTAGTGGTACCTCTAATTAGAGGTTCCAAGCATTTTTCATTAATTAAAGAACCAATAATAAAGAGTCATGTATATGTCAATATTTCATAAATTCATGACAAAACAATGTTTTATTATATATAATAGTAAATATAGATTTAATTGGGTCAGCACAATTTGTCTCAATTTCTAATTTAAAATTATGTCAAATTATTTTATTAGTCAAGGCCTAACTCATGAATAAGAACTCTGGCCTAGGCCTGATATATATATATATATATTTGACCAAAATATTGGACCATGGTATCATTAAAAGATGAAATGTTTATTTACTTTAAAAATAGTTTCTTAGTTTACCTAAAATTTTAAATATTTTTTATTTTATTAAGTAATGTATAATTTATACTTAAACAACTTTTTTAAATATATATTTTTTATTTCAAAATTGGAAAAATAATTAACAAGTAAATGAGAAAAATTGAGAAATTTAAAAATATATATATATATATATTGAGATTTTCATCATCAATTCAAGAAATAGAAAGTTTCCATATTGTTGAAAATTCCAAACATTTTCTAATTAATGGGCAAAATTTGAAAGATATTGCCATATTGATAATTAAAATTAAGAAAAAATGAAAATTGATGAGAACTAATAATATAATGACACATAGATTTTTACATTATAAAAATTCCAAATTCAGAAAAATAGATTGGAGTTTTCATCTACAAAGAAGACCTCATAACGTTTTTTGCTTATATTATAATATATATATATAATAGTCTAGGATAGACTACCCCTCTAGCATCATCAACTAGTTGCTTGACAATACAACAAGGTGTAGAAATAAAAGTATGCAATCCTTCGTCTAGTTTGATTCCTTCATTAGTTAGCAATTCCGCACAAGCATTTGTTTTCCTGTAGATGTGCTCAATATCTGATATTTCGAGTGCCATGAGAAACCTGCAGTCAAAGATGAGGTTGCTAAGTGGATGTTGCTCACTGATTTTCCCAAAGATCAGATCTTTTAGTAGTTTTGCATCTGTCTCAACATCAAGGTTTTGGATATTAAGGGTCAGGGCCAGTTGAAGTCTCTGAGAGCCCATAGTTCGACAGCTAAAACCCCCAATCCATTAGCCCAAACAATTGTTGATAATTCCACTAGCAGCGGCCTGGCCTAGATTTCCTTTAGTGGCACCATTGGTATTAAGTTTGGTTCTAACTGTTCTACTAACAGATTCACAAGTTATTAGTAAAATATTTATGTATGCGTCCGTAAATTATTAGTAAAAATATTTATACTTCTAGCATTGTTGTTTTGATTTTAAACAAACAAATCAAAACAACTAAAAATTTGGAGAATTACAAGTGTGTTTGGTTTGAGTTTTTTGGATTAAGTTTTTTGAAAAATCAATTTTTTGGTTTTCGTGTTTTTTTGTTTTTAGTGAATATTTTTAAAATTTTAAACATTTTTTTTTACCTTTTTAGATGCACTTTACTTAGATGTATCTAAAAAGTAAAAAATTTGTGAAAAAATATTTTAAAATTTTAATAAATACATAAAAATATAAAAAAATGTACTGAATTCTCGTATTTTTTTTATATTTTTGGTATTTAGTAAATTTTTAAAAGGTTTTTTTCACAAATTTTTTACTTTTTAGGTATATTTATGTTAGGTATGTCTAGAAAGTAAAAAAAAAAATTGCTTAAAATATTAAAAAAATTCAATAAAAACAAAAAAATACGAAAAACAAGAAAGTAAAATTTTCTGAAAAGTGTTTTTGGAAAAACACAACCAAGCAAGCTTCGGGGTGCATTGCAAAAATGGTCTTACAATTTCGTTGTTGGTCATCTTTAGAGATTCGTTTTCTGTTGGTGTTTGCAGTCTTTGGGCAGTTTCAAAATGTATGAGAAGAGGGTCTAGGGTTGTCGCTAGAAAATTCAAAGGTCATCGAAAAAGTCTCCAGAAAATTTGAATGTCGTCGGAAACTTCGAATCTTCTAGAAATGATGAGAGGTTTAGATTCTTCAACAATTGCAATTAGAAACACAATCACAAAGAGATAATAGAGACAAGACATTGGGTGTGAAGAGAAGGCAAAGTAGTTAGAGAGAGATTACTAGCAAGGCGCTTCCATGGATCTCCCACTTTCACTCTCAAAGTAGGGAAATTAGTTCTCTCCCAAAATTTAACTCTTGTAAAGTTATGGGTGGATACTATTTATAGACACTTCATGATATAGAATAGAGCCCATGTGCAAGGCATATGGGAAATATTCTCTTTAACCACATTGTCTAATGAGGTGACCTCTTGGTAAACCCTTCTTCTTAGCCACACTTAACCATTGATCCCCAATCATCCCAAAAGGTCAAGCGTAGTCCCTGAGGACGTCCTACAGCAGAAGGGTCAGGGATAGTTCAAGAGAACGCCCTGTCGCAAATATCTTTGAGTCTCAAGGACCCCTAGACCGTGCCACCTCGACCTGTGTATAGGCTAGTTTTACCGAAGAGTGAATTTATCTGCACTCACCACCCTCAGGATTGAATCCATTCGAAACCAAGCACTTCGGATCCCTAGATTCGTGGATCCGAACCCATTTGTGTAAAAATTTAATATAGTGGTAATATTGATAGTGTCAATCTATTTTTCAAGTACAATTAGCTTGTCACATGAGACATTTTTTAGGGGAATGGAAATGCAGACCATTTACTGGATGGTGTCTTCAAAATAGTAAGGAGCAGTCAAGCATTTGAAATGCTCGAATCAAAATTTTCAGAGGATGAAATATGGGGAGCCATCAAAAATTGTGAAGGAAACAAGGCTCCAAGCCCAGATGGGTTTAACCTTTTATGCTACCAGAAGCATTGAAAGATAATGAAGGTAAATTGGTTAGAGGTATTAATAGTTTTTTTTATAACATTGGTACCTAAAAAAGAGAATACAGTGGGATTGTTAGATTTTAGGCCTATAAGTCTAGTGGGCTCCGTTTACAAGGTTCTATCTAAGGTGTTATCAAATAGACTGAGGAATGTTCTGCCCAAAATAATCAGCGAGGCTCAATCTGCTTTCTTATGTGGCAGAAATATTTTGGATGGAATCTTAATAGCGAATGAGGTGGTTGATGGGTGGAAGAATGCAGAAGGCCTATGATTCAGTCAATTGGGAGTTCCTATTCTCAATGTTATCAAGATTTGGTTTTGGTGATAGATGGATAGCTTGGATACGAGAATGTGTTACATCAACAAGGGTATCAGTCCTTGTGAACGGCTCTCCCATTGAAGAATTTTGTCCCCAAAAAGGGTTAAGACAAGGTGACCTTCTCTCCCATTTTCTATTCAATATAGTGGTAGAAGGTTTAAATGTACTATTACCCAGAGCTCCAGAAAAAGAGTTTAATTAAGGGTGTAAGGGTAGGAGCTAATGGTGTACTTGTGTCCCATTTGCAGTTTGCTGATGCTTCTATTTTATTCTATGAAGCTGATGAACAAGAAGTAGTAAATATCAAGAGAATCCTAAGATGTTTTGAACTTGTATCTAGGTTGAAAATAAATTATCATAAGAGTGTGGTTTGTGGAGTAGGTGTGGAGGAAGATATTTTGGGAGAACTTGCTGGTAAACTTAACTGTAAGGCTGGCTCATTACCATTGAATTATCTTGGGATTCTGTTGGGGGCAAATCCTAGTAGGAGGAGGACTTGGAAACAATTCCTTGATAAAGTTAAAACTAGGTTAGCGGGTTGGAAGAGGAGGTTGTTGTCATTTGCTGGTAGGTTGACTTTGATTAAATCAATCCTATCATGCTTACCTATTTACTATTTATCTTTGTTTAGAATGCCTAAGGGGGTAGCCAAGGATTTTGAAAGATTACAACATGCATTCCTTTTGGGAGGTTCAGATCTCAAAAGAAAAATTCACTTTAGTTAAATGGGAGGAGGTCACTAGAAGTATTGATCAAGGAGGTTTGGGCATTAGAATTGCTAATTCTTGTTTGTTACTAAAGTGGCGGTGGAGATTTGCTTCTGAGACAAATGCAAATGCTCTGTGGGGGAGAGTGATTTGCAGTAAGGGGTGGTTTGGGATGATCTAAATAAGTGTACTTTTTGACTTTTTATGAAATATGGGTTGGGTATAGGTTGGGTTTGAAGTGATGTGATAGAGAGATGATGTGACTTAAATAGTATAGTGACTTTTTGACTTTTTTAGGTTATGACAAACAAGGCCTAAATATAATATTGAGGAGTGTAACTGGTTACCTATTCCTAGAAACAATTCTTGGCAGTCAAGATTATGGAATGATATTAGTTCAGTGGCTAATCAGCACCCTTCTCCGGTGGAGTGCTTTTGAAATAATTTTAAAGGGTGGGGGATGGTTGTAGGGTAAGATTTTGGGAGGATGTGTGGTGTAACTCCCATTGTTTGGAAATAGAGTTCCTAAGATTGTACAACTTATCAAAGGAAAAGAGGGGTTCACTTCATCTGTTTGCAGATTTAAAGGAAACCTCAGGGGAGTTGAACATTTTTCCTAGAAGAGAGTTGTTTGAGTGGGAAAGGGTGGAATTGCAGAGATTATTCTCTATTCTCTCATCTGGTCCTTCAGTAAGCTTGGATAGAATTGATTACCCAAAGTGGACAGCCACAGCATCAGGTATTTTTTGGTATCTTTTTTGTACAAGCTTTGTTCATTGGAAGGTGGAAATTACCTTAAGGTTAGTAGATTGCTATGGAATAATGCCTTACCTCCTAAAGTACAGTTTTTTGGCTAGCTTGCTTGGAAACATAAGGTAAAGACCTCTATATTCTTACAGAGAATTGGGGTCTTGTCTGGAGGAAACTGTATTCTGTGATGTTTCTGTAAACAAGATTTGGAGTCGGTAACACATGTGCTCCTTCATTGCCCATTTGTGTGGAAGGTTTGGTCATCCTTGTTGAAGTGGTGGAGGTTACATTGGGTTATTCCTGGCACAGCTGTTTCTCTGATGCTTTGGTGAGAGGGAGATAAGTTTAAGAAGAACAAAAAGGTGTCTTGGAGATCAGTCCCTCTTGTTACCCTTTGGTCTATATGGAAGCTAAGGAATGAGTGTGTTTTCAGTAAGGCAAAAGCTGATGTTGAGGTCTTATTTGAGCTTATCAAAACTAGATTGGCTCTTTGGCTCAGTTCATCATCAAAGGATTGGCAATACCCAATGAGTGATTTTATTTATAATCTAAATCAGATTAGAAGGTGTCTTGGTAGGAGTTGATTGATCCTTGGGCTATTAGAAGGTGTCTTGGTTATAGGTTTTTATATGGTTTTTTTTCTCGAGGTTTCTGTGCTTCTTTTTTGTTTTCTTTTCTGGTTGTTGTCTCACCATCCTGGGCTTGAGTAGAAGTCTTTCTATGGTCATCTTAGTACCAACCTAGTTGGGGATTAGGATTGGCTGCATGCAGGTGCTCACTCTTGCCTTGCTTTATTGATGTATTGTTATTTTCTTATTTGCTTTCATCAATAAAGTATTCTTTTGCTGATCCAAAAAAATTAATGACATACTATTTACCTTTTTATTAAAGGTTTTTTTTCGTAAGTGGGCGCCATACGAGGTTGGTGAGTGAAATTAATACAAGAAATGAAAAAACGAAATATATAGGGTACATATTAAAAAATCAATAATTAATTTTATTTATTTTTATTAGTATGGGAAATGTTAAATATACGTATAAATAAATTTCATATTTTTAAAAAAATTTAATATTTTTAAAAAAATTAATAAATTTGATATTTTCTTTTTTGTGGACAAAAATACCCCTTGAATACAGAATTGATGGTTAGTTTTTCGAAAATTATAGTGTAATGTTAAAAAAATATTTTTTTTTTAAAAAAACTAAAATTTTCTTGTGAGAGTCTAACAAACTTTTACAATAAATAGTTATTCAATTGTCTATCATTTGTCTTCCCTTTTATTTTTATTTTATTTTATTTACTGTATCTTTCATTATTTTTATAACAAGTTAATCCAAATTAAAAAAAAAAACTTCAGTTGGAAATCATTTTTGTGTAAGTATTAGTCTTTTTATTGATTCTATATCTAAAATGATAGGTTTGATATTATAACAAAATAATATTTAGTAAGTATCATTTCTCTCCCCATCTCTCCACTTTTAAACTGTATTTGATTCATGAATTTATGTGGGAATTTGGAAAAGTGAAATGTAGTGAAATATTGACACACATTTCACACATTTTGTCTTTCCCTTTTTAAATTTCTATCTAAATTCATAAACTAAATACAATACTAGAGAGATTCAAAATAAGAATTACGAGAGAATGTGTTTCTCTCAATTTTTTCTCATTTCCCTCAATTTCATTTTTTTTTCCTTCTTCAAATCACTCAAACCAGACAAAATATAAACCTTAATCACATGATTTTAGAATAGTGGGTCTGACAGTGCAAATGTGTCATGTCAAATGGGAATAGCAATTAAACCTTAATCACATGATTTTAGAATAGTGGGTCCGACAGTGCAAACGTGTCGTGTCAAATGGGAATAGCAATAATGCTAGCATCATGAAAAATCTTTACTTAGATTCTCTATTCTTAAATGAGTAGGTAGTGTTTTATTGTATATGATGCGATCACCTTAGATTAGTTTCATAAAACTTTTTATTATATTTATTTCATGATACGTAATATTATTCGGTATTTTTCCCGATCATATCTTTGGAACGTCTATCATTTCTCTATTGAAAAAAAAGTATTAGTTAAGGATCATGTTATATGGTACACTCTAGGAATGGCAACGGGGCGGGGCAAGGCGGGGCCGGGGATCACCCTCCCTGTCCCCGGCCCCGATCCCCGACGGGGAACCTATGATCACCCCCACCCCCACCACCTAACGGGGATCGGGTTTCCCCGACCCTGAAATTCCCCGGCAAAAAAAATAAATAAATAAATAAATAAAATACTAGCTTCAGAAAATATAACCATTCATCAACAACAACATCATCATCAAGAACAAAAGCAAAAAACCTTCAGAAAATATAACCATTCATCAACAACAACATAAACACCACAATATCAATATCTTCATCTTCATCTTCATCATTTTTAGATCTGAAGATAAACACATGGAGGAGCCGACGCCGACGCCGACGCGAGAGAGAGGAACGGCGGTGCGAGGCGACAGAGACGGTGGTGCTAAGGAGGAGGTGTGAAAGTGAGAGGGAGAGACTCTGAGTGTGAGTGAGAGGGAGAGAGAGATGAGAGATAGTGAGGAAAGGAAGAGAGAGATCAGAGGTGGTGAAAAGAGAGAGAGAGAGTAGAGGGAAGAGAGAGTGAGTAGACAAATGAAAGAGAGAAAGGCAAATCAGTATATTATATTAAAAAATCAAGGACATACTATATTATGTAGAATAGTGCATAGAAAGCATATTATATTATATAGAATAGAAAGCATATATATATGTAATACGTTGGGACAAAACGGGGCCGAGCCGGGCCGGGGTCGGGGATTAGGCATTTATCACTGTCCCCGGCTCGAAATTGATCAGGGATTAATTTTTGAATACCATTCCCATCCCATCGGGGGTATTTTTCAGGGAAAAATCGTTCAAATCGGGATCGGGGGATCGGGTCCCCGTCGGGCCAGTTTCAAATTACCATCCCTAGTACACTCCCTCAAATTGTAATACAAATGGCTAAATTATCCTATATTATATGAAAATTATGATATTTGTAGTGTTAATTATCATAAATGTAATAATTAAAACTTTTTAAATTATAACTTAAATAAAAAGGAGTAATAATCAAACACCATATATGTGATAATCAAACATCTTTTGAATAATAATGTCATAATTAACGTCACAATAAATTATAATTAAGTCATAATTAAATCATAACTAATACTATAATAAATCATAATCAAATACTACAAAAGTTGTAATTGGAACATAAAAGGGTGTGTATTATAAAATTTCCTTCATTTAAAAAAAAAAAAAAACTAAAAGCACGTAATTTATACAGAATTATGTAATAGCTAGCAATGTTAATTTTACAATTATAAATAATAAATATAATATATTTTTTAAAAAAAATTCTAATTAATGAATATAAATAAGACTCATTTTGCATGTGTTAAATGTTAGTATAAACATTTAAGAAAGAGAAGCTATCATCGATGGAAGAGATAACATGTTAGTATAAACATGTGTTAATATAAACAGATAACAAGTGGTGTTGAGCAGCGATGGAAGAGCATATAATCGACATCAACATTGAAGAAAGAGAAGCTATGATGTGTGAACGACCTTGTATCTTTAGAGTACCTGAAGAGCTGCGTAATGTAAATGACAAGGCATACACACCTACGCTAGTTTCCATAGGGCCTTACCACCATGGTCAACCCAAACTACTTGCTATGGAAAAACATAAAAAGCGTTATTTGAACTTTGTACTTCAACTTACCAATCGGACAGAGGAGTATTACTTGGATTGCATGAATAAGTTAGAAGAAAGAGCTCGCAAGTACTATGCAGACCACTTTGATGATGACCTCGACAGTGACAAGTTCGTGAAGATGATGCTATATGATGCTTGCTTTATTGTTGTGTTTCTTGATCGTGTGTTTCAGTCTATTTGTCAGAGTCAACAAGGACAACAATCACAAGATGTGGGTCATGATTACGACCCCATTGTCAACACATCATGGATGAAAGCATATATTTGCAGTGACTTGATGAGGCTTGAAAACCAACTTCCATTCTTTGTTATATTTGAATTTTTTTCCATTGTGACCAGGACCCAAAATCCTTCTACCTCCATCCTCATGAAGCAGTTTACGTATCCTCTCAGTGGGGTCATACCAAAAAAGTTAGACCTTTCTAGAATCAATTTTGAAGATACATCTGTCTCTGAAAGTAAGCATTTTCTTGACCTGTTGCATAATGTATATCACCCCTCCTCCTACAGAGAACAGTCAAATGAATGCCAAAACAAGAATCATAGAACTTGCTTTAAGATGCCATCTGTGATAGAGCTTCAGGACGCTGGTATCAAGTTCGAGGCTGTGGAGGATGATGATAAGCTCAACCTCAACATGTTAGATATCCTATTCGAACATGGTCATTTTAAAATACCAAAGTTTAAAGTCAATGATTGGACAGAAATATTCTTCCGTAACATCATTGCCTATGAGCAACTTTCCTCAGATGACGAACCAAAATATTTCACTGATTATACATACTTCATGGATCTACTTATTAATTCCAAAGAAGATGTGAAACAACTTCGTCGCCATGAGGTTCTTGACAACTGGCTTGGTGATGATGAAGAGGTGGCACTTATGTTCAACAAACTGGGTCACGGAAGAATTATTCCGAATCAATTCTACTATGCTGAAACGTGCAGCAAAGTGGACGCTCATTGCAAGAGATGGTGGAACAGAACAAAAGCTTCATTGAAGCGTGATTACTTCAAAAATATATGGGTTACTGTTGCCACTATGGCAGCTGCTTTTCTCCTCCTCCTCACTCTCACACAGACTGTCATTGCCCTAATTACGATTGTTATTTCGCCCCCCTCCCGACATTGATCTGATGTTGTTTGCTTAGGCCACCACCCTGTCATCCACTATTTTATTTCAACAAACGATTATGCATCTGTATATGAGACAGTTTCTATGTTTGTATTAATCTGAGTGAGAGTGAATGTGTTTTCAGAATAAGTGTACTGTGTTAACTCATGAACTTAAATATTTAATGTGTTATCATGTGAGTGTTTGAGATTTCTTCTGCTTTCGGTTTATGCCTAAGATTTCTGTTGGAATGAACTATGATTTTGTGCCTGTTTGGTGCAGCTTAAAACCTGCTTATTTCAGCTTTCAGCTTAATTTAAGCTATTTTAATGTGTTTGGTTTAGCTTATAGCTTATAGCTTTTTGGAAGTCAGAAATCAGCTTATTCTTTGAGTGGGGCAGGAGATGCTTAATTTATAAGTCAGAAATCAGCTTATGTTAATAGTTATAAGCTATAAGCTGTTTAGGCATAAGCTATAAGCACTTTCCCACAGCTCTACCAAACAGGGCCTTTACTTTCTAGGTCTGTTCCATATTAGAATTATTACCCCCAAAACTATACTTCCATAATCAATGTAACCCCTGTTCTTTTTATAATTTTAATTTTTCACCTAAACTATTTTAGATCAATTTTATCCATGCCGTTAGCTATCATTTGTAATCAAACGGAAGTTGCTGATGTAACACCGAAATTTCATTTAAAATTTTATTTTGACCGCCAAACTATTTCAAAATATCAAATAGGCTCCCAACCTTTACATTGTTTAGGGGTCTAATTGATATTTTAAGAATAGTTTGAGGGGTAAAATGAAATTTCAAATAAAGAAGACAGCTGACAACAGAGGCAAAATTGATCCAAAATTGAATAGTTTAGATGTAAAATTAAAATTATAAAAAATTTAAGGGTTAAATTGATCATCGAGATATAATTTGAAAGGCAAAATGAAATTTCCTCTAAAAAAAATAAATATTCAGCCTCATTCTCTTTTACCTTTTGCATGTTCATTTTTAAAAAATAAATAAAAACAAACAAACAAACACTTCAAATTTTTTTATCTCATATTTTAAAAATCACTAAAAAAATGACTTTCCAAACAAACAGATCGGCTAATCCATGTACACGACTAGCAACCCAGCAGCTAATTCCCAAGTTTTGGAACTGAAAAATATTATGTAGTTTGGTTTTAAAAAAAACAACAAATCTTTTTCAGTGTTGTTGCACCTTGGGTTCATTTTGCAATGTTTGGCTGAAGTCCCAAAAAAACGTATAAATGATCAACATGGCAAACGTGTAGAGCAGCTGAACCAGTAGATTACGATTCATGCCATTACACGTTTTCAAAAAAATTGACTAAAAGACTGTTTAGTTTGGAGATTTTGAGAAGGATTTTAAAATATATATATATATATATGTGTGTGTAAAATTAGGTAAAAGACTGTTTAGTTTGGACGTTTTAGTTAAAATTAATGATGTAGTAGAAAATAAAAGAAATAAAAATAAATAAAACCAAGGACAAAACACCACATCATTAGAGCTCCTTTATTAGAGCTCCCAATCATTTTTCGAGTTCAATTAGAGTTTAAAAATTAGAGGGATGTATCATTGCTCTTTTTCTTTTCTCTTACTAAATCTTTTTTCAAATCTTCTAACCAAAACAGTCTTATGGATTTTCATTTGGCAAATCGTTTTACTGCTAACACTGTAAAATGATTTACTTCGAAATTATTGTGCTACAAAACACTGAAAAATATTTATAAAAAGATGAATTATACTAACAGTTCTTATAGTTTAAAATTTGTGTCACTTTGATCCTTAACCTTTCAATTATGATACATTTAACTTTGAATTTTGAATTTCGTTCCAAATAAGGACAGTTGAAGACATTGTTGCTCTATTTGAAGGGCAAAGTCGTCATACAACTTATTTTGGATTAGTTAACTTACATGTTGTTTGAAATATAATGGTCTTTTTTTTTTAATGAATAATGTTAGAATTTTTTTGGTCATAAAATTTTATTTGGTTTGATTTTCAAAATCTATTTTCAATTTTTTTTTTCTAAGAAGTAAAAATTAAATTGGTGAAAAAAAATTAAAAACACATCATTTTTATATAATTTAACTTTTGGAAGGGTAGGAATAATTTTTTAAAATAAATTTTTTTGATATTTATATTCGATAAATTAGTTTTTATTTTTTCAAAAGTCAAACATCGTAACAACTTTAATGTCATTATTAAACCAATCCATTAAATTAAAAAATTAAAAATTAAAAACATTTCATATATTAAACATATCAATTATACATTAAAAACTTAATAACCCTCCATTATATAATAACCATCTACAAATATCTATTAGCAACAAATATAACCATTTAGTACATGATAACCATTTAAAATACCAACAAAAAACAACCATCCATTACACGATTATCATCCAAACACATACTAAAAATTAATTTAGTAAAAAAATCAAATTATAAAAAATATTTTAAAAAATTATCATTTTTATAAAACTTTATTTTTGGTGAGTATAATAATTTTTTAAAATTTGAAAATAAGTTTTTGACATTTATTTTTGTCAAACTATTTTATATTTTATCAAATTAATAACTTTGCCCTTGAAATGGAGGAATAATGTCTTCAATTGCCCTTAGGTTAATGCTGAGACCCCAAAGGGGATTTTTTTCTCCTTATCAAACTTTCACGGGGTCAGGTGATTGGCAGATTAGCCAGAAAAAAAAAAAAAAAAAAAAAGCTTTTTCTACAAGGGCGCTTATCGCCCATGGGGTGCCAATCACAGTTGATTGCCCTTATTTGGAACGCAATTCAAAATTCAGTGTCAAATATATCACAATTAAAAAGTCAGGGATTAAAATGACACAAATCTCAAATTACAGGGACTATTAGTGTAATTCACCCTAAAAAAAATATTTTAGGATCAAACAAACAAAGCCCAAGGGTCACAATTTAAATTGTAAAGAGTTATTACAAGACTACCAAATATTTACACTTTGGAATTTTAAGATTTATGCATTGTATTAAGGAAGCATACAACTAATCATAAAAATATTGTGTATATATGTTGTGATTCCAAACAAGCAGATGCCAAACAAGCAGATGCCGAAACGACTAAACAATCTCGTCCATTTATTGCATAAAAATAGACATTTTCTTGAAAACAAACATTATGCACCAAGTCAAGAAAATGTTATGGACAAAAAACATAAGTTGATTTAATAATTGTAATTTATTTAATTTATTATATTTGTCTAAAAAAAATAAGTGATTGGCTTTTTTGTTTTTGTTTTTAATAGATCATTCAACTTTTAGAGAAAGACGTAATAAATTAAATATATTATGAATATTGAACTAACTTAATTTTTTTTTCTTTCTTATAAATGATATACACAAAAAACCCTATGATGGACATATAAATGTTTGTTATCGTCGTCCATTCTGAACAAACAACTAAAACAATCTCTCATCCATTCTGATCAAGAAAACAATAAAAATTTCGTTAAAATATGCCAGTGATATGTAGATGATAATACAAAATAGGAACATAACATTTCTATATTTTATTATCTTTTTATGTGATCAATAATAATATTTATATAAAAGAAAATACTAAAAATACATAATTTTAGATCTTAATCCTCTCCATTTCATATTATAATAGATTTCTATTACATATCTAATGATTATAAAATAAATATGTTCAATCCCATAATTTTTATGCCCAACAATCGTACAAAATAACATGATAATGATATTTTTACAATTATAATAATAGAAATGAGGGTGATTAGTGGATATTTTAGGAGGACGACCACGTAATATTCCATGATATTATGATTGGTGAAAAAAGTGAGGTATCACAATTTTGTGTTGAGTGAATGAAAAACATAAAAGAACAATAATGAATGATGATTGGTAAAAGAGTATGAATACATGGTATTCTGAAAGTACCTAATAATTTTCCTGTACATGTTTTTTGCTTCTCATTAATAAATATAAATGTTTGCATGCATTAAATTTTTGTATACAAATTGTGCTTCTCTTTGTAAATAATGATTAGCCTTATTTAACAACATTGCCATGATCACAGAAAAAATGACACCGAAATTAATGACATGAAATAAATGTTTGCATCTATAAATGTAAAAATAAATAAAATAAAAATAAAAAACAAATACAAATGTTTCATGGTGGTGATTTCGGTGTGCCAATTTTTCGATGTTGATATACTTTTTTTCCTATAAATTTAACAGATAATAACAAGGGTTGAGCAGCGATGGAACAACATACCACCATCAACATTGATGAAAGAGAACCTTTGTCCTATGAACCACCTTGTATCTTCAGAGTGCATGTAGGACTGCGTCATGCAAATGAAAAGGCATACACATCTGTGCTAGTTTTTATAGGGCCTTACCACCATAGTCAACCCAAATTACTTGCTACGGAAAAACATAAAGAGCGTTATTTGGAATTGCTCCTTCAACGTAACAACAATCAAAGTGTAGAGCTTTACTTGGATTGTATGAAGAAGTTAGAAAACGGCGCTCGCAAGTATCATGCAAACCACTTGACCACCTTGACAGTGATTAATTCATGAAAATGATGCTATATGATGCTTGCTTTGTTATCGAGTTTCTTTTTGGTGCGATTGCATTTGATGTTGTTGAGTATCATCATCAACGACGAAAACATTCACAAGATGTGGATGATGATGACCCCATTGTCAAAGTAACATGGATGAGAAGACAAATTTGCAATGACTTGATGCTACTTGAAAATCAACCTCCATTGTTTGTTATATCTGAATTTTTTGACATGAGCTACAGCATGACTATGTCCATGACCCAAAATCCAAAGCAGAATCATCCTAGCCCCACACTAACGGAGCTGGCTATTCATTCTGTTGCTTGCACGCTATCAAGAGAGAGTGACATTCACAGAATTAATTTTGAAAATATGCCTCTTTCTAAAAGCAAGCTTGACTTGGTGCATAATGTTTTTTTTCCCTCCTCTGGAGATGATGAGTCGGATGCCCGCCAAAACAACAACTCTAAGTTTGTTTATAATCAGAGAACTTCCTATAAAATGCCATGTGTGATAGAGCTTCAAGACTCTGGTGTCAAGGTCGGGGCTGAAGAGGATGATGATGAGCTCAACCTCAGCATGTTGGATATCTACTTCAAACATGGTCATTTTAAAATACCAAAGTTTAACGTCGATGATTGGGCAGAAACATTCTACCGTAACATCATTGCCTATGAGCAACATTCCTAAGATGACGAACCAAAATATTTCTCCAATTATACGTACTTCATGGATCTACTTATCAACTCCAAAGAAGATGTGGACCAACTTCGTGCCATGACGTTCTTGACAACTGGCTCGGTGATGACAAAGAGGTGGCACTTATGTTCCATAAGCTGGGTCAAGGAAGAATGATTACGGATCAGTTCTAATATGCTGAAATGTGCAGCAAAGTGAACACTCATTGCAAGAGATGGTGGAAGAGAAGAGTAGTAGCTTCATCTAAGCGTGATTACTTCAAAAATATATGGGTTACTGTTGCCACTATTGCAGCTGGTTTTCTCCTCCTCACTCTTATACAGACTGTCATTGCCCTAATTACTATTCTTACTTCATCCCCGTCCCCACACTAATGTTGTTTGCTTAGGTCACCACTCTATCTGCTATTTTATTTCAGCAAAATATTTTGCAAATAGAGAGTAGCTATGTTTAACTATGTTCATATTAATGGTGAGAGTGAATGTCTTTAGATGGTATTAATCCATGAACTTAAATATTATAGATGTGTTATATCATGTGAGTTTGTGATTTTCTTCTTCTTTCATTTTGTATGTTCCTAACATTTTTGTTAGAACAAAGTATGATTTTACTCTCTCTGTCTATTCTATCAGAATCACATAGCCTCTCCAGTGAAATCAGTGGCTGCAGCAGCTTGCCCCTCCTCAAAATTTAAATATTTTTATTTTTACCCATAATTAGGAAAGAATTTCAAATTGCCCCCTCTTTTGCTTTTTTCAACTAAACCCCTCCATTAAATACTTAAATTGCTTTGATGACCCCACTTTATAAACATATACATATACATAACCTTATACACATACATATAGACAACAAATTGCCTTAGTTCTCTCTGACTTTACAAACCAAATCAAACCACGCTGTAAGTCCCATCAAATGGGGTCGGCTACATTAATCATTCTTCTCTACGCGGCCCTATCAAAGGCCATTTCGTTAGTCAAATTAAGTAGATCCATATCTCTATTTACAACGCTAACCAACGTTGATCTGGGCCTACCCCGTCCACTAACACTTCCATCTACCATTATAGCATCGCATCTCTTCACTACTGCCTCTGTTGGTCTCCATTGAATATGACCACACCATCTCAATCGATTCTCTCTCAACTTATCTTCTATCAGTGCTACTTTTACCCATTCCCGAATACACTCATTCCTAATTTTGTCTTATCTAATCTTGCCACACATCCACCTTAGCATCCTCATCTCAACTACACTCATCTTATCTACATGTTGTTTCTTGGTAGCCCAACACTCCGTCCCATACAACATCACTGGTCTAATAACCGTTCCATAGAACTTATCTTTAAGTCTAGTGGGTATTCGTTTATCGCACAGTACCCCAGACGCACTTCTCTACTTACACCATCCTGCCTTAATCCTATGGGTCGCATCCGCATTAATATCCCCCATTGTTGTGATAATCGACCCTAAATAACGAAAATGTTCACTCTTAGGCAGTTCTTGATTCTCAATCTTCACTTCTCCTCTGCTTTCATTGTTACTGTTACTAAATTTACACTTCATGTACTCTGTCTTAATTCTGCTTATCCGGAATCCTTTAGATTCAAGAGTTTTTCTCCAAATCTCCAACTTTGTGTTAACTCTTTCTGTAGTCTCATCCACTAGCACGATATCGTCTATAAAAAGTACACACCATGACACGTCATCCTGAATATTTCTCGTCAATTCATCCATAACTAAAGCAAAAAGATAAGGACTTAAGATAGATCCTTGGTGTAACCCTACAGTGATAGGAAATTTATTTGTCTCTCCAGCAGGCGATCTAATAGTGGTCATCACCCCTTCATACATGTCCCTAATCATATCAATGTAACCTTTTGTCACCTCTTTCTTCACTAACACCCACTATATTATATCCCGAAACACTCTATCATATGCCTTCTCAAGATCGATAAACACCATATAAATACCTCTTTTCTTTTCTCTATACTTTTCTATTACTCTCCTCAAAAGATAGATCGCTTCCATTATTGACTTGCCAGACATAAACCCAAATTAATTCTCCGACACCTCTGTTATATTTCACAATTGGCGTTCTATCACCCTCTCCCACACTTTCATTATATGACACATTAGCTTAATTCTTCTATAGTTGTTGCAATTCTAGACATCTCCTTTATTCTTATAAATTGGCACTAAAATACTCTTCCTCCACTTATCTGGCATGTTCCTAGTCAATAAAATTTTGCTAAACAATCTAGTCAACCAAGCAACCCCCTTTTTACCTAGACACTTCCAAGCTTCAATAAAAATATCATCTGGTCCTAAAACTTTATTTGATTTCATCTTCTCAAGTGCAATCTCCACTTCAAAGTTCCTAATCCTGCGATAGAACCTATAGTCTTGGTTTATCGTATTACTGGCTATTTCTTCCCCTATTGTCGTACCTCCATATTCCTCATTTAATAGTTTTTCAAAATAGTTCGTCCATCTTTCCTTAATCTCTTCATCCCTTGCTAATACCTTCGAATCCTCACTTTTGATGCACTTAACTTGATTAAAATATCTTATTTTCCTCTCCCGTATCTTAGCAAGTTTGTATACCCTATTCTCTCCCTCCTTACTATCTAATCTAGTGTATATCTCATCATAAACTTCCAACTTAGCCTCTCTCACCACTTTCTTGACCTCCTTATTAGCCAATCTATAGCTCTTAAGGCTTTCCTCAGTTCTATCATTCTGTCACTTTTTAAAACAATCTTTTTTTGCCTTAACTACTGCTTGAACATCTTCCCTCCTCCACCAAGTTTCCCTAGAGCTGGGTCTCATTCCTTTCGACTCTCCAAGCACTTCCCTTGAAATTCTTCTCATGCAATTGGCCATCGAGTTCCACATAGTGTTAGTATCATCTTCCAAGTCCCAAGTACCTTCCTTATCCATTCTATTCTTAAATATTTCTAATTTATCCCCTTTTAGGTCCCACCATCTCGTCCTACGACGCCCACCACCCTTCCTAGCTTGGTGTTGTCCTCTAAAACATAAATCTAGTTCGAAAATCTTATGTTGAGAGGTCAGGCTCTCTCCAGGAATCACCTTACAATCATTGCATTTTAGGCAGTTCACTTTTCCTCAGTTCTATCATTCTGTCACTTTTTAAAACAATCTTTTTTTGCCTTAACTACTGCTTGAACATCTTCCCTCCTCCACCAAGTTTCCCTAGAGCTGGATCTCGTTCCTTTCGACTCTCCAAGCACTTCCCTTGAAATTCTTCTCATACAATTGGCCATCGAGTTCCACATAGTGTTAGTATCATCTTCCAAGTCCCAAGTACCTTCCTTATCCATTCTATTCTTAAATATTTCTAATTTATCCCCTTTTAGGTCCCACCATCTCGTCCTACGACGCCCACCACCCTTCCTAGCTTGGTGTTGTCCTCTAAAACGTAAATCTAGTTCCAAAATCTTATGTTGAGAGGTCAGGCTCTCTCCAGGAATCACCTTACAATCATTGCATTTTAGGCAGTTCACTTTTCTCACTAAGAAGTAATCTATTTGACTCTTAACTGACCCACTCTTAAAGGTTATCAAATGCTCCTCCCTCTTCTTATACATAGTATTGGCCACCACCAGGCCAGAAGCCAACGCAAAATCTAAGATACTCTCTCCAGCCTCATTTCTGTCATCAAAACCGTATCCGCCACGCACCCTTTTATAGCCTAATTTATCTATGCCTACATGGCCATTAAAATCTCCACCTATAACTAAGTTCTCTCCTACGGGTATCTCTTGTAAGATCTCATCCATTTGCTGCCAAAAATCCCTCTTAGTCTAATCATCTAATCCTACTTGAGGGGCGTATGTACTAATAACGTTCACTATATTCCCTTCAATAACTAGTTTAACTAACATAATCATATCCTCTTTCCTAATGACCGCCACTACATTCTCCACAAGACCCTTGGCAATTAAGATTTCTACCACATTCCTGAATCTATTCTTACCACTAAAATACAGTTTAAAACCGGCATCCTCAATTTTCCTAGCTTTCTCACCCGTCCACTTAGTTTCTTGTACGCAAGCTATACTAACTCTTCTCCTAATCATAACATCTACCAATTCCATCGTCTTACCAGTTAAGGTTTCTATATTCCAAGTGGCTATCCTAAACCTATAGTCTTGGACTAACTTCTTTACCCACGCTCGTCCAGAAAAAAGCGAGAACCTTTGCCCATTTTTCACAGCACCCAGGCGTCAATGCGGCGCCCCTTGCTCACTTTTCGAAACACCCCGAGGCAGACGCAACGTGTCACTTGAGGGGAACGACCTAGTATTTAAACGATTCAAAGTAGGATTCATTGTCATAAAAAATCCGAGCGGCTTTTTTACGTGTTAGCTATCGGCTACCTGACACAACCCTCCTCCTTAACCCGGGCTTGGGACCGGCGAAATTGTTAACAACCCCAACGGAGTTGTTAAATAATTATATTTTTGTGTTTATTATCAACTTATATAGTTTATATCATTTTACCATTGTTGATTACAAAAACAAAAAAAAAATCTAATGTCATGGTAAATGGTTGCCCCTTTTGACTAAATTTTCTTGTTCTGCCACTGCTAGTGATGCTTTATAACTATAATGATAAGAAATACTCTATATACCATATAGAGAACCGGGATGACAAAAATGAATCCAGTGCTGAAGCATATAAATCTGAATATGGAAATACAAAAATCATGACTTAAGCCACATATTATGAACAGAAGCCACGCACTTACAACATCACTACCCAGCTGATGATTGTCAAAGACATCATACAAAATGCAAGCAAACATAAACTAGTTCTCAAACATCCAAACTGTGCTCTCATATTATTGGTGCCACAATTTAAAATTATTACTAGGTAGATGTTGGGGTACATATAAGCCCCCTCTTTACCATCTTCTATCTTCAAGCAAGGCAATAGACACATACCTCTTCTGTGTTGAAAAATATCAGACAGTGCTAATGTCAACTCGGCTTTTATGGAGCTGAAAGGCTGGGGTGATCCAGCTACCACAACTACATTGGATGCCTGACCAGTTGAAGTAACCCAAGCGAGCTTCGCAATGTACACATAAAAGCTTGCCCTCCAATGCACCTTCTTCAACTAGTGCCAAGGGGGTAACAAGAATCAAAAACTAGAATTTCAAATCATGTGCATGCAATTTATAGCGCAGAGACGACACAAAAAATACAAATAAAAGGATAGGGGCTTCATGCCACAGTGGATGATCTAAAATGGGGCTCATTGGAGCAAATATGTATAGCCTTGATAATTAAAGAAAGACAACTAGGCTTGGATATTTGAAAGTAGTATCAAAGGAATGATGATCTATTCACCAATTAAACCATTAACTTCAGGGATGTAAAAAATAAATAAAATAAAATACAAAGATGGAACCCACCCGACAGTCTGAGACCAAAATTTTGGTTTTTGGTGTGTTTTTCATAAGGTCAATCTGCTTTTCAGTTATGAAAATTTTTAAACCGATACCAACTGAAATATTATATTTAAATAAAATTTATATATATATTTTTATTATTTCGAAATAAATGACCAATACTACACGTTTTGCAATAAAAGGTTAGGAGGGGAGACATTTTTGAACATCCGCACCATCTTTGTCATTTATTCCAGATGTGGAATTCTATAGATTTTCATAAAACCCTTAAAGCATCTTGTGAATCCCTCATTAACACTAAATTGAAAAACCAACACAACTATTTGATTGGAAGTACCCATCAAAATCAAATGTGGGCCCAAGACTCCAAGCTTTGGCCACTTTTCATAGCTTGTTTATCCATTTCTACACCTTTATTCAGCAATATGCCTAGATATCAGAAATTCTAGACAAAATAGAAGGGAGTGGCTGATGTTTTGTACCTGTTGTCATCCAACGTAGAGGTTCAACAAAGATGGATGAGCACTCAATCTCATCACACTTGTTGAAAGGGTTGCTGCCTTTCCTCTTATGCCACCCAAAGGATGTCTCCCCCTCTCCTGGAACATGATCCACAATATTCTCTTGCAATGCAACAACTCTCCGGCATTTCTTGCAACGATATGCAGCACTAGAAACTCTTTCGCTATTCCCAGATGTACCTACGTCGGAGGAGGCCTCTTCTGTTGGCAAGCCAGGATCAGCCCCAAATTTAGAAGTGTCTATTCTTTCTCCACGATTGTAAGAATCGCCTGTCATCATGGGGCACAACATCTTTTCAGAAAATGGAAAGCCCAATAACAGAATATACTTTTGCTTCTCATTATAAATGTTCATATAACATTAATTAAATATGTACAAGTAGACATTTTCCTTTTTCTCTCTCTTTCTTGGTTTGACTGCGCAACATTCACTTATCTACAAATGTGCACATAAATTTATAATATACAAGGTGAATAAAATGCTTTAGTTGATGTGGCAAGTCACTAATAATCAAAACTTAAACATAGTTTACCCACAAAAATCTTTAGAAGGAGAAACAAAGCAAAGCAAATATATCTACAAAAGTAACAGTCAAAAATCAAATATAAAAAACATAAAAAGAATAGAAACGACAAGTAAATAAGATTCAGACCTAATACTTTCAAACGGAAGCGTTTGTATATAGGGCTAGCGTGATCAACCTTGAAACCCATTTCTTCGAACATTTTTAGCTGCAAGGGAAAGAAGAAAATAGCTAGAGTCCATGATAAGCTAAACACATTGACAGGGAAAACTTAGAAGCACTTTTTGCAACACTGCTTATAAAACAGAATTTCATGAAAAATTGCTTTGCATCACCTGTTCCAAAAAACCATCATTAGGGCAAACAAATTCACAGCTTTTCTGTAAAGATTCAAGTGCATCTGCAATGATGTGCAAATGATAAAACAAATATGAGGTTATTATCAATCTCATCATCACCATTCAGATTTTCAAAATGCCAAAAAATGGAAGCCCACAAGCAAATACTAATATATAGAACCACAATACTAATTTCCTCAAACCTTCTTTAGATAGTAGTTCAGTTCTCATCAGATACGCAGTAATGATAGCTGCACTGCAATGAATACACACAGACAAGGGCGTAGAATGTTAGAACTTGATAAAACAGAAAACTAAAGCTATTAGAATATATGCCTTCAGAAGACTGACATGACATAAAAGAGGTTTCTATGGACCTTGGAAGCACTTACTCACAGAAGAAGATATGTGACTAGGATGTGGAAGTGCCTCTGAATATGAGAAAGCTATAATTTTGTGCACGTAAAATATAGCACTGATGCATTGATGTAGAACCAGGGTTTAGGGAAATCAAACAAGGCTGGTCAAATTAAAATGTGGTGTAACAAGGTTTAGGATTGGTTAGGAATTGATTGAACAGAATTTTGGGAATAAGATTTTCAGGGGCTTCTCCTGTGCTGTGAACATAATACTATTATGGGTTCGGTTAACGAGTGCCCTAAGGGCATTGGTTATGTTTAAATTGATTGTACATTACATGTTGCACGCACTCCCATGCATTATGTACAAGCATTTCGACCTTCTTATCAAGTGCCCTAAGGACACTCATTAACAAAACCTACTATTATAGAGCAAATTATGCTGGAAACAGGCAATGCATTCAAAATAAAGCATGCCCAATCATTAACAACAAAGAGATAAAATTTTCCATATAAAAAAAGCATCAATTGTAAATTTGCAACATGCCTCAACAAAAAACAACCAAAATCTACAAATGAATTAATACATAAATGTACCTTCTTGATACACCGGCAAAGCAATGCACCAACACAGACCCCTCTATTCGACTCTTATCGATGAAATCCAAACATACGTCCAAATAATCCAACAAATTCTCATTCTCAGTATCTCTCAGCGGTACCGCCATCCTCACCAATTTCAAATCGTTGCCTGCATACTCCAACGAGTACAGAAGCTTTTCTGGTGACAAGGAACTCTTTGAACTGTCACCCAAAACATCCTCAAGCCCTGCGTCCCCGGCATAGACCTTGCGAATCTCATCAGTAGGGATCAATAGACCACTACGCCATTCGGTGAAAAATGATATCGATGCAGAACTAAGGATTGACAGTATATGAGTGATTTCCTCGCTACTGTTCTGAAGAACCTCTGCAGCATCGCTAATGTTGCCAATAAATAAGTGCTCACGAACCAGATGCGGCATATCACAGTCAATACAGTTCTAACCAAAACCCTAGATTATCTTTTCCTGTCAAAACTTCAGGGATAAATCTTTTTCTCACTATTATAGTACAATTCTGAATTAAATTTTACATCAAAACTGAATCTGGAAATCAAAGATTTTGCAATCCATTTAACAAAAGGAAATCCTATTATAAAATTCCACTCAAATTTTACATATATCTGTAATTTTATCAAAACAAAACCATTTAAAGAAACACTGAAATCATCAACTCTAAGCATTATGTTTTAGGTTCAGTTGATTGTTGCTTTCGATTTTTGACATTCAACATTTTATTTTCTGTATTCAGCTACATTTTCTGAGCAACCAAACGGAAAGCATGATCATTCAATCAAAAATTTTACTCCAATCTCTATATTGTGTTCGATTTAGGAACTACTAGCATGCAATCAAATCAATGAAAGAAATTAAATAGAAAATAGAAAATCAAATCAAAATCGAACCTGAAATTTTGATTTTTCCGGCGAATGAAGGTCAGTTTCCCGGCTGGTGAAAGCGATCTCTCTCTCCCTCGCTCTCACAATCGGTGAGTTTGTGTGTATCCGTGACTGTTTTTATTGTTAGGGCAATTGTAATTTACATTTCAATCAAAATATTCATCATTATCTTATAATTTCAAAAATATTGTAATTTTTTTATAATTTTTTTTGTTCGTAAATTATTTTATGAATTGATAAATAGGATGCAAATTTCAATAGCTAGGATCGATTTAATGGTAATTAGATTATATTTTTCAATTAAATTGTTTAATAAGTAAAATTTATCACTTTATGTGACAAAGTGGATTTTAGTAATAAAAAACCATTTCATTCTTTATACTATTTGACTTTGCTCATTAATAATTAATTGTTCTAATAATCAAAATTATTTTTTGTGTTTGCTAAACTAAAATAATAATTAAAAAAAAAATTGTATGATAGAAAATTTGAGAACAACAATGTTTACGTAGTAACCGTGCAAAGGGTTTTTTTTTTTTTTTTTTTTAAAAAAAAAAAAACCAATATCACATGTTTTTAAAATATATTTGTTGCAAGTATTTAAAAATAAAAATAAAAAGCGACTTTAAATTTATCAGGGTGTAATTACGGCGAAATAAATAGAGCCTTGGACTCTTATTTTCAAAACACCATGTTTTGAAAAGCACAACTTTACAAAAAAGAAAATAAGTTCAAAAATACTTGTTTCAGTGATTGACATGCACAAAAATCAACTCTTCTATCAAGTAATACTAAAAACCAAAAGATCCACAAGTTAAAATTAGTAAAAATCTAAATTTTCTGTACTGAATGCTGTATAAATAAATAAAAATTCCAAAACAGATCAATGAAAGTAAAAACCAATTCTTGATAACACATTCAATGAATTCCAAAACAAATGACAACTGCATTAACATTTTTATTTTTATTTTTTGGGTGAGTTCATCTGCTTTTCCCTTAAACAAGTAAAATGATCAATCAAAATAATTGGGCTGCTCAAATTTTCTGTATGAATTGTTAGTATATAAACCGCAGAACATGTTGTATCGTAATCTGGACAGCCAATTTACACTCTGTAAACCAATCACCTCTCAATCTTCACATCCATGCATAGCCCAACAATTTGATTCACAAAGCAGTTCTCGCTCAACTATGTTGAAGAATTGCGATTGGGGCAAGAGAATTGAGTAATCACTATGGGAAGGGTGATGGATGGAATCATACGAAAAATTCGAAGCATTCGAAGGTAGACCAATCAGCATCCTTCTCCATCCATGGTATAAACAGGAATTTGCCATGTCTTGGTATTTTTCTTTGGATCGTCAGTAAGGCTGAGATCGGTATCATCTTCCTTGAACGTTCTAATGAATGTTTTGGCTCCCATCATGATAAGCCTTTCTATCATAAACAGTTGGTAATTGTTCTCAATCAGTGGATCCAAGATACTGCTATAATTCAATGAATACGCCAATTTATACCTGCAAACATTTGTCAACAGCAAAATGCTTCAAAACACAGAATTTCAACATAAATACATAAGTTTCAACATTCAGTTTCCATTTTGAGGCATCTAAGAATTTTTTAGTTTTAATAGTACTAACAAATTTTGAAGCTTTCCCTACATTTCTTCTTGACACGTGACGGACACACTGGGGACAAGTAGTGTCCTAGTTCTTATTTTTTTCATTAGAGTAGCAAACCTAAGGTTGATGAATATGATGAGAAACATATTTGACCTAGAATAAATATATAAAATTATATATTTTACATGTATCCCCCACGTGTTGTGTCCTACATTTTTCAAAAAAAAATCGTATCTGTTCCTGCTAGAACAAATACTCAGCAGTTTAAGAGAATAAAGAACTAAAGCTACAAAAGATTATATTACCGGACAGAGAGAGGTGAAAAGAAACCAGGTGTCCTCTCATTGGAAGCAATGTAAAGTGTCCGTCCTGGTGGGACCCATTTTGAGATTCTACAGAGAATAAACTCCGGCCGCGTATCCCTGTCAACATGGGGATGTACGCTCCTATCAACCCCAAATCTGTCCTTCCTAGTTTTTAATATGTCGCCTCGACGAACATGAATAGCATCATAATCACCAAGGAGCACTTTAATCTGTGGGTCTGACATTATTAGTTCATGGATCAGATGTTGATAACAAAAATAACAAGACTGCAATTTTGTCATAATCACAAGGATCAACCAGTGGGTCAGATTTGGATTATTAACGTTGTGCCAAGAATGAAGCAAGGACAAAGGGTGACTTAGAATAGCAGAGAAAAATTCTTGCATATATTTTGTCACTTTGAGAAGTCCCCAGTCCCCAGTCCCAGCCCAAGTCTAGAAAAATTTTCAAGATATTATTTCTACACCAAAATCAACCCTCATGCAAACCAGAATTCTACATAAGACTTGCATATACAACATTAGGAAAAGATAAAACTTTCATTAATATCTTGGTAATCTAAAATCCCCTGACAGATCCAAAATGTTAAATTCCTCAGATCTGAACCACAACAATTTCCTCTTATACATTCCATTCTTTCCATTTCCCAAGACAACAAAAACAATGAATAAAAAAACTGATAAATAGAGAGTCAGGAACAGGTGGGGCATTCACCAAAATTCATGAAAAGTGTTTCTGAATGCAAATTAAACATTTAGATGTCAATGCTAGTTTTCCATATATAACCATCCACAGAGTGAAAAGAAGATCTATTGTACATTTGAAACTACTGTATCACATTCTAACTTAGAGGAAGCAAATCAAACACATTATACAAACTAGCCCCTTCATGCGGAAAGATAAGTGGTATAGCAACTTATCTGTCTCCTACATACAATAACACAACAATTACATAGTGCTGAAAGTTAGCTGCATGTACATCCTGTAGGTATATGGAACTCATGTCAGCAATCAGCATCACTAAGGGGATGGACCCCACAACCATTGAGCACGAGCCTTGTCTCACAACATTGCCTTGCTAGTTTGCTTGCCTAGAGGCTTCACAATGGCATCACAATTGTTCCCACACTTGGGTGCCTCACATAGGCACCACTCTACATTGTCCACTTGGCCTCAACTCGGAAGCTCACCTGCTCATTGGCTCACTCATCTCACCTTCACCTCAGCCGCTGGGCAGCTCACTCGCATTGACTTACCAAGGTTGCACTTGACTCCAGACTTAAACCCTGAAATACTTTATAGCCTGCCTAAGCCAAGTGCAGGGCCTAGGGACTCTGTCATGAGACACCCAAGTGAAAGAGACCCATGATCCCACACGGGATCACCAGGGACTTGTGGATTGACAGCTAGAGCTGCGTCCTGAGCGATCATCAAGGTTGCTCAGTCCACCCACCTGAGGATTTTCAAAATTATACCTTGTTTATCCTTCTTCTCTTCTGTTTTATTTAATTTCCATTCATGAATGATTTTTTACAATGTCCAAACAGCCATCTTATTTACCCAAATTCTACTATATTTGGCCCTAATAAACGCTAGACCTTTCCCTACCTTTTGGCCTTCCAATTATTTTTTTCTGGCCTTTTGACATTCTAGTTTAACCGCAAATTTATAAAATTGTTCCTAGTTGAAGTTTCCACCTGCTATAAAACTTAAACGTAGCTACCTCTACTTCACAAATAAAGCCATTCCAGTCCTTTAGTCATAAAATGAGTGTGGGAAACACTCTACTAAACTTAGTGAGCCAAGATTGATGTGGCGCAGCAGTAAAGTTAGGATTTTGAAGCTAATCCAATGGGCTTTTCTGGCTGAGAGCTTGATCAAGCTATGTAAGGGGTAACGGTTTTGAAGTGACAAAGAAGAATTTAAAGGGCTAGGTTTATATAGTATAAGAAAGGGCTAAGGGTTTTGAAGTGAAAAAGAAAGATTTTAGTGGTTGTTTACAGGTGTTTTGGGTGGTGGGAATGGTAGAATATCTTTGTAAATTTGGGGTTTTTAAAGCAAGCTAGGGTTGAAGACTTGAAGAAAAAATGTTAGTATTGTAAACAAAATTAATGGTAGGAAAAGGAAGATGAAACAGATCTGGTTCAGCGTGGTTTAACGGTTAAACTGCATCATGATGATGATGATGATGATGAAGATGACAACTACAGTAGGCACCACACATGGATTCCTGCAGGCAGGCATCCCACAGACCATCCCAAACAAGCTTCAAAAGCTCTCAAAAAAATTCTAAACTCATCATTGTTGAATAAGAAGCACATACCTTTATACAGAACTCATAATTCCAAAAGGACTGACTCCAAAATTTGAAAAATAAAGACTTTGGCATTTAAAACTCATTCAAAACTTACCTAAAATCATACTTAACGACCCATATAAACTTGACCCAAATTATAACCCACAGGCAGCAACTACAACCCATTTTCAGAAATTTCTGAAATTAGCAATACACTGATGACCTATAGAACACTACTAGATAATATGAAACAAACCAGATCCATGCCTAACCTAAATAATCATAATATAAGACTCTACCAAGACTAATACAATGATTATGCATAGTTCTAATAGGGCCCACCATGAAATTATGCCAATATCAGAATTTTACTGCTTCCTTGAGTTTACTTTTTTCTTGCATTAATTAAAAAGAAACTTTATGTGCAGTCAAAAGATATTAACAAGATAACTGGACCAAGTATTTGTTAGCAGACAGTGGAAATAGCCAATACATGGTAAATCATGTGCTATTTCACCCGAACTGAGTAGATAATCATAACTTAAAAAGATTGTACATGTTAAACCTTTTCTGCTGCATGTCGTAGTTTCTGAGCAGCCATTGAAGGAAGAAATGAATATGGCAACATTGTAGCAGTGTGGTTTTTTCGATCTTTGCACTCCATAAACCTGAATAATTATCAAGATTAATAATATAATCATGATTAAAACATGAAAAACTCTACCAACACAGATGTGAATTTTTCAAAGATTTGAACGATAATATTGCATGGCATATGACATAAACAATATAATTACTACTTATGAAATCTGAACTAATTCAAAATGGTTTTGTTGTTCATTTCAATTAAAATTGGTTTTTAAAATTTAATTATGTAAATGAGTAAGACCTTATCACAGCCTTGATCATTTTTCAGTCAATAACTAATATATAAAGAAGTTAGGCTGGTCTCCTCCAAACCCTTATAATGTGAGAATACAGGGTAACTACTACAGAGACTTTGAACAATCAATGGAGCAAACATTTCTTCAATTTATCCTTCGCCAGTTTTGTGGGGATGGGGGTTGTTGTGGAACCAAGCAAAGCAAAATAAATATTATATGGCAATAATGAGCTTACCATGCAAGAGGGCTAGCAGTTCGATTAATGAGCAAGATATTTGAATATTGACTTTTCTCTTTGAGGTCAACACGAGTAATTTTTTGTACATTGGCCATCCCTCTACTCCCCAACTTCAAGCTTGTTGATAGAGCCAGATGCCATGTTTCAGAATTGTCTAAAACTACAGGAACAGTGTTGGAAATGTGCTCCAAATCATACAAAGAGTCCATGGCACAGGAGCTAGCTGCCCACCTAATAAATAAAATGACACAAATATCAGCATACATTAGACAACACCTCTAGTTATTTCTCTGAAAATACTACTCAATTTTTAACACGAGAGAGTTACAACTGCTAATGCAAAGAGGCAACTATTTTTATTTCATTTTATTTTATTTTGTGAGTGCAGCACACATGTCCTGGTTTATTTTATTCATAAGCAAACTAGGAAGTGCCTAATACACATGCAAGACACCAATCCTGTGTCAGTGTTTGTACCATGCATTGAACCATAAGCCTCAAGTTGTTGCTTTTAATAAAAGGAAAAGAAATGCAAGGAAATTATTTACAAGTGTTATGCAAACAATTTCATTGAAAACAAAACAACAGCCAGCATTCAACTATTGTCTTTTTTTTTCTTCTTTTGTTCCCTCTGTTGTGATGTAACCAACCAAGGATTCTTTACAATATAAGCCAAATGAAGCTTACCTTTCCTCTGAATTTGCATTGTCTGACTGATGAAGAAGCCCTTTATTATTATGTATTGGATTAATACACATCCTAGAAGGCATCACAAAAGTTCTGCAACAAGATAGAGTAGTGAAGTCAAAACACTGATTACCAAGACCATGATAATCATTAAGATCAACGATAATGAATTTCTAATCTTTCAGGGTCTCACAAGCATATTTATGCCAAGACTGAAATCAGATTACTTACTACAGCTATTAAAAGCAAGCATACTTACTACAGCTATCTTTTAAATGCTAGTAAATTAAGAAACAAACCAAAGAAGCCACTCTTACTAAAAATTCACATCACTTAAAAGAAATGATTTGTTAAGTTACAAGAGGAAATAAAAGATTGTGTTTTCTCTCCTCCCTTGTTTGGTAAAGCTGTAGAGGAAGAAAATAAAAGATAATGAATTTTCTTTTATCTTGATTGTATAGACTACATAGAAGAAAAGAAAATAAACTATTACATGTTAGATTGTCAAATAACATTTGATGTTTTTATTTCGTTAGCACTTAGATGGACAATCTTGGTATTATACAACGATATTATGCACTCCATTTCTTCTCTCTCTCTCTCTCTCTCTCTCTCTCTCTCTCTCTGTGTGCAGAGATTCAATAAGTGAGTTTTAAAAGAACCCCTCTTCTCTTCATTTCTTTCCATTACCCCCTATCTCTCTTCTGTCCTCTTTAGGTTGTGTTTGGTCATGGATTTGGTAAAGGTTATGGAAATGGAAATGAAAAAGGAAAAGGTGGGTGAAATGTAAATGAAATATAATTACATGTCACACACCTTTCACACATTTTTTCTCTTTCCCTTTCTAAATCCCTTTCCAATTCAACGAACTAACAAAAGATGAGTAATTCAAACAAGTGATTAATAGAAATCAATTTCTTTTCTTTTCTCTCCAAATCACACAATCCATTACCTCACTAGATGCCCTCCTATCAACAAATCTATTGTTTCAAAATTCTATGTTACTGACTCTTAATGCTGTGTTTGTATCATGGAATTGGATTGAGATTTAGAAAAGGAAAAGGAAATAGAAATGGGAATTTTTTTTAGCTTATATATCAACAAATCTATTGTTTCCAAACTCTCTATTACTGACTCTCGACACTGTGTTTGTATCATGGATTTGATTTCCCTTTCCAAATCCCTACCCAAATCAATGATCAAAACACAACCTTAATACTTCCAACTATCAATTCAATTTCCAAAAGAAGTCACAACAAAGAAGAAAGAAAAGACCCAATTGACAACAAACCAATTCAATTGAAGTGCTCATACCTCAGCTGAAAAAGAAAAAAGAAAATCTCAATACACATAGAATGAAATTTTAAAAATACACATACCTCTGAAGAAACATGGCTTCTTCAAGAGCGCACCTGAGGCTGGACTCCTGATGACCCAAACCAGCACAGGTCTCACAGTTCTTTCCGGGACAGTCGATTCTGTTACCCCAGTACAAGTACTTTTCGGAGGCATTGAAGGGTCTCTGATGAGTCTTAACCACCAAGTTTTTGAGGGTTTTGGCAGAGGAAAAAGAGAACCCATTTGTGGAATTCAGAGAAGAGACAAGGTACAAGAGAGCAATTGCTGAGATGGAGATTGTGAGTATGAAGACTGGGGATCTGGGTTTTTTGTTGGTCTTTGGGGCTCTGTGGATCGCCATTGATGTTTGTTGCAGAGGCCAATGTGAAAGTGGAAAAAATAACGAAACAAAAACCAGTTGGGAGTTGGATTGGGTCCTTCCTAGGCTAAAACAAATAATGCAATCCAGTCCGACCCGACCCGTTATGAGATCCGACCCCAAAAAGAGGGAAAATTCTATTTCCAACACCCTGATATACTCAGTCAACACACTTAATGAAAAAATAAATTAATGACAATTATATCCTACTTGAAATTTACTATAATAGTCATTGATCAACCCCCTATTATTATATATATAAATTCTCTGTACATATCCTTTAAAAATTAAAATATCTCAATATACACTGTTTGAAATAAAAAAATTAAACCCTAATTTTTTTTTGAAGTCACTTTGCTTGTTATACACTCTGTACTCTTCTCTCTTATTTGCAAACAAAACATCTTCTCTATTGCTTTAATCTTTAAGTTTATACTAAATTATTAATATCATTTAATTATTAGTTCAATATTTTTTATTTGATTTTGATATGGAAGAGTTGCAAACCTATGCCAGTTCAAACTCAAGCAATGGTGACAGCAGAATCAGTGTTGAAAAGGTAAAATCGTGGAGTAATTTTTTTTATTTTTTGCGTTTTTTAGTCGGTGATCCAGGGCCGAATTTATTAAATTAATTCGGTAATTAGATTCCGAAGTAATATAAGTATTTCGTCAGTTATATTCCGATTTTTTAAATTTTTTTCGGTGTTTGTGTGCCGAACAAAATCAATAAATTCGGTTCTAGGATTCTGAATTTTATTATTATTTTTGACAGTTAGTTTCTGAATTTTTTTATTTATTTCGGATCTGCAGAACCGAATTACAGTTTTTCCCCTCCTATTCAGATGGCATGCACTGAAGAACCTGAGATTCGATCGGATATTATGGTGGATTGTACTAGTCATTTTACAGCTAAACATGTAATTTTTAACATAAAATTTATAAGTTCATAAATTTGCATTAGTTAGTTTGTTTTAGTTTGTTATTATGAAAGTTATGTGACATCATATATAGGTTTTCGACAGTAAAGAGGAATTACTCACTTGGGTACGAGACATTGGAAGGATAAATGGCTTTGTTATTATTATAACGGCGTCGGACTATGGTGGCGGTCGTAAGAGACCAAGAATTTATCTTGCTTGTGAGCGGAGTGGAAAGTATAGATTGCGTAAAAAGCTGAAAGATGGCCCAAAAGACTTATTGAGACAAACTGGTACGAAGAAGTGCGAATGTCCATTTGATTTGAGGGCATTCAAGTTGAAAACAAACGATGAATGGACATTGAATGTAGTTTGCAGGCTGCATAATCATCCAGCGGCGGAGCATCTCCAAGGACATTCATATGCAGGGAGATTATCAGCTAATAAAAAGTCGCTATTAGTTGATATGTCGAAGAGCCTAGTAAGACCAAAAGAGATACTCATTACACTCAAACAGAGGGATGCCCTTAATATGAGCACAATGAAGACAGTTTACAATGTACGACATCGATGTAGGGTTCTACAGAAAGCTGGTAGATCCCAGATGCAACAACTACTGGGTGAATTAGCGAAACATAAGTACATTGAGCGTCATCGATGTGAGGAAGGCTCTATGACTGTCACGGACTTGTTTTGGGCACATCCAGTGAGTTTGGATTTGCTTCGTACATTCCCTCGTGTGTTGATTATGGATTGCACATATAAGACGAATAGATATCAGCTTCCTCTTCTTGAAATTGTGGGAGTAACATCAACTCATATGACATTCTCCGTGGCTATCGCATACTTGTAAACTGAGCGGGTTGATAATTATGCATGGGCGTTACAAGCATTGCGTGATCTTATGGACGACAGTGTTTTACCTGAAGTCATTGTCACAGACAGAGAGCTTGCTTTGATGAATGCCATTGACAACACCTTCCCGAATGCTCGACATTTGTTATGTCGTTGGCATATTAATAAAAATGTATTGACAAAATGCAAGAAAATGTTTGAGACAAAAGAAAAATGGGACAAGTTTAACACTGCATGGAACTATTTGATATTGTCATCCACTGAAGAGGAATACAATGATCACCTTGCAACACTACATAAGGATTTCAGTAACTATCCGGAGGCAATCAAATATGTTACTGTGAGTTGGTTGAATCCGTATCAAGAAAAATTCATTGCGGTACATACAGACATGTGTATGCATTTTGGCAATGTTACAACCAATCGGTAAGATTTGTTTTTTTTATTTTTTATTTTTAATAAATCATATTGTTATTTTTAATTATTATGCTTGACTATTTTGGTTTACATCCATATGAACAGGGTTGAGAGTGCTCATGCTAGATTGAAGAGGCAATTAGGTTCAAGTCAAACGACATTTGAGGTTTCATTTGAAAAAATACATTGTCTACTTGAGTTGCAGCACATTCAAATTAAAGCATCATTCGAGAAGAGTTTGACAACTGTATAACATCAATTCAAACCTTCTCAATTCAAAGAGCTCCGGGGTAATGTGTCTATTTGTGCATTGGAGTATGTGTTAGCAGAGAGCAAGAGATCAAATTCAGTTGGAATTGATGTTGCAACATGTGGGTGTGTTCTTAGGTGCACACATGATTTACCTTGTGCTCACGAGATTGCAGATTACACAAGACAATGCCGTCCTATTCCACTCAGTAGCATACATGTACATTGGACGCGCCTTACTATATGTGTGCATAATCCGAAGGAACAGAAGTTGGAATTGACTTGTATCCCAGAACTTGAGTTGATTTTAAAGCGGTTCGAAGATTCTAATATTGCCACGCAATTGGATATGTTGAAGAAGTTGAGGGAAATTGCAAATCCAGCCAGCACTTTTCTTATTGAGCCCGATGTGAAACCTAATCCACGTCGAGGATATAAGAAAATTGATATATCTTGTCGTCGTAACCCGTGTGCATTTGAGTTGGTTGATGATGAGCATGATAGCCAAAGCACATTAGCTTCCAGTCAGTCAAAGAAAAAGAGAGATTCAAAAGTGCATGAGAAGAAGCGGAATGTGAAAACAAAAGACATATCGTACAAGAATAAGTTTACCGAGTGCATATGCTGCTGACTTCCCGCCTATGTTAATACCATTCATAAAGTTGATAAAGGATGTAGACGGTGACGGGAATTGTGGATTTCGAGCTATTGCAGGTTTACTTGGTCTTGGAGAGAATGACTAGGTGCAAGTTAGGCGTGATCTGCTACTTGAATTGAATAATCACAGAGATGAATACGTCGTACTATTTGGGTCGCATGAGAGGGTTAAGGAGCTGACACACATCCTTTCATATTTTGAAAATAGCGCAGGCTTTGATCGTTGGATGACTATGCCTGACATGGGCCATCTTATTGCATCATTTTATAATGTAGTATTGTACCACTTGTCATTGCAACAGTGTCTCACTTTCTTACCTTTGAGATCACCGCCGGTAACCCTAGCTGATCGTCGCGAGATTGCCATTGGATTTGTCAATGGAAATCATTTTGTGCAGGTATAAGTTATGAAAATAACCAAACATTGTTGTCTAATATTTGTGTAATTGCAAATTTTATGTATTTGGTAAAGATATGTAATTTTTTGGATGTATGTGCAGCTGTTTTTGGAAGCCGGTCATCCAGTTCCTCCCATTGCCGTGCTTTGGCGAGTTCACCATCACCCTTGTGCGTCAGAATGAGAGAATGCATATATTAGCCGCGTTCAAAAATTCAAAGACAACATAGGACCTAATGTAGCTACTTGAGACACATTTGATGTAGTTCACATAGATTGAGGTATTACAGAGTAGTAATGAGAGGGTTAGGACATTAGTTTTTATGATTTACTAGTTTATAGTAATGAGGTAGATAGCATTTTGCCATTGGATTTTGTAATTGTCAGTTTTGTTTTACAAAATAGAATATTATAGTTCTCTAATTTTTGGAATGGATGTCATATTATTTTTACATTGTCTGAACACAAAACGTAATGATAATAATATTAACCAAGTGCAATTGCAAAATGCCATTGGATTCAACAAGTATGTAAATGAAATATATATATATACTAAATAGTAGTTCAATCCATCCGCACCATCACAAACGACATGGCTGCTTGTACGTAATCCAAAAGATACAAAATTCGAAGATAATAATAATATTTGTCCCCTTATATATCTACCAACATCATCAGAAACTACTTGTGCTAACATTATGAACTACTACTAACTACGTGACCGGCGAGTGTAATGTGCTCCAAAACGATGTGCAGTGGAAGAGCTAGGTGCAGACCGACCCTGAGTGGATGTGCTGGGCCCAGCTTCACTAATGTGCTGATCTTGAAGAAGTTGTTCGATTGCATCAATTGCGTAGTACAGCCTATCAGGATGTTGAACACTGTCCTCATAGCCAGCCTCAATGAAAGGATGAGTAATCTGATGTATCTGTGACATACGCTGCATTACGAGAACAAATATAACATTATGTACAAACTTGTAACAGTTTACATAAATAATTTGCAATGTAAAAGAAAAAAAGGATACCTGTGCGTCTTGGCTAGGAAACTGATAATGATGGATATTCGGATCCACTTGAGAATGATGCAATGGGTTTTGTACGTACATATGGGTAATGGTTTGATACCAATCCATGTAACCAGGAGTACAATCCCAAGGTTGCCGTACCGGTGTACTCTTCCTCCGATCAGATAACACATGGTTGTCCCATGCCTCCCAAATGATGTCCAAGTATGCATACATAACATTGTAGCGTGGTGCTGTGGCTCCTTGAGAAGCATGCATAGGGCCAAGTGGTGGATTAGGGATTGTCTGCACTCTGCCAAACTGTCTCAATACTCTATCAGGGTGATATGGTTCAACTACTTCCAAACACTTTAGGCAACCGTGGTAGAATGTAACTGGATGACATGGATGGACATCTCTGCAACTCTGGTACGGGTCCCAAATAACCTACAAACAATAAATCAATAAAAATTGTAAGATATGACAACTGTAAATTTTGTATGATATAGAATTTCAAATTTTGAAAGACTTTTCAACTTACATCATGTACACCCAACCTATCAAGCTCCTCTCGAAAAGCCTGCAACTGTGTCTCTTCACCACACTCTCTCCGAGAAGTCCAACGGTAAATATGTGGCATGTCTCGAGTGTAATTCATATTCAAGTGTGGTCGGAATCCACGAAAGTGCTCATAAATCCATCCCTCAAGGAGTGTTATGTAACCGGCTATTTGTTTCACGCCAGACACTAGCTGCATCAAGAATTGTCTATATAAGTATGCCAATGCAGCAGCACCCCAAGCATATGAAGATATAGCCGTCAAATCGGACAACAAACTCAAATAAACAACGGGGACCCTAGTACATGTCTTGTCACTAAAAAGTGTACAACCCAACAAAAATAGCAAGTATGCTCTACCTGCACATGTAATTCTTTCCATTGAATCATTGTCCGTGACATTATGAAAGTGTGCCCTCAACCACTCAAGCCTCATTGAATTGCCTCCAGCAGTAGACATCTCATGTCTGACTTCTTGCTCATTAATTTCCAAGGTATTAACTACTAATGTAACAGCCCGCCTTTCTGACAACTTACGTACGCTAATAGATTTGCCTACAATGGGAAGCTCTAGGATAGTTGCGACATCGTCCAATGTGATAGTCATCTCTCCAACAGTCAAATGGAAGGTGTTTGTCTCCGGTTGCCATCTCTCGACAAAACTAGACACTACAATTTTATTGACAAAGTGGTATGTGCAACAAGCTAATTGTGCAAGTCCTGACATCTCCACAATGTTTACAAATGTACCGTTGTTTCCTTGTTCCCACCATGGCCACGAACGAATCTTAGATGAGTGATTATGACACTTTAAGGGCTCCATTTTCATCAGCACCATTCCAAATAGCTGCGGCAACATGACTTTTAAAACTTTTAAGGATTGATGGATCAATTGGACCTCCCGGAAATGGCTGAGTAAGGATATCTTCATCAACAATGTCAGCATCATCACCAATAGGGTCATCATCCATAGCAATATCATCCATAACTGGTGCCCTATGTATAGGAACATCATCCATGGCAATGTGCACGTCATCATCATGAACTTGAGCACGTTGTAGACACCCCATTTTTGACCGACCTTAAGACTCAGACGTCACCGATTGAGTGCTCGGTGATGTTGCATATTATGCTCGTTCAGAAGTCTTAGAGTCGCGGCCGTGCGCCCTGCCTTCGGACTTCCGAACCTCTTCTGTGCCTTGCCTCGGTTTGCGAACTAGACTCGGTTTTCTCTATTTTCTTTCCTGAGGGGAGGGAGAGGTCCCGTAGACCATCTCTCAGTGGCCGTGGTCTACATTTTGTGGCCATAGGGCATTTTGCCCATTTCGGAGTCTTGCCCTGGAGTCGAAAGCCGTCGGCTCCTGCTCGGGACCACCCAACCATCTCTGATTTCTCCGGTTTTTGGCATGCATCTCATTTACTCCCTTTCGAGGGACACTGGGGTCTTAGATACCCACTTCGTGGCCAAACACCACTTTTGGTGCTTAACGGCGGGACCGGACCCGAACCGTGTTTTGGCCCCGAGCATCTGCTTTTGCATCGATTTTTGTTCATTTTTGGCGGTACCTGCTTTTATCACCAGGAAGATCCTTTGGAGGGTGAGGCCAAGAACCAGTTATGCTCTTCCGGCGCCTGTTTTTCTCACTTCCGGGCTAATGTTGAACACCCTAGGGCCATTTTCTTCGAGCCAAAACCACATATTTGTGTTGTACACACATGGGAGGACCCTAAAAAATAGAGCTCGGCTAGTAATTCTTGTTTTCATTTTTGACCCTCTCCTAAAGGTGGCTTGTTGTTTCTCCTGGCTCAGAGTTGCCAATTTCCAACCATAGGGTCTTGTTGTACACACATGGGAGGACCCTAAAAAATAGAGCTCGGCTAGTAATTCTTGTTTTCATTTTTGACCCTCTCCTAAAGGTGGCTTGTTGTTTCTCCCTGCTCGAGTTGCCAATTTCCAACCATAGGGTCTTGTTGTACACACATGGGAGGACCCTAAAAAGTAGAGCTCGCCATTAATTCAACTTTCCATTTTTGCCCTTAATTTGGCCGGCCATGGGGGGTGGCTGGCCGGCCACCTCCAGTAAAAGTGCCTAGTCGGCCGTATTCCTTGGGATGTGTGCATTCCAGCTGTGCTTTGGTTTTTCCCCAAAAATATCTTCTCCGGGGGACCCCTCTGGAAGGAAATAAGAGCTCATTTCCCTCCACTTTGCCTTGGCTCTTCTCTCCCCCTCTTGCCCACATTGGTGTCCTCCCAACTCAAGAGAAGACAATACAAGCTTTGGTTGGAGCATACACATAGATACAACTCCATTTTCTTCAAGTTTTGGTGCCATTTCTTCATCATCTCCAAGCTCTAACACCACAACTCCATTCCAGCAGCTAGGAGGGCTTTCCAACAGCTAAGAGGCAACAAATTTGGTCCAAGAAGCAACCAAAGTCTTGATCTTCAAGGGTAAGTACACTTCACCCTCTTTTGAGCTCATTTTTGCTTCATTTCTTAAGCTTATTTTCTCATTGTTTTGGGCTCCGACCAGAACTGAAACTAGGTATATTTTGAGCTATTCTTCATGTTTGTTCAAGGGCCCAACCCTGTTTGAGCCCTCCATCTTGCACTTGTTTCAATATCCTCTTATATGCCATTATTTTGCATTGAATATTTGGTCTATGTGTGATCTGATTTGGAGCATATCATGAACTTATATTGTGCTTATTTTGAGCCCCTCTTCAACATTGAAGAAGGGCTCAACCTTGTTTTCATGCTCCATATGCCACTTGCTTCAAATCCATGTTTCACCCTTGTTTTTGCATGCTTTATCTAGCCTATGAGTGATCTGTCTTCGAGCATAATGTAAACCGTGAGTGGGCCTATTTTGACCCTCTCTTCAACATTGAAGAAGGGCTCAACCCTGTTTGGCCTCTCTATCATGCACTTGCTTCATAATCTCTCATATTTATCGTAAATTTGCATGATTTGTTTGGTCTACATGTAGTCTGTTTTGGAGCATGTCATGAACTGTGAGTAAGCTTATTTTGTGTCCCTCTACAACATTGTAGAAGGGATAAACTTCATTGGGGGTCTCCATGTTATACTTGTCATTATACCCCTCTTTGGCCCTCATTTTGCATGCTTTGTTAGGCCTATTTTTCTTCTGTTTTCGGCCATGATCAGGTCTAGAAAGAGTCACATTTTGGCCTTCTTGTCATCTTTTGTTAAGGGTCTAAGGCTGTTTGATGAATGTTTGGCATACCTCATGTTCTAGCCTTTGTTGGCTTCATTCTTGCATGACATTTTTAGCATATCTACATACTGTTTTGGGGGTTGTCATAAGCTGTAAATGTTCATATTTTTGGTCCCTCTTCAATGTTTTAGAACTGTATTTTTCATTTTGAACATTGCATATACCATCTGCTTCATTGTTCCCCTCTTTTCCCCCATTTTTGCATGCTATTTTTGCCATACTTGTGATTGTTGTTTGGCAATACTTTGTACTGGAAAAATGCTAGTTTAGGGACTTCCTAGCATCTTTCTTTACACTTCATGTCCATATTGTGCATGTTTGGCATAGCTGCAAGTCATTTCGGGTACTCAGCATAGCATTTCGGGCATCGGGTGTAATTTTGCTATAATTCGGGGGCTGTTTTTGCATCATTTTGGCTGCTGAAATTTTCATTTTCCATATGCCATATGCCACGTCTCATTTCGTATGCCGTTTCATGCCTTAGGGCCATTGCCTCGGTTTGCGTGCCCACGGGCACGCATTTCAAGGCATCTCGTTTTTCATCCTCCGGCGTCCTATGTGAGTGTGGCTGAGGCCCTCTCATGTTGGTATAAGCCCATCATTGCATTCGCATGTCGTTTCATGCCTTAGGGCCATTGCCTCGGTTTGCGTGCCCACGGGCACGCATTTCGAGGCATCTCATTTTTCATCCTCCAGCGTCCTATGTGAGTGTGCCTGAGGCCCTCTCATGTTGGTATAAGCCCATCATTGCATTCGCATGCCATTTCATGCCTTAGGGCCATTGCCTCGGTTTGCGTGCCTGTGTGCACGCATTTTGAGGCACTTCATTTTCATCTCTCGGCCTCTTATGTGAGTTAGGTTAAGCCCAATTTGCATTTGGAGTGCCATTTCATGCTTTAGTACCATTGCCTCGGTTTGCGTGCCTGTGTGCATGCATTTCGAGGCACTTCATTTTTATCTCTCGGCTTCTTATGTGAGTGTGGCTGAGGCTCACTCATGTTAGTATAAGTCCATTTTGCATCCTGTATGCCATTTTGGTCTCATTGCATTCTGTATGCCATTGTCTCGGTTTGCGTGCCCGTGTGCACGCATTTCGAGGCACTCCATTTTCATCCATCGGCTTCTTATGTGAGTGTGGCTGAGGCTCACTCATGTTAGTGTAAGTCCATTTTGCATTTTGTATGTCATTTTAGTCTCATTGCATTCCGTATGTCATCATCTCAGTTTGCGTGCCCGTGTGCACGCATTTCGAGGCACTTCATTTTCATTTCCTGGCCTCTTATATGAGTGTGGCTGAGGCTCTCTCATGTTGGTGTAAGCCCATATTGCATCGCACATCTCATTTTAGTCTCATCACATCGTGTATGCCATCGCCTCGGTTTGCGTACCCGTGTGCACACATTTCGAGACATCTCATTTTAGCATCATTGCATTGTGTATGCCAGTGCCTCGGTTTGCGTGCCCGTACGCACGCATTTTGAGACACTTCATTTTACGGCCTCTTATGTGAGTGTGGCTGAGGTCCGCTCGTGTTAGTGTAAGTCCAATTTGCATTGCGTATGCCATTTTATGCCTTAGGACCATTTCCTCGGTTTACGTGCCCACGTGCACGCATTTCGAGGCATCTCATTTTCATAGCATTGTGTATGTTAGGATTGCATCTTAGCTGCATTTCATGCATATCATGCATATTGCATCGTGTTCGGGATAGGAGTTAGCCCGGGCACGGGAAACGAGGCACGTTTCGCACTCCGAGTGACGGAACGGGTCTCAATTCCCAAGTCACCGACACTCCGGATTACCTATGATGGAGTTAGGTTTTGTTGTAGCATTCATATGCATTCATCCTATATTGAGTTGTGCAATCCGACTCCTCGGTCATCATGCATCGATATGCGTGATTGGTGGTACGAGGATCGAGGCATGCATATATTTGTGAAATACATTGCTATGCCCCTCTTCTGCTCTCTGTTACAGCAAAATGAAGAATCAGCAACTTTCCGGAGTCTGGCACGCATTTTGAGAAACGTCGCAAACAAAGGCTAATTGGGGCATCCCAGTGGATTTCCGCGCAAGGCAGCCCAACATGCATCATTTATCAGAATCGAGGCAGCCCCTGGCTTGCACGCCAATTTTACAGCTTTCTTATTTAATTTGTTAAATTAATTAGGAATCTGTATATTTCGGACTGTAATATTCTTTTATTTCGGACTGTATTATTTCATTCGGACCCTCTACGCGAGGGCATAATTGTAATAAGTGTGGGTGAGTGTGATGTATGTCTTCCAACCCCACGTCTTTCTTTCCTTTTTATTTACTCGCTTTCGACGGTTAGATATAAGGGCATATTTCAATCAGCATACAGTATGACAGCATGTTTGCATCATTCATCTGTTTTGCACGCACCGGGCTCGGCACATCATACAAACTGCATTTGTATTTCGATTCAAAAATTGAATACTTGATAGCTGTAGCATTTCATATGTCATGTTTAGAATAGCCGAGCCTGCTATAGTTTGCATCTTTGCATGTGTTGCATTAGGTATTTTTGTGTATTTAGGATCATGCATGTTTTCTAACGAGCTTCTATTTTGGCGTGGAGTACTCGGTGAGTTTTATGCTTCAGCATCCTTGCATGCGTGTGAGTGTTGCCATGAATAGCATGCTTACCATGAGGCTAAATGCTTATGTGATATAACTGCCTTGAATGCCTGTGAGTGGAGGTTGAGTTACTTGGATTAGACAATTCATCAAATGTTTGTTTTAAGCCCACTAGATAGTGGCAAAATCATATTTTCTTAAGCCCACCCGAGGGTGGCAAATCCGCGTCTTAGCCTACCTTGGGGTAGCACCATCAAACCATTTTCAAACAAACATGAAGTGTTTTGTTCCAATTAAGGCGATCCAATCTATACTTGTATGCTGTGCGCATCACATAGTAACCTAGGCTAATAACCAGAATAAGAACTCACAATGTTTTCAAAATCAGATATCATGGTTAGTAGAGGCCGGTCTTTGGCCGGCGAAGGGTGCTCACGAAGTGACCTTCCCCAATCGTACCCAAGTTCCCGAGCCGAGGCAACTTTGGTGATGACGGACACGTGGCCTTTGGCACTGAGTCAGGGTTTCCTAAATTTCCCATTTTAAAATATTTAGGTGGCGACTCTGTATCTGGCGAAGCAGTCAATGTTTGGCACTTCATTCAAAAAATCTGTTTTCAAACGATTTGCTGGATTTGGACTCTTCGGTTTAAGATTGAGAACCGTGACATTTGAGTCCTTCGAACTGTAGTGACCCAATATTGAACCAGAACGGGGGGGGGGATTCGTACTCCCTTTCCCCCGGGATGCGTTCGGGGACGTCTACACACGTCCACGTCCACGTCCACGTCCACGTCCACGTCTACGTCTCTCTAATTCACCGAGTCTTCTGTTCGAAGCTGTTGCTGATCGACGTTCACTAGGACCGACATCCATGTCACTACCCAAACCCGGCCCTATGGGTTTAGCACCGTAACTGGCTAGTAATCCGAGGTTACCGAAGGCCAACTGAACAGTAATACAGTTAAACAGAGTATAGGGCCTGGCGGAAGCCAATACAGTAAGTAACTAGTGTCCATTGAGCTGTGAAAATCTGTATGCCAAAAACATTCTTCATGCATTCAAACAGTTTAGAACAATACAGTCTATACAATCATTTACAACAACAAGACAGGATCAAACCCTAGACAACAAGACGGTAAAAAGAGATACTATACAACAAGACAAAACAAGAAGGAGACCGATAGGACACAAAAACATCCCAAGCCATAGCATGGCAACTCTGAACCTCGCAGTGAGACACATAGGTCAAGCTTGACAAAATCGGGGACCGACCCACGCTCCTAGCTCCGGGTCAGCCGAGAACCTACATATATATATAAACAATGAGCTAAAGCCAGTGAATAACATACAACAGAAGAGGTTATGAATGAATGTCCTTACAAAGAATGAAATCAGTTCATTAAACAAGATTTGATCTTCGGTATTTCATCAATCACCATATGTGGTACATCCATTAGCTTATAAACAAGAGGGTCCAAAAGGACCGGTCTTAACAACCCAACAAGAATGATGGCCATCAACAAGAATGATATGGTTCCACAAGGAACCGACAGAGCTCTATAATAAGAATACCAATGCTAAGGATGCCATGTCTGATTCGAAATACAGGACATACATTCATTCAGTAAACAATATCAGTTCAATAAACAATTCAGTTCAGTATTCAAAAGATAATCATTTTGAACATATCTTTACACAATTGTTACTCACAGAGATTGGGCTAATAGCAGCTAAAGCGCGTCCCAGAGAGCCAACCCTAAACAGTTAACAAATAGAACACACACTAAGTTTCACAATCGGAAGGATGATAGTTAAATCCCTAAATTTTCTCGGTGTGGTTCTATGTCTAAATCCTCATTAAGATGCCTTAAACTAGGCCTAAGAATGCCTAGGATGGGATGAGGATGCAAAGATGTGCAAAGAAATCAGATTTGAAATTTTTCGATGAACAGGGCCTCCGCCGGCCTTGAGTTTCGCCGAGCGGATAAGCCAACAAAGGTCCCCGCCGAAGGCCCATTCCACCGCCGAATGATGCAAGATCTTTGGATGCTCAATTTCTCCGCTCGAGCGTGAAACACTCCGCTCGAGCGGACTGTAAAACAAGTCGAAGAAAATGCTGGGAGCATGAATTCCGCCGAAGCGGCACTTCCTTCGCCGAAGTGACATCAAAATCTGGAAAATCCAGGTTTGTGTTCCAAGTTCAAAACTCAAGTTTGATGCTCCCAACTCGATCCTCTTGGGCCCATTTTCTGGAAAACTCTTTCAAACACATAGAATAACACGTTTTAAAGCTCAATTTAAGAAATCAAGGCCCAAGGGTATTTCAATTAACTCAATTTGAAACCAATTTCGTGAATATCATGCAAATATGACATGCATGCACTTTAAACAATTTCAAGCTTCCAAACTAGCTCAAATGAGCTCCAATCTTTCAAAACAAAGTGAAAGCATGGACTATAATACAAACATGAGCTTGCATGTACAATTCAACATGAAATCAACTCCAAAATACACCAAAATGGCCATGCATGCATGAATTCTAGCATGAATCAACCTATTTGCACTCAAACATGGCTTAATTCTACAATTGAGCATGAATCACGCAAGAATGAAGTTCAAAGACAACAAGAAGAAGATGAATTCACTCACCTAAGTCTCAATTACAAGGTTTATGAGCTCAATTAGCAACTACCCTTCAATTTATTCAAGTATACAAGCCAATTTCCTAGTTGATTTCACAATTCTCTCATTTCTCTCTCTCTAGTCGGTTCTCACTTCACAAAATGGCTGATAGAAATGTTTTGGTTGCATGTAATAAGGCTCAACATATAATAAACAAAGGCCCCACTTTGATGGCAATTCCGTAAATAAGGCAACTCTTTGATTTAACTTATTTTAATCTAATTTAATCATTCCTAATAAATTCTCAGATAAATATACCATAAAATCACAAATATTCTACTGATTCCAAAACACTAAACGGTTCCCAATTCGGCCGCCGATAAGGCCTTCAATTAACAGTTAGAACATATAAACTCAAACAGATAATCAATCAATCAAACAGATACAATATGCAATTCACTAGATAAACTTATTCAATTTCAGTTTCGATTTCCATCAGTCCATTCAGTACTTTAGTTAATCCAATTATCACCACATTATCGCTCAGTTTAACAAGAATCAAGACGTAATTCAAAGGGTTAATCTAGAGTCAATACGAGGGTCGTTACAATCCATCTGCATAAGAAAAGTTGTTTTTATCAACCCAATATAATGAAACATAATAAGCACTCTCATAAAAGGATCACTAAGTAGCCTAACCATGCCACCTTTAATGAAATCTAATACACAATTATAGACCATTAAATTCACAATTTCGATGTGAAATTAACTCAAGCTTTTAATACTCTATATAATGCAATTGTTTTGTTCACCTATTTAACTAACAAAATTTATGAAGACTCAACTACTAAGCTGACAATATCATGTGAACATACCAATACTGCACAGTTTTTTGTTTCTATTGTTATGCATTCAATTTGAGGAAAAAAAATAAATATATAAGCATACCCATAAAATAAAATTGAACCTAAAGTAAAACAAATATTGGTGGCCTATGTAACCTAGTTCTATATTAAAAAAAAAAAAAACCCTTCGGCACTTCAGAGCCGAACTTACAATAATATTTCATCAACCAACTTCCGAAATTATTGCATTTATTCGGCATAACAAAACCGAAAATACATAATATATTCAGCAGTTGAAGAACGAATTTATCTATTTGTTTCGGAATTCAATAGACGAAATTATTTATAATATTCGGAAGACTACAGCCGAACGAAAGATATCTATTCGGTAACCCAGTTGAAAGCACCTCCAACATAATCTAAGCTACTTTCATGCCAATGAAGTGAAGAGAGATCCGAAAATTGTCAATCTAATAACAAAATGAGAAATGTAATAATAAAATTGAAAGATTTCTTACCTTAAACAAGGTTTTCCACAGTGTTTACTTGAATGGAGCTCTTCAAATCTTCAATGGAGGTGAGGAAAGTGCAGATTTTTTTTTTTTTTTTTTTTTGTTTCCTGTTTCAACTTGTTCTTCTTCCTTCCCGTTTGCAGTAAAGATGTAAATTGGGGCACTTTGGTCTTCACAGGAGTGGTGGAAATTCAAGTGTGTATTTTGAGGGAAGGTAAAGTGTGTGTACATAAGAGTAAAGGGGTTTCTTTTGTAATTTTAAAGATGTGAGTTGAGATAATTATTTAATAATTAAATTAATAGGTATGTGTATTGAGAAAAGATTTGCCATGAGTTTATTAGGGTGTTGGAAATAGAATTTCCCCAAAAAAAAAGGGTTGATTAATTTTTATTTGTTTTTTCCTTTTGATACCCACAACACTCCCAGGCAACCTTAGGATCCATTCTTACAAGTCAAATTGAGAAAAGTTAGTCGATTTATCTAAACCGTCAGACTTTCACTTAATTAGTAGGGAATTCAAACCCTGGTGAATAAGAAGAGGAGCATACTCCATTACCAACTAAAATGACCCCTTGGTAGTAGGATTGATTAATTTACAGCAAGATCTACTCAACTATTATCTATTAACCACAGGAAATGCCATTATTAAAAATAAAAAAAATTTAAAAAAGAGGGTAATTTTAGGGAAAGCCTATATACCCCTTTGTATAATTTTACCATAAATTTTTTTAATATTAAACACAAACTGTGTAATGTTGTTACAAATTGATATAACAAAAAATATTATAGTCAAATTACAAACTTTTGTAATATCAATCACAAAATTATGTATATTTTGTTATGCTAATTTATGGCGATATTATTCATTTTGTGATTAATGTTATAAAATTATATGGTAAAGCTACTCCAATTGTGATAAGGTGCATATGGTATGCACTCCTACCAAAGGCACACCATAGGCTTTTCCGTAATTTTATCATAGAATTTTGTAACATCAATTGCAAAATATATAACCTTGTACAAATTAGCATAACAAAAATATTCAAAAAATTTTAATTGATTTTATTTGTTTACGACATTTTTTGTTATGTCAAATTATGACGAGATTATGCATTTTATTATTTATGTTATAAAATTTTGTAATAAAATTACACATTTTTATAATAAGAAACATATGATATAATATTTTTCACTAACGAGCATCACTCTACTCATCATCAGTAACCCATCCATATTAATCTTCTTTAACTATAAAAACTGTGCAAATACACCTCTTTGAGACAACCTAAAGTGAATGAAAATAATATATTTTTATAATTGAAGAAATTAAAATGAAGAAATGAAATGATATTTGATAGTGTGAAATTAACTCAAAAAAGTATTCTAAGCTCATCATTTTCCTAATCAAAAAATTTGTACTTTTCCTTTGTAAAAGAATGAGTAATTTTGTAAGTTTGTTCCTGCAACCACTAATTAACATTTAATTACATCTTAATTCAAATCTTGGTTGGTATATTTATGTTCTTAGATGTATTTTTTATTAATGTAAATTTAACTTTTACATCTAGAATGCGAGTTATTTTTCATCTTTAATTTTTTATTTTATTTTTTTAAGTATTCTACTTTGGTTCCTAAAAGAAATTAGGTGACAAGTGATAGCGGTTAGACGAAGAAAGGGGTGGCCCTGTGAGATGTGACGAGGCAATATTAACATTTTGTCTTGAAATTCTTGAACCAATTTAATTACAAATGAAAGTGACCTTGAACCAAAATAGACTAGGTGATTCAATAAATGTGACAAATGATCAATATCTTCCACATTAAGGGTCGTTTGGCATTAGTTAATATAGTCAACTTTTTTAGCCAGATTTTTTTAGTCTCGTTTAGTTTTTGTTTTTGGACTTTTTGAACTTTTGTAAAAGAAAAAATGTAATGATTATAGATAAAAAGTAAATTTTTGTCATTGACTTATATAACTTATTTTGTCTTTTTGTACTTTTTTAGTCCCAAACTCTTAGCCAAACGAGGGCTAAGCTTAATTTGACCAAACCAAATAATGAAATATTAGAGTCCTGCATGCAGTATATATGTAATGATATGCCCACGAATGTTTTGCTCTTTAATTGTTTTTCTCTCGCCTTTTCTGGTTGTCTCACTGAGATGGATGTTTTTTGGCTTGTTGATGGACATTATTTTCTTGATCTGTTTGCCTCTTCAAATGCAAAAACATTAGAGTCCATTTGCTAACAATTGAAGTTTTTAGAACGATAACTAAACAAAATTTATTTGCAATATTGCTGGAGTTAAGCTTAGACCTGGTGTATTTGCATTTTGCTAACCTAAACCCATTCATAGACAAAATAATTTTCCTTTTAAAAAGCAAACATTATTCAATTCTTGCATAATTCACATCAATGCAGCTCTATTGTAACAAAACTATTGCTCTCTTTTTTTGCCCTGCATTTTCTCACTTTTGGTTTAAAAAAAACAAAAGTCAAAAGAAAATGTTTTTCATTTTAAAAAGGCCGAAAACAACTAGTAGCACCCACTAATATTTCTAGACTAAAATCTTACTACCACCAGCACCGTTCCGTCATTAATACAACTACTAGCACACGTTTTTGCCAAAACAAACATGGTGTTACACTGGGCACATTAATTTTCCGAAAAAAGGTATAAACTTCAGACTATCCAACAACATGCAGCAATTACAATGAGAAAGTATTTGTTTTAAGATATAAATTAAAAATGGTAGATCACAGTAAGAACTAATGGAGAAACCAAGTACATTGGATAAACAAGAAATACTCCAAACCCAAGACCACAAAAACTCCAGTTATATATATATATATATGCTGTTCTTTAACCATAGATACACAGTTTTTGTGATCAACCCTCATCTGTACAATCCTCTAAATTTCAATTTCACCAAACATTTAAAATAAATTATTAAAAAAAAAAGAGAAGATTGAACAGAACATACTGACATGAGAACATGCTGCAAATGGCTATGGCTGCCACTCATGCAGCTCCTTCAACTATATTTTCAACTTGCAGCGATCCTTTGCACGGTTAAAAAGCAACTGTTTTCTTGTTCCGGGTACCTCTCAAATTGGCTGGCATTTTGTCCTCCACCGACAGATTAAAGTTTTCGGACAAGAAGGATTTCAGGATATGCATTTGTATAGCAGGGGCCTTTTTTCAAGCTTTCTGGAATGAACGAGAAGAAACTCCGTGCAGTAGTCTGACAAACCCGAGGAAGCTAAGTTTCCCATCTGACTGTCTTATCCAGTCTTGGAGAACTACATGAACCGGTACTGATGGGCCAAGTCCAAGTTCCTGGTAACCGCAAAATAAATAAATTAGAGACATCAGAATTTTGATCCAAATACTAGTAACTGTGATGCTCCTGGGGACAGATCAGAGAGACACGGGGAGAGAAAAAATATCATTTTAAAAAAATTACAACTATGTGAGCAATATATATGTAGTCATTTCTCAAATTGGCTTAAAATGTAGGATGATCAAACAATGAAAATCTTTTTAATTGTGATAATTTTTGTGTCAAGATTTCCGTCATGACAGATAGATGTATGACATGTACTAGCAAACTCTGTACACGTCTGTGCGTGTTTGCAAAAACACTACGAGAGGAGAAAAAGAGCATACCGAGGCTAGTTCCTCTATCATAATAGGTCTATTCCCATCCTTGTCAAAAAGCTCATAGGCACAACGTGAATGTTGCTCCCAGCTTTCCATTGCTTCTAGCTGAAGCACACTGATGGATGCGGCACAAAACTCTTCAAAATTCAATTTTCTGTATTGCAGCATACTCACCTACAAAATACGTAAATTTAAATTCTACCATTAACCTCATCTTTTATTGTTAGAAAACCAATGTGGTTAACTACTTATTGATCTACTGTAAACCTAAAACCTAAAAAAAATAAATAAATAAATGAAAAGAGTGGATTGAGAGATGTTACATTATTTGCATAATCTATAACCCTTGAATCCTTCATGGCGTCAGTGGAGTTCTTTGTCACAGCCTGCTAAGTTCAATATTATTTAGAACCACTTGAAAAATGGTAAAAATGGGGGTAAAAATGATAATAATAATAATAATAATAACAATAAAGAGCAAAGCACAGAATGGACTTGGAAAACTAACCGTTTTATAGTTTTGCATATAGATGAACCCGCTCTTGTTTGGCCCTAATAGTGTAAATTGTTCCCGGAGATAAGCTAACTCAGGTATTGCCAGTGTCTTAGCAAGGGCCTGTCACAGTTATGAAACTTTCTTCAATATACTTAATGGTTGTAACAACACCACAAACATGACACAGTAAATACATCAAAATCATAAAATCATTCACAAATAGAATGTGTATTCATTTATGTATGCATAATTAGTAACATCTATCATCCAACAACATGACTTACATAAAAGCTTTCATGTATCTTCTATTTTAGATATGGTAAAATATTTACTAGATTTTATAGACTTGTAATTTGTTTTTTATTTATAGTTATACCTTCTTTCTATACTTTATCTCCTTGTCATCATGTGTCAGCAATGTTCTAGAATTCTCAAGTGACAAAGATATGGTCCAAAAGTGACCACTAAACATTGGTCCTCGTCACATCTTTAACACAAAGCATGGCTTTTCTTTAGAAGTATCCATGCTTCTTCGGAAAATTCAGAAAGAAGATTATTTTCTCAAGAAATTAGAAAATTCGGATCTCTTATACTTAGAAAATTATGGCCAGACATGAGAAATAGCAAAAACGAGAAAACAGACAATGAACAAAATAACAAAACAAAAATATTATTTCAAGCACTCATGATATTATCTCATTTGGAGCAATAATGGATAATTCATATTCTAGATATTTTTATGACCATGAAATAATTTGTATATTACTGTTTAGTGAAGTCGGCAAACATATGAAGTTACTCAAAGCAGAATAACATACCCCCAAAGCCGATTTTCTTAGAGGAGACGAACATATGTAAGATTTTACAAGCTTATATATTATCATATCCAACGGAATCTTGACATCGGGATAATTCGCCAACCAGGGATGACCTAACCATTAAAATCATAGCACAAGTATTATAACTCCAAAATATATTCTAAATGAAATTGAAATTAACATGACGTGTATGGTTAGGCTAACTTACTAAGAGCCTGGGCAGCGGTTAGCCTCTTCCGGTAATCCTTGTTCAACAATCTCTTTACAAAGTCTATTGCATCTGACGACAAAGAAGGCCAAGGGTCTTCATCAAAGCTTGGGTCCGCTTTAAGGACCGCTCGAAAGATGCCCGATTCTGAGCGGGCCCAAAATGGTCGGCTTCCACATAGAAGAATATAAGCAATTACGCCTATACTCCACATGTCCGCTTCGGTTCCATAAGATCTATGCAGAACTTCAGGAGCTACGTAATATGCACTTCCTACAATATCGTTCAGCTTTTCATCTGCACAAGTCTCTAACTGTCAGATCCTAAGCCACCTATTCTAATAGTCAGAAAGCGATAAGTATTATGGATTGGATATTTGACCTGGCTTTACATAATCAGAGAGTCCAAAGTCAATGGCCTTTAGCGGGGAATTATCATCTTTGGACATGAAGAGAAAATTCTGAAGCAATATTTAAAAACTCAAGAAGTCAAGGTCAAAAAAAAAGAAGTGATAATTTAGGATGCAAAATCACAATAGAAAGGATTCGATCTAACATATATCTAAACCAATAAATTAATTATTTATAAAGATCAAAGAGCAAAGCAACAACGAAATGATTTTCGAAGATTAATGGCAATTATTCATTGTCTAATCAACAAGTTACTTTATATTGTTTGAAACTTATAAATCAGGCAATAAGTGCATTTCCAATCATTTTCATGTATCGACAGATTTAATACACTACATGAAATTTCACGACACAGAAAGCAATGTAAAAGGCTTGAACTGAAATTTAGGAAACCTAAACACGTTTTAGGAGTGATCGATCATATCCTAGGATTATGTGTGAACACACTATCCGGAACTTGCTACAAGATGTAATCTTTTCCACGTTAAGTTCTATAAATTACCAAGAAAATAATGAAAATGTCCAAGTTCATTACCTCAGGCTTGAGGTCACGGTGAACTACACCTTGGAGATGACAGTAGGCAACCACACTCAAAATCTGTACCACAACAGCCTTTGCATCTTCTTCCAAGTATTTTCCACCTCTAGAGAACATAAATGAGAAATTTATATGGCCAAAAGATTGCAGAACAGGCCAAAGACTGCCATGAAAGAAGAAAATATGAAAATACCGTACCTGGAAAGTATTCTATCCAATAATTCACCTCCTTTGCATAACCTGAAATACACAAAACATGATACAAAGTAAGCTTCAAAAGTTCGGCGAGTCTTAAAATGGAAATATCTTATTACTGGGGACATAACAAATAAACAAGAAAAAAATGTACAAGCCACGAATCAACCCTAAGAGAGAGAGAGAGAGAGAGAGGAAAAAAGGTTCAAGTAACATTTACAGACTAACAATTCCAACCATGGACCCGTACAACTCGGGTGGTTCGTCTCAGTTTCTACAGAAAAATGTATTTAAGCTAACTCTTACGAAAACTAAACCACATCACACCAATTTCTATATGAGCTAACAGGCGAGTTAATAATGCTTTTCTCTCCCCTGGTTTTGGAGTTAATAAAGTTGATACCCATATTCCATTGGTTCTAATGGCAACATCTAAAAGTCAAGTTTAAGTACATAGTAGCCGCATGTACAATTGTGGCATCCAACGATGCATGTAGACAAAAACAAAAAGGGAAAGTAAATGCCTATTTATTAGAGTCATGTAAGTCAAATTGCTATACAAATAACAAGTAAACGTGTATTGCTGAAATTTAAGTAGTCTACACTTACTCCATCACTACATAAACATTGTCGTCATCCTCATAGGCATCATAGAATTGCACTAGGTTCTTATGCCCTACTAGAGCCCGTAATATTTTCACTTCTCTTCGCACATCCTCAATGGCAATTGTTGTAGTCATCTGAAAAAACATTGCCCCTTTTATTAGCATAAAACAAATAGTTACATTAAATTCCACACATGGGTAGCTGAAAGGACAGAATTAACAACATATCAATGCAATGAAGTCTCTAACAAATTTGAATATAAGATCAAAACAATAATGTGAACTATATTGCAAGCTAGAGGAGTCATAAAATACACAAAATAGCATCACTCTGAAATTTTGATCAATGCTCACTCATCACTTTCCAAAAAAAAGGTGTCAGATCACCAATTTTCTTAAAAGCTTAAGTTGTTCAGAAATTGGCCCAGCTGCCCCGTTTCGCACACGGAGAGACAAATAGAGAACCAAACCAAACAGAGAGAGAAGCAGACAACTAAATGGGAACCAAATACCAACAGAGAGACTTAAACCCAAAACTTTTCTACTCTGACACCTCGTTAGATAACCAACTATTCCAAAAGCTCAAGTTTTTAGGAAATGGACCCAGAAACGTATATCAAGCTATCCAATATAACAACATATCAATGCAGTGAAACTAACATATACATGCTAAACCTGCTAGACTAACTAGAAAAATAGAAGAATTCAACTACTTTTTCTGATTTGCATTTGGGTTAATTTCATAAACAAATTGGAAAATCTCCAGAGTAGTTTCAGACCTTCGATTTCTGGATAAGCTTGACTGCCACATCCTGTCCTTTTAAGCTCCCTTTCTTCGCCTTGGCAGAGCAAGTATAACCAAAATGCCCGCGCCCCACCTCTTCACCTAGCTCATAATAGATCATGAATTGCTTTGAAAACCCAAAATTCTTGTCCAACCCCAATTCAATCTCATTCCCTTCTGGTATTGAGGCCTCATTCGGCTTAACCGAGCCGTGCCTTCGAGCAAGCAATGCCCGAATGTGCTTTGCCGGCGAAGGCGGAGGAAATGGGAGCTTGAATTTGCGCAGAGGGGTTGAACTCACACTAGAATTGGCGGGTGAGTTCTTGAATGCACTGTGCAATGGACTAGGGCTGTAAAAGGGGAAATTTGATGATTTCCTAGCTTGTGGATTCAAACCCGGCTCGTTCTCGCTGGGAATTATTGGGTTTTCAGATTTTCTTTGTGGGTTTTCAGTGGGTTTTCCATGACAAATTCCCATGGAATCAGAAACCCAATTGGAACAGAATTACTGAAACCAAGTACAAAAATCAAAAAAGAAAATCAAGAAACAAGAAGATAGTTAAACCATTAATAAGGAAAAAAAAACAGACAAGCAAGAAAGCAGATTTTCAGTTGAATTTAAAGAACTGAACCTCAAATCAGAGGATGTGAAGAAACGCAACCGAGAAAACGAAAAAGAAAGTTCAATAGAAGAAAGCAATTCAACTTTCTGATTAAACAAACAATGGCAGATGGACAAAACCCATCAAGAATCAACACATTTTCAGCTGAAGAAGTGAAGGAAATAGGGGAGATGAAAACAGCAAAACAAGAAAACCTAGGGCAATTTTCAACCAGGAAGGTAAAGAATGAGAGTGAGTAACAGCATAAAAGTGAAAAAAAAAAAAAAAAAAAAGATGCTTAGCAGAGGGTGCAAGAAAAGAAAAGGAAGGTTACTTACTTTCCTTGCTTGCTTTATCAAGCTTTTTCTCTATGTGGTTTGTGTGTTGAAATTTCATATATAATTCTTGTTCAGAGGACCAATTGTTACTATTATTCATCAGCAAATAATAATAATGATAGTGGGGTTGGATTTGGGTTTGGATCCTCCTCCAGCCTGTATGTGAACATTTTTGCTTACAATTGAAAGAGCTAACATTTGTCTCTGTCGTTTGAGCTTTGACCACCTTTGTGAAGTTTGAACAATCTTCCTATGTTTTTTCATCTTTATTTATTTATTTATTTTGAGAACTTTTCCACAAAATTTGAAATGAAATGCTTTTTTCTAGGTTTTTGGAAATTGGGTTACTGCTACAAGTGTGAAAACAAGTTTTTTTTTTTTTTTGCAAGTAAATAATAGTATTAACAAAATCAACTTTAAGTAGGATAGTTTTTTCTTTTTTTAAATTGCCTTAAGTACAATTGAGAGGAAGGTCACAATCATAATAATAATATATAATAAAAAAGGGGTGGGGAGACACCCTAATTCGATTGGCAATTTATATTAAGAAAAATTTCACATGTACAATTTAAAAAATAATTATAAATTAATTATAAATTTTAGGAAAATTTTATGTTAAGGTCTTTGATATTAAAATTTTATAAGATAAATGACATATTATATTTTCATAGTAGTTGAGGTCCCTCAATATTTTTACAAAGAAATTTTGTTCCGACACAGAAAAATTTTAATTTTTACAGAGAAATTTCTCTGGTATGACCACAGAGAAATTTCATCGAGAGACCTTAGCTAATACAAATATATATATATATATATATTGGGCCTCTTTTATTACCCAATTTGGAGAGAGATTTTTCACTAATTTTTTTTAAAAATTTTATCAATATTAATAATTATAATTATAATTATAATTTTTTTCATGTATATATAATAATTTTTTAAAGATCCACTGTGAGGTAATTTCCCCTTTATACTATATCTAAAACCCAAAGTAATAGGTTGTATGCATTCTAGTCCAAATCTCTCAAAAAAATCTCAAGGCTATGTTTGTTTGGAAAGACATTGATTTGAGATTGGATTAGTAATCTTATAAAATGTATAATTTGATAATTGATGAAAAAAAATTAGAGTCCTCATTAATAATTTATCTAAACATAATATCACTCATATAAAGAACTATTGAATCCCAAGAGAGATATGGGATACAAAATGGAAGATTAAGAATAAATTTAAACTAATTAATTATTAAATTGTAAATTTTTGATAGGATTTTGATATTTTTCAAAAGGGTCTTACTAATGATAACCTTAAGGATTGTTAGTAAGAATCAAATATTGTCAAAATATTTATAATCCCAATACATATTTTACATATTTTAAAATATTTTTATATATTTTTATTCATTCTTTGCATATTTCAATACACTTTATAAACATTTTTTAACACTACTAATAGGCTTTAAAACTGTTTTTAACATTTTTCTTCTCATAATCATAAGTTAATCAAAACATGGGATATAATGGCCCCGTTTGGTAGATCTGTGGAAAAGTAATTATAGATTATAACTTAACAGATTATGACTTATAGCTGTGAACATAAGCTGTGAACCTGTTTGGTGCAGCTATGGGATCATGGATTTAAGCAGCAGAGTAGTGTTTGGTTAATAAGCTATAAAATAACTTTTTACTGTGTAATTGTCCTTTTTGCCCTTATATGATATAAAAATGATTATTTTGTCATTTTTTCAGTTTTAATTTTTAAAAAATTATTTCATTAATAAAAGTTAATATAATTAGCATCAATTAATACTAAAATTAATAATAGTATCAATTAGTATAAATTTTTTCATTTTTTCATTACAAATTAATTAGTGTCAATTAATGGCTTAATTACCATCAATTAATACTAAAATTAATAATAGTATCAATTAGTTTAATTTTTTTCATTTTTTCATTATGAATGAATTGGATGTCAATTAATGGCTTAATTACCATCAATTAATAATACAGTACCGCTACGTAGCTCGAATCAATCGAAACCCAAAACGACGCTGCTTTTGGGGTTGTTTTTTTTTTTTTTCATCTTCTTCTCGTTTGTCTGAAGAAGAGTTTAAAGAAGAAAAAGTTGAAGAGTTTGAAGAATGAAGAAGAAGAAGTTGAAGAAGAGGAGAGGAGAGGAGAGGAGAGACCCACTTTCCTTCAATCACAAAATTGATTCAACCACAAAATTGAAATCAAAATCATCACAAAACTGAAATCAAAATCAAAATCAAACCCACCCACCCAAAAATCAAACCCAGATCTGCTACTAGAGAAAAAAAAAAAAAAAAAATCAACAACAACAACAAATCATCTTCATCTTCAACACATCATCATTGTCTCCATCTTCAACAAACCCAGATCTTCAACACATCATCCAAGATCTGCTACTAGGAAAAAAAAAAAAAATCAACAACAACAAATCATTTTCATCTTCAACACATCATCATCATCTCCATCTTCAACAAACCCAGATCTTCAACACATCATCTGCAACACCCTACCCGCCATCACCGTCGCACCACCGTCGCCCCGCCATCGCCATCACCATCGCACCACCGCCGCCATCACTCTCTCTACGTGTTTCCGTCTCTCTTCTCCTCTCTCTCTCTCTGGTTCCTGTGTTCGATATACATGAAAAAAAAAAAAAAACATTGCAAAAACGATGTCGTTTTTATTTCGGGGGATTCGAGCTGGAGCTTATTCGAGCTCTCAGTCATTTCTCTTAATAATAATATCAATTAGTATAATTTTTTTCATTACAAATGAATTAGGTGTTAATACTAATTACTATAAAAATACTGAAATTAGTGTCATTATAGTGTCATTTATTTTGTCAATTACATTTTTTCATTTAATAGAAGTTATTTCATTTTTTTATTACTTTGTTTTGTTTTCATTAATATCAATTAGAACAATTTTTTTTTTTTATATTATTATTACAATACCAAAGAAAATACCAAAGAAGTTATTTAATTGAAATAAATTTATATTGATATTAACTGAAATAAAATTATTATTTATTTAAATTGTGCAATTTATTTAATTTATTATTTAATTGTGCAATTTATTTAAATTGTGCAATTTAATCATTATTATTGTTTTTATTATTTAATTTTTATTTTTGTTTTTAATTATTTTGTTTTTAATTATTAATTTTGTTTAATTTATTTAATTTTTGTTTTTTTTTTTTCTTCTCTTCCTTCTTGAAACCCTAGCCACCGCCGCCGGTGGTCTACAACCCTAGCCACTGCCGTAATTTGGAACGGCAGAGAGGAAGTGTCGTCACTCAGCACTGTTCACCAGCCTAAACAACGCTGGAGATGGTTTATTGGTTCGTGAGAAATAGAGAGAGAGAGAGAGAGAGAGAGAAAGACGACGGTGATGCCTTTAGATCGAGATCGTGATGACAGCGGTGATGCCTTCAAATCGAGATCGTGATGCCTTCAGATCGCGAGGCTGTCGATTTGGCTCCCATAGACACTAGGTTTCCGTCACCCTTTGCCACCGTGAGCCTCTCTAGGGCAGTGATTGTCACTCATAGATTTGAATCCGAACACAGAGAGAGAGAGAGAGCTAGGGTTTCAGAGAGCTAGGGTTGGTCGGAAATCGCCTCCCTTTTGCCAGAAATCGCCTCTCAGAGGCGTGCGAGGGACAGAAATGAGTTGTGTTTGGTTTATATACGTGGCACACTAGTAATAACTTGAAATGGTGAGGGGCATTTAAGTCATTTTGCCCCTCAAACCCCCAGCTGCATGCTTAAGCTAAATCAAAAAGCACCTCCAGAGCAACTCAAAGAATAATCACTTTTTTGACTTAATTTAAGCTAAAAGTTGATCACTTGAGCTCTACCAAACACAAAAATCACTTAATTTAAGCTAAAAGCTGAAATAAGCTGGATTTAAGCTCTACCAAACACCCCCAATATACAATTTAAAGGGATCAATAATTCTAAAGCTAACAGACATTAATTGCATCTAATCTAATCCATCCTAACAAATATGTCCTAAATGGAAGCTTTTAACTTAATTTAAGCTAAAAATTTGTATTTGGCTCAGCTTATTTCACCAACTTATAGCTTAAAAGAAGCTAATTTTCAACTTATTTGAAAAGTGAGTCAGGGGATGCTTATATTTTTAGCTTAAGCGCGCAGCTGCACAATGGGTGGTAAAATGACTTAAATGTCCCTCCTAATCTCCATTATTTATGAACATGCCACTATATAAACCACATCTCAACACTACTGTTCACGAACTAGAGAGAGACGAAGGCGATTTCAGGCGTGCACAGGCGATTTTCGGTGTTAACAACCCTAACCCTAACCATCGCCATCGATGACGTGACGATCTCAAACCAAACCTCATCATCGCGATCTCAAACTAGAGCTCACTGTCGCATCGAGATCTCAAACCAGAGCTCACTGTCACGATCGATCCACACCATCGCAATCTAAAACCAGAGCTCACCGTCGTGTCACAATCTCAAAGCAGAGCTCTCTCTCTCTCTCTCTCTCTCTCTCTCTCTCTCTCTCTCACAAACTAAAAGAAGTGGCTAGGGCACCATCGTCGTTGCCTCCTCTCTTTCTCTTCGCGATCTGACCGCCACCGTCGCCATCACGATTTGCGATGTGAAACCCTAGCCACCGGGGACGGTAGCTAGGGTTTGTAATGGAAAAAAAATATAAATAAATAAAAAAAATTGAAATTAATAAATTATTAATTGTAATGAAAATTTTTTTAATAAAAACATAATCATAATTTTTATAAAAAAAATAAAATAAAATTGAAGAAAAAAAATGAAATAATTTATATTAAATGAAATAAAAAATGAATATTATAACTTCTATTAAATTAATAATTGAAATTAATATAAAGAAAAATAATATGTAATGCCATCACAATATTAATATAAATACACGGATATTAATTGTAATGAATTAATGAATTAAACAAAATTAACAAAAAGAAAGAAGAGAAGAAAAAAAAAAAAAAAGAAGAGAAAAGAAAACAAGGAGAAGAAAAAATGGAAATAATAATCTATAATGAAAAAATGAAAATAAGCTATTAATTGACACTAATTAATTTATAATGAAATAATTTTATACTAATTGAAAAATGAAAATAATAATTTATAATGAAAAAATTAAAATAAGCAATTAATTGACACTGATTAATTTATAATGAAAAAATGAAATAATTTTATACTAATTAATTTATAATGAAAAAATGGAAATAATAATAATAATGAAAATGACATAATCTTTACTAATTAATTTGTAATACTAATTATATTAACTTTTATTAATTAAATAATTTTAAAAAAAATTAAAGGGGAATTGACTGGTAAATCCCCTTTTTTGAACTTATGGTCTAGATGGTCCCAAATGTTTTCTTATGCACCACTAAGTCCTCATGTACATTGAATGAAAATAATGCCATTGAGTGTAAATCGTGTGAGGGTTTGAGTAATGTGACGGATGGATGTGGTTGGGTGTTGACATCCCCAGATTGGAAACCCCACCTAATTGGTATGTAAATGAAAGCTACCCTAAAATTAAGGGGTGAAAAGCGGTGGTTCAAAATTCAAATTCATTCAATCATTCCCACGGTATAGATTTGGTGTGTCTTCACACAGATTTGGTGATCTCACGTTTCGAATTTCCCACAGTTTGACCCTTTGTTTTCCAATTGCCATTTGTGACGTTTGGACGTGAACCTTTTTGGGTGAATAATTTTTTGGGTGAATAATCGACGTGAACCTTACCAACAAATGAAGCTTGCATCACAATATTTGGCTAAGAAGTAGAATTTGCAGAGATTGGAATCCTCGAAATCGATGTGGAGGTTGGGGATGGAAGTCCAAACGTACATCCGTCATGGGTCAGCAAACGCAAACGTGGGTCAGCGAACGTGGGTCAGCAAACGTGGATATCAAAGAGAGGCTAGATTTCTGTGTGTATCAAAGAGAGGCTTGATATCAAACGTGGATATCAAACGTGGATAGCAAACGTGGGTCAGCAAATGTGGATATCAAAGAGAGGCTTGATTTCTCGAATCACATTTGTTGGATTGATTAATTGCTACATCACTCTATTTTTTTACCAGTTCTTTGTCTTCGCCGGCGGTGGAGGAATGTGGGATTTCGCGGAGGAAGAGAATGGCGGTGAGGCAGACGAGGATCAGCAAACGTGGATGAGCAAACGTGGGTCAGCAAACGTGGATATCAAAGAGAGGCTTGATTTCTCGAATCACATTTGTTGGATTGATTGATTGCTACATCACTCTGTTTTTTTACCAGTTCTTTGTCTTCGCCGACGGTGGAGGAATGTGGGATTTCGCGGAGGAAGAGAATGGCGGTGAGGCAGACGAGGATCAGCAAACATGGGTCAGCAAACGTGGGTCAGCAAACGTGGATCAGCCAACCAGCACTGCAGTGTTCATCCATGTTCACAACATGAGACCCAAATTACCAAACGTGGATCAACAAACGTATCCCACAAAATCTGCATTCAATATACACCTCTATAGAAAAAAAACAAAAAAAGGGCAAACCTGTCGACACACGTATCACATAAATTCAAAATGGGACCTAACTGTCCACAAAACATGCAGATTTTGTTAGGTCCCATTTTAAACAAGACTTGTCAATCCAAAAGAATAAAAGTGGGACCAACTGGAGTAATAGATTGGTAAATAGGACTTTCTAATAATTTTCCCAAAATTAAAACTGAAAAAAATGACAAAATAATCATTTTTATATCATATAAGGGCAAAAAGGACAATTACACAGTAAAAAGTTATTTTACAGCTTATCAACCAAACACTACTCTGCTGCTTAAATCCATAATCCTACAGCTATATCAAACAGGTTAACAGTTTATGTTTACAGCTATAAGTTATAATCTGTTAAGTTATAATCTATAATCACTTTTCTACAGCTCTACCAAACGGAGCCAATGATCTCTAATAACGTTTCAAAGCTGTTGTCATGGTAGCTTTATTGCTATAATATAGTAATTTGGATAAAAATGAAAGCTCCAGTGTAGTCGCCAAAGAGAACTCCAATACAGCTACCATTGAAGGTGTTAATCAAAATTGTTATATTCGCACTTCCCTGCTCATCTGGGTCCATGTAGTTCTACTTCTCACATGGGTGTTATAAGACCGCCATCAATCTAGACTCAAAATTTTTATCAAATTTAAATTTGATAAAAATGGTATTCCAATCATTTCACCAAATTGGTATTAAATAAGAGGAGCCTTACTTTTTTTTATCAAATTAAGAAAACATCTAACCTTTCATCAAATCTCGTAAGTAATTGTTAATGGACAACTGGATAAATGATTGGCCAGTCAACCAAGTGGACGACCACATTGGAAAAAAATTGAAGAAAATTTATACAAGGCTGGTCAACCATCCAGACATCTTCTCGGTCGTCCTTCCAGTCGACCAGTAATTTGATGAAAATTGAAAATTTAGGATTAAAATACTTGGTATCAGATGAAATTTTTAACTTAAATCTTTACTTAAATTTGATAACAATAATAATAATAAAAATAAAAGGAGCAAGTCTTGAAAATGCTCTAGTGGCTGTGCTTTTAGCAATCTTCACCTTAGTTGTAAGGTTCACTTAACATTGATACCGTCCATTTTTAATTTGATCTGATCATATAACTAATAATGTTTAATTAATTAATGAGCTTTACAAGAAAAATAGTTTAAATTACTAAGATAGGTCCCAAGGTAGGCCCACCAAACCTAACAGTACATCTTCAATCCATTTTCTATCTAAAAACTTTAAACTTTTTTATGTGGCATGGTAAGTCTCGTTATTTTTAAATTTGATGAGTCTTAAGTGCATATATATACAACTTTTATTGTACGATTACACATAAAGATAAAATACATTTGGGCATAATAAAGTCCACACCTGAAGGGACATAATATAAACGGGTTGGATCCAAGTCTTGGGCCTGCTCAATCCACTAAACCTGAGCCCAAGTGGGCCAGGCGAACATATGGGCCAACCAGCTAAGCCCATCTCCATGAAAAATGGCCCTCTCAAGTCCTCAAGCACTTGGGCCCAATACGCAGTGGAAAGGGCGATGCTGGTCTGGGTCAAGCTGTTGGACCCGATCCATAGACTAAACTAATGGATTGAACCCATCAACCGAACTGAAATGGGCCGAGCCCATACAAAGATATCCAAATAAGTCAACCCATCTCAGTAGATAATCTTATAAAAGGTCGAGCTAGAGCACGTTGATACCGAATTATAGAAACCTCTCAAATAAACATAGAAGCTGTGAATATATGCAAGAGCAGACTGCCACCTCAACTGGTCCCTTCATTCCTAGAATTACGAGAGCAATTAGCAAAGGGAATGTGATATGTTATATGCATTGTTACAATAAGCACATGCACAACTACCTTGAGGTCCCCCGCCTTGGACAATGTTAAGGGAAGCTTTGAGGTACCAAAACTCCATGAAACCGTTTTGGGCAACAAGCAAAGTGTTCTGTATAAATCGCACTCTCTTCACATTGAAGGTAATTTAATTGAACCCAACTCAACTTAACTAAACTTAACTCCATTTACTTGAACTCAACATCTTCCCCCATCACTCATTCTCACATCAGAGGAGTTTTCCGGTCAACCTCGGTTGGACAACTCTGACTGTGCTCTATGTTACAGGCCACCAGTTCCTGGATAGTCCATTTTAGTTGTGGAGCTTTGATCCACTTTCATCTAGTGCGGGTACACACAACACCTAACTAAGTATTATCCTTAAAATAAAAAAATAAAAAAAATAATTTCAACAAATTAAGTGTAATTGATGTGCTAACTAATATCATGAGTGAATTAAGATTTCAAATACATTTACATCCAACATTACAAGCTACTATATGTCCTTTTTTTTTTTTTTTAACAAACAAAAATAAGTAGTTGACAAACTGATTAGAAATTGTCAAATACAAATTTGGTGCATGGTTACATCTACCATTTTCAAAAACAAGTTCAAATGATGAAGTAATAATTAAGCTGAAAACACAAGTCGAACAACTTTCAAATTTAATACTCAAATTTTCAAATGAAGAAATTGATACATTTTTTTTTCCTTGTTGAAGTCAATATCAAAACTAAAATGTTAAATCTAATTTAAAAAATTTGATTGAAACTTTCAGAATTTACATAGTTTTTATTTAAAAATAGTACTTTTAAAATTCAAAAGTATATATTATATATTATTTATGGAGTCAAATTTGTTCCCGCGTGATGAGAATATGCTCAAATAAAACAATATGTGTCCCTCCTAAAAGTAGGATTGGGCATGATCTTCGTAGAACTTATTCTCATTACACTTTTATAGTATAAAGTTTTTTGCAAACATAATATTATTTATGTCAAATAAATAATATGTTGCCTTAATTCAAAATGTTTTCGTTTACTTTGGTTTTCAAAAAAGAAACCATATAAAATGGTGATTTTGATTTTTTTTTTCTTGACCAAATTAGTTTTTTTTTTTTTTTTTTTTAACCTAAAAAATTCAAAAGTAGATTTTGAAAATGAAATCAAACAAAATTGTCCAATATTATTTTTGGGCTTCGTTCAATCTAGTTTGCCAGAGGTTTCAGTTCAAAAAATATAAAAGAGACTTTGAATCTCATAATATAGAATTTTACAGTCTCTTTTATATATTTTGGACTGAATCATCAATCAATTAGAGAGAAGCCTGCCAATTTTATTTTATTTTATTTTGTCATGTTCGAATGTCAATTTTCCAAATTATTGAATTGGCTTTTTGAACATTCCACAACTTTTATTTAATTAAAATGGCTAATTCTTTTTTGTTTTCCTAAAAAAAATCCACATCCAAATTTCCCTTTTTGTTTTATCTTCTTTTTATGTTTCTTATTTTAATTTTTTTATTTGAACGGCTTCTCTTCCTTTTATGCTGCAAACCTTTTAATCAAATAATTTGATCCAGCTTCAAAGCCTCTAAACTTGATTAATTTATTCAAGAGCACTGAATTCAAATATGAATTATTCAACTTTATGGAACTAATCACCCAAATTAAAAATCATGTATCAAACCATATGTTAGAATTAAAAATGGAAAAGGTAGCTAGGACTTATCATGTTTGGATTGTCTATCTTATTAGCAAATGATTGATTAGACTATATAACCAAAGCATCCAAATCAAGAATCTTAGCTTCTTTTTTGAAGCAAGTGAAGAAAATAATTAGGCATAGTTTGGGGGCATTCCAAATAAGTTGTTTATTGATTTATTGGTTTATTTTCATCATATCATCTCTCTATTTTTTTGTATATCTTTTCGTAATAGGTAAAATAGTCACACAAAAAAAAAAAAATCATATCCAAAGCAACCCTTTGACTAGATCAATTGGTTATTTTTGTATTATTTTAACTGACTAGTTAAGGAGTCAATCATTATTAAAGATGCAAATTTACTATTTCTTTTTAATTATTGAGTTTATTTCTTCACATTATGAACTCTTTCTTACGTTAGTTGCTGGTGTTAGTTGTTGAGCATACTTATAAATATGTATTGTTAGACTGTAATGGTTCAGTTTAATATAATTCTCATGAAATTTGTAAATAATCTTGTACTAATTAACAACAAAAAAAAAATGAAATTATATAATTTAATATAATTCTTATGATATTTATAAATAATTTTTTACGGATTAAAAAAATAAAAATGAAGCAAGTGAAGAAGAGGAAAAGCTAGTGCTTGGGATTATATATGCTTCAGAATCCTTCTTTTTGGAGGACCCAATAACGAAACAAAATTAATTTATCCAAGTGACAAACATATCATTCTTATTGGTGCCTGCAGTGGCGGAGCTATGAAGGAACTTGGGGGAGACAGTGTGCCCCCTCTCAGTTTTTTTTTTGGCATATAAGAAAAATAATTAATTAATAAAAAATTTCTATAGAAATAACATTTAGGAAGATTTCTTAATGACATTTGTCAAATTACGAAAATAACGATGATTGTTTTGATTGAAAATGAAAAATTTACAACAAATCACATTATTAAAAAAATTTAGTGCAACAGTGATATCAAATCATCATTTACATGTACACATAGTTAATCCCACTACAAAAATGAGAAATTATTAAATTGTTAATTATATTTAATAAGTGTGATTGACCTTCCATGCTTTATTTTATTACTGAATAGTGATATCATATATCGATGATAATGTGATATCACTATTATTTATATATTATCATATAATCTATTATAAGACATACATGACTCTTTTGCACTGTCTATAATACACTAGTTACAAGTAACACAATATATTTCCAATTTTGATTTTTCACAAGGTCAATTGTAAAAATAAAAATTTTATATTAAATATTTAAGATTTTGTACTTAATATTAATTTAAAAATTATTATCTATTGTTATTGATTATGAGGAAAAAAAATTTCAAAATTTTAATTAACAATGCCTCTCCTAAACTATTTTTTGGGCTCCGCCACTGTATGTAATGACAAATTTCTCAAAAGAAACAACCTCTAAGCCTATTTTGGGAAGTGAGTTATAATCCACTTCTCAGATTATAACCCACTTTTTCTCTCACAAAAAAGTTACTTATAATTTTTACCAAAAAATTGATTATAATCATCTTCCCAAAATAACCCTAAGTCAAAAAAAACTTAGATATTATTTTAGTAGGCCTCTTTAAATATAAAGAAGTACTAAATGGAAGCCCCTTTGTTCCATGGTGGAGCTTTGTGCAACACAAAAGAAAAATTCTTATTCTTTGATACTCTTGTCCACTCCAACCAATCTTTATATTGGAATAAAGTTGATAAACATGAGGTGTGAAATAAAAGCTTTATGTATATATATTTCTAAATTAAAATACAAAAATTAAGATTATTTTAGAAATTGTCACATTTTTTTTTCCCCAAGAATATTTATATTGTTAATAGCGTCCATAAATAACTACTAATAATTTTTTAATTGAACTCATTTTCCTCGTTCATCAAATCATCAAATCATAAAAATATTAGATGTAAAATTACAAATGTTATACATTTGTGCACAGTTGTTGTATGTGCAAAACATCACATTTTAATATTATATAAATAGACTAAGATTGTGCATCTAAAAAAATAAGAGTATTAAAAAAAATTAAAAATACTAAATCGATTCGAACTGAGTCAACCGTAAATTTAAATTTTGGGTTTTTGTCATAATTATTAAATTCAATTTCATTTAATTAAGAATCATTAATCACAATTCAATTCCAATATTAAAGTTCATGAACACCAAGTGAAATATTATCTATGGTGTTAATATTGATACTTTTTTAAAAAAAATGCCAGCTTGCTTGGTTCTATTTTTTCAAAAACACTTTTTAGAAAATTCTACTTTCTTATTTTCTATATTTTTTTGTTTTTATTGAATTTTTTTAACATTTTAAGTAATTTTTTTTACTTTTTAGACATACCTAACATAAATACACCTAAAAAGTAAAAAAATTGTAAAAAAATCTTTTAAAAATTCACTAAATACCAAAAATACAAGAATTCAGTATATTTTTTGTATTTTTATGTATTTATTAATTTTTTAAAATATTTTTTCATAAATTTTTACTTTTTAGATATATCTAAGTAAGGTGCATCTAAAAAAATAAAAAAAAAATGTTTAAAATTTTAAAAATATTCACTAAAAACAAAGAAATACAAAAACCAAAAAACTTTTTAAAAAATTTAATCCAAAAAACTCAAATCAAACACACTAAATATTTTTTCTCATTCAACCAACCATCTAAAATTGTTAAACTGTTTTTTTCATTTATCAAATCATCTAAAAATTTAAAAAATATATATTTTGAGAGAGAGAGAGAGAGAGAGAGAGAGAGAGAGAGGGGGAGGGAATCAGTTGGAGTGTGAATGAATAATGAATAATATGCATGGAAAGGAACATGGAAGAACATGTGGGGGGTACAGATGTTTACAAGGCAGAGCAAGGAACTTTCTTAAGTGATTGAAAGAAAGTCAAATGACAAACATTTTGGTTAAGGTTTGTTAACACGCGTTACTAATGGCAATCATTATTCAATCCAATTCTAATGACTTTTTAACAACAACGCTAATAACGATGAATGGCCGCGTAATTCAATTTGTCAATCTACCCCTACGTGATGATTGAACAAACACGCTATCTTTTTCTATCAAAAATTTTCTAAGCCAAATTGTACCTAATAATTTTCCAATTACATGTTACACCCTCTATTTTACACTATTCTCATGTTGTCTTTTAATCTTTTACTCTCTTCGTCCCAATTTATCTATCTATTTTGGAGAATCCAACTTATTACGAAGATAAGCAATTATTACACATCAATTCAAAATTTATAATACTTTTGCCTTAATATCTTTTGATTTTGAATTTTAAAATGTGTTTATACTTGTGTATGACAGGTAATTTTAGAAATTTAAAAAATTTCAATACTCAAAATAGAAAGTAGACAAATATTTTGAGACAGATCAAAATGGAAAGGTGGAATAATTGTTTTAGTGAATCTCTTATATTTCGAGTCAAGTTACAATTTGGATCTAGTTGAATAAAGTCATTGAAAAAATTGACAGAGAAAATAAGGTCTAGAGGTTAAAGTAAGATTTTGATAGAAGTATCAAGATATTAAAGATTAAAATGAAATTTTGACAAAAATGTAAAGGTGTCAAGTGTAATTAATACTATCACGTAGTTGTTTTCCCTTAGTTTTGAAACAGTGTTATACATATGGATCAAATTATTATTTGACTCAAAGTATAAGAAGTTGACTAAAACAATTAAAATGTTTTGAAATAAAGTAAGATTAAATGTAAAGTATAAGGTAAAAAGTGTAATTTGCCATTTTTTCACTCTTAACTCAGATTACTTACTGATTAGTACAAAACTAGAGGTTTAATAATAATAATAATAATAATAATAATAATAATAATAATAATGTGTTGAAACCTGCTTTTTTTATTTATTTTTTTTTTTTTTTATAATGCAATGCCTTTAGAGGAATGCCATTATTGTTAATGTTTTATGATAGTGATGCTATTGTGATGGTTCTCCCATGGGTCATGTAAATGGGTTGGATTAAAAAAAAAAATTTTAAAGTCCTAATTTTTTTTTGATGCACCTCAAAAAAAAAGTCATAAAAGGTTGAGTTAAAATGGTTGGGTATCAAGTTCAAATATATGGGTCTTAATTAAGTAAAAATGAAAGTTATGTAAACAATTCGTATCAAATAAATACTGCCTGATAAATAAATAAAAAAGAGTCTAAATGAGTTTATGTACTCGATTTGTCTACGACACTATAAAAAAATAACATGTTTACTAATTAAGCAGAATTTGAATTAACCTATTTAAATATGTAACCCAAGTAACTCAACCCAAACACAGTCCAAAACTTACTCATTTGTCAACACTATATGTAATTAGTAATAAAATTTTGTGATGAACATATATATCATCAAATCAACCATGTAATAAATCTTACTTTGGAGATAATTTTCCTCTTCAATTATTGGTTATAGCTTGATTACCATGGTTGTTGCACTTTAATTAATATTTATGTTTTATTTGGATTTTGAATTTATGAGGAAAAAGTGTAAAGAAAGGAAAAAATAATAATTGTAATTCCCCCTCTTTCTTATAGAAAATTGAGAAAAATAAATAGATATTTGCAAAATAAATCCATTTATTGTTTTAGCAAGAATCAAAACGTGGGCTTTGATACTTACTGTTGGGCTGCATATGGTGGGGGTCTGTACCGGGCTGAGTCAACCTAACCCAATACTTTTAAGAACATGGCAAGGCCCATACTGCAGCCATGACCTGAGAAAGCGCACACTTGATCATTTATTTTATTGGGTTGGGCTAATATTTGGGCCCATCCAATAAACTATTATTATTCGGAAAAATTACACACAAAAAAACTTTAAATTTAACCCTCATAACAAAATACACTTTTGAATTTTGTCAATTTACATCTTAATTTTTTTGAGTTGTTTTCAACCTAAACCATTCTGCTATTTTTTATAAGCAAATGGATGAAAAAAAAAATATATTTTAATTATATAACTTTGATTGCTCTCTTTGTAATCTCTTGAGTTAGACTTTTTACAAAAGCCTTGTTCCTAGTCAAGTGGGCTAGCTACTACATGCTTTAAATTAAATAGATTCATATATATATATATATGTTAAAGTTTGGAGCTTTTTAGAGATGTAATGACCTTGGTTGGTAAATGTCTGCAAATTAATTTAGTTTCTTTGCAAGAATATGCAATGGAATCAATTTATTTATCTCACTGTGAATTGCATTTTTATTTGTGTGTGCACTGAATACAATTTTCATTGTTGTATGTATAGTAATGACAACAATTTGAATCACTCTTACTCAATCCATGGAAAGGGAAATAATCAACATGTTTTATGTAAAAACAATGTTCCTATTATCATTGGAACATCTATGTTCCATTTCCCCAGCAATAATCAATAATCACTTGGACATTTTGGACACCTAGACAAACTACCAAACTTGATAATCAATGACAGGTCTTGTAAAGTTAGTGGGACAAATGGTTGGTTACAACTGAAATTAAAATAGAAACAATTCATGCAAGTGATTCATGCCTGAAATTATATAGTAAGCATTTTTTTAATCCAAAAAATTATATATATAGAGAGAGAGAGAGAGTAAGCATTTTGCCTAGCAAAAGTACACAAAAAGTACCTTGCCTAACCACTTTTTCATGCATCTCCAACCAGACTCTCTACTTTATTTAGCTATTCAAAAACTGACATAACCCATTTTTAAAAACAAAAATGAAACATTCACAAAATACCAAGAATTCAAGAATCAAATAACACAATTCATTCTTCAGCTAATTGTATAGTGAAACGACCCCGCTAACTAGCTCGAAATCATCGTGGCTCGACTGGCCCGAAAATCACAACGACGTCGTTTTGATTTTTTTTTTTTTTCCATTTTTCTGAAGATCTGAAGATTGAAGAAGAAGAAGAAGAGAGAAGAAGAAGCTGGTGAACACAGAGACACATCATCATCATCAACAACATCTTCATCAACATCATCATCATTAACACATCATCATTAGCCAATAATTTTTTTTCTCCCTTCACCTTCAAATCTGGATCTACTAGAAAAAAATAAAATAAAATCAAGAACAACATCTTCGTCAACACATCATCAACAACAACAACATCTTCATCAACATTATCATCATCAACACATCATCATCAGCCAACAATTTTTTTTTTTTCCCTTCATCTTCAGATCTAGAAAAAAAAAATATAGAAGCCCCGACTTTGGAAGCACCAAAGATTATGTCTATACCTTCAAATGGAGGACTGTTGTAGCAATAAGGGCATAAAGGGAATGTCTTGCCTTTTGGGCCAGGCAAGGAGAAGAGCAGAAGCTCAAAGTTGTCCAAGGGCCGTCGCCTCTCTCTCTATTTCTGTCTCTCTTCTCTCTTCCTCTCTCTCTCTCTCTCTCTCTCTCGCTTGCCCTCCCTCTGTTTCACATATAAACCAGAAAAAAAAAAAAAAAAAATTGCCCAAAACGACGTCGTTTCGGGCAGTTAAGCCATTCGGGCCACTTATTTTTCGAGCTACCAATCTTTTTCCATATTGAAAAATGCTAGAGACATGTCTTACATGGTTATGGGACTCATGTCATGTGGGTCCTATATCAATGTGAGACATTTGATAAATATTTGGAATCCTTAACATTATTCTTGTATAGTAGGAACAAAATGCACATAGAAATAGTTGATTGATGGCTGATCAACACAAGAAGGAACAATTTTGAGTTGTTAAAACCACATAAACTAGATGGCCTCTACTAAAAAAAAAAATCTGCAAATTAATTTGTCACGAGAAGTTATATTTCCGAATTTCATTACCAATAAATCTAATTCAATATATACATCAAGAAACTTTAAAACACATATAGACTTGTAAAGAATTCGAGTCCTAATTCCAAAAATTCGATGATCCCTATCCCAAACAATGTATGTAAACACAACTTATGTGGGCTACTATTTCATGCGGTGAAGAAAGTAACAATGCAACCACTATTAGGATGCAATCCACGATGAATTGTGGCTTCTCCACCGCTCGAGTCACACAAAATGCAGCGCTGATGAACACAACGATGATAAGAAGTCGCCTTTGCACTAGAACTACTAGTTGTTAGAGATAATGATTTTTTAGTAACTTTAATTTGAAATTAAAGTGGAATCCAATTGTCGGTTGAGATGAGTCTAAGTAATTTTGTATTCTCTTAAATGAGAAGATTGCAACACAAAAATAATGAACCAAAATTATTGAGTTGTGAATGAGAATTGTTTTATAAAATCGGTATCAATAAAATTGGGCTTAGATTTGGATTTAATCTTGGTTTGGATTAGGCTTAGACTTGTGCTTGTGCATGTGTTGGGTTTAGTCTTAGACTTGGACTTTGACTTAATCTTGAACTTGGGCTAAGTTATACTGTGTTGAGATTAACTTGTACATGTGTTTAAGAATTGGGCTTGAATCGGGTTGTGACCTAACATTAGTATCCATTTTGTGACTCATCTAGTTGGTTTATTCAAACATCATCATATACATATTTATTTGTATATATTAAGCAGATGAGAAATGTAAATTTTGTAACTTTCATCTTTTGATAATGGAGTTGATGACCCTATTAGTGGCCATAAGTTTTCAACCTTTGTAACTCTAGCCCTAATGGTTAGAGTTGATGGCATTGGTTAATAGCATTTAATGGCCCTATTTATGTATAGCTTTCATGGTTAAAGATTCTCCTATTTGTATAAACAGAGGTCTTTCCCCTTCAACTTGGTAGAATAATTTTGGAGAGACTTTTGATGAAAAATAGAGATAGTGTTTTGAGATAAAAAGTTGAAGATATTTTTTTTACACCAAAGAAATTTTTTCTTAGATCTTCTTTTACTAACCCCCTTCTTTAGTTCTTGTTTGAGAGAGTATAATCATTGTCAAGTTCGCTGAAACTATTTAGAAAGTGCTTATGCGTTAGTTAGTTTTGACTTTCGTATCCTGAGAGACAGACACCGGTATACCTCCAACATCCATCGAGAGACGGTGAATCTGTTTTAAGAAAACTGTGATATCACACAGGTTTTGATTTTCTTCTTTTCTTACCATTTGTTCTTAAATTTTTTAGGATTTAGTTTACCTCGACGAGTTCTAATTTTTAGTTATTCATGTTAATAATTTGTTCTATTAGTAATGTAATTTAATTCATTTCTGTATTTTTAGTTGTATAGTTTATTTTGTATTTCATTATTTAATAAAAAAAAATTATTTTGTCATTTCTATTTAATTTATTATATATATTTTTTTATGGAAAAATTACCAACACTGATACCCCTTTTCTTCTCCTCAATAATCTAAAAAGTTCTCACCAACACATGAGGCTCTCTTTGGGCATTGTGATCATCAAGAAACATAAGTAGGCAAAGACATCTATTGCTCAAATAAAGCAACTCATAATCATGATATGGGCATTGTGATCATTAAGAAACATAAGTGGGCAAAGACATCCATTGCTAAAAGTTATTAAATTTTTGTGTTTACAATTCATCTAGTGAAAAATTCAGAATTAGAAATATATAAAGTTATTTATAACTAGTGTATTATATGCAATGTGAAAGAGTCTTGTATGTCTTATGATAGATTATATAATATATAAATAGTAGTGATACCACATTATCATCGATATATGGTATCACTAACCAATAGTAAAATAATACATGGAAGGTCAATCACACATGTCAAATATAATTAACAATTCAATAATTCCTCATTTTCGTAGTGAGGTTAATTATGTTTATATGTAAATGATGATTTGATGTTACTGTTGCACTGAATTTTTTAAATAAAATTTTCATACATAATAATGTGGCTTGTTGTAATTTTTTCATTTTCAATCAAAATAATAATAATTATTTTCATAATTTGAAAAATGTCATTAAGAAATCATTTTAAATATTATTTCTATATAATTTTTCTATTGATTACTTATTTTCCTTATATGCAAAAAAAATAAAAAATAAAAATTGCAAAACATGACCCCTAGTCCCTTCATGGCTCCGCCAATGGATGCAGCCCTCTCTGCATCTCTAGTAACACCATAGCATATGTGATGCTTAAAACTTGATCAGCATAATATTTGTCAACGTAGGTTCCTTGTACAACATAACAACGATAGATAATTAAAAATACAAATAAAAAAGAAAAGTGAAGAAATTATAGCTCCAACAACACTAGCATCATGCCATGTTCTGCCAAAAGTCCTAAAGAATGGTTATAAAATTTGAGACTAAATAGAATAACTCAGAATTCTCTAAAGAGATTGGTTGAACGTTATACATAATTCTAGAAGAGTGTATATTATTCTTGTATATTCTAAAATAGGATATTTGAGAAGATGATGGAAGGATCTCTCCATCCTTGTATCTCTATAATGTTCCTTGTAGCCTATATAAAGGGGAGGATCTCATTTGTTCAAATCATCCAAGTAAATACAAAGCAAGCATTTCCTCAGAGTTTTTCTTTTTATAATTTTTTCTCTCTAAAAATCCTCAAGTGTGTGTGAATCTCTCTTAACTCTCTTCAAAAAAAGCTTACTTGCAAAGGCATTGTAACCCAAGGAAAAAAAGCACGATGTAGGAAGTAGTCCACACAGAGGAAGATAAGGGGATGATGACAAGCGTCCAGTCCGTGACAATCAACTGCTGCAGCTCAGGGAACTCACCCAGCTCAAGTATTAAGAGCAGAAAAAATAATCTGAAATTTCACATATAGAAAAGGAAAGAGAGAGAGACAAAGATTACCTTTATACGGTAGTCTAACACAGGTTGAATAACATCTCTCATGAATCTAGACAAATCTGATCTTATATATCAGAGTAAGGTTGCAAAGGTGTTGTAACCCCAGGAAGAAGAGCACGATATCAGAAGTAGTCCACACAGAGGAGAACAACGGGATGATGACAAGCGTCCAATCCATAACAATCAGCTGCTGCAGCTCAGAGAACTCACCCAACTCAAGTATTAAGAGCCAAAATCTGAAATTCCACATAAAGAAAAAGAAAAGAGACAGACAAAAATCACCTTTATATGGTAGTCTAACACATATTGAACAACATGCCTCATCAATCTAGACAAATCTGATCTTGTATTTTTGAAAGCACCATGATATTTGTCTCCTTTGTAAACACACCACAAGCAATTGGTGCCAATCTTGGGATAATTTCATGTGATTTCCAATGTCCTCTAGAGCTATAACCACATTTGTTGATCTTTTGTAATAAAATAAGAGTGCATCATTTGAATTGTATAAATTCTTAAAAGAGTGCATCATTTGAATTCAAAATTTTAATGATTTGGTTTTTATTTCATACTAATTCTTTAATGTTTTCGCCTGGATGGGGATCATCATTGTAGATTCGTCTGTATCGAGTCTTGGATGTCGTCCATATGCTAAAGGTGCTTCTGGAAATCTTGCGACTAAGGACATTGTTTATATGCTAAATGGGCTCGGAGTTAAGACCAATGTGGATCTCCGAAAGGTCATGTTGGCCAGGGACTTCATCTGCAAATATTTAGGCCTTTGAATCTATTGTATTTGTTCAAATATTTTACAATTCGTCTATCACATTTCTTATTATTTGGATAATATAAATATTTAGCCTCTTATTATTGGGCGGCATAATCAATATGATACGTCCAATCTACTTAGATAATTTATCCAATTGTCATAAATAAATTAAAGAAAAATTAAAATGAAATGAAAATAATATCAAGAAATCCCCCCAACCCACCCCTTATTTTCCATAATAAAAATAAGAGAAAGTAATTTTTTTTTTCCTTCCTATTTTCATTAATAAAACTAAAAGAAGAGCATTGATTAGAGTACAATTATTTGTGCACCAACACTGCAAAAAAGCACAGTAGAAAAAAAAAGGACAAATTATAATTCAATTTACTTTTAAAAAAAAAAATTACAAAATCATTAAAAATTTTATAATTTTAATTATTAATATTGATAAAGTTTTTCAGTGAATTGTAACTATTTTTATAAAATGCACTGATATATAATTTTCTTAAAAAATAAAAGGATAGTCATTGGGAAACTATCTTAACTCAAGATTAATTCATGTAACACTCAAGTTATGCATATTTATAACAAATAAAATAAGAGGGAAATAAAAAAAAAATGGAATACTAATGTGAAAAAAAAATGTAAAGAAATTAAGAAGCTTACGAGTTGGAAGGTGGGCCATAAAATGGTGGTTACTTTATTAAGGGAGATGATGGTGTCCCTTAATAATTTCACCCTTTTTTTTTTCTTTTTTTATTTTATTTTATTTTATTTACAGAAAGAATACAAATAACAGTACATGAAAGTCATTCACATATTATTATGATTTCTGCACCCAAAAAGGGTCCTCAATTTATTCCCAGTACCTGCTTACCAGTGAAAAGGTTATTTCTATTTTGTTTTTAGTTTTTTTGTTCTTTTAAGAAAATCTTATTTTTAAATTTTTATTATTGCATGTCACATTAAAATTTTTTATAAAATTTATTAGTTAGTCTAACATTTTCAGTCCTTATTAAGGACAATTGAAAGAATAAAAAAGAAAAAGTTTTATAAGTTGACAGACAAAATTTTAATCTTTAATTTATAAAATTTGCCAACGTAATGAGCATCCGTTACCCAAATTGCAATATTTGAACAAGAGAGAATTTTATTGAATTACTTCATAAAATAAACACAGGAGACTATTAGACTCACTACTTAGCATGGAAGCCTATTTCCATGTTTGTGTCTATTCTCGATATTTTGATATGACCATAAAATTTTCTCAAATAAAATTATAGATATTTTATTATTGTTTTTTCTCTTCATGTTTTTGCAATTTTGTGTGCCTATATTTTGAAGTGTATACTATATTGACCCACCATTTTTCAAGGTTGAGGTTTTGATCTGTAAATGCAACAACATTAAATGGCTACGATCTAAGATCAAATGACAATGGCCTTGTTTGGTAGAAATTGTGAAAGTCTTTATGACGCCTAAACTTATAAGCATAAGCTGATTTCTGACTTATAAATTAAGCATCTCCTGCCCCACTCAAAGAATAAGCTGATTTCTGACTTCTAAAAAGTTATAAGCTAAACCAAACATATCAAAATAGCTTAAATTAAGTTAAAAGCTGAAATAAGTAGCTTTTAAACTGCACTAAACAGGCACAATGTCATTTTGAGTTCATTGCTTCATCATTATGGCAAAGAATGTGTATGTTAATGCCCTGCAAGCAATTAGGGTTTTTCTCTTTTTTCTCATGTGTTACGTTTCTTTCTTCTTCATACATCTTTTTTATCATTTGGTCAAAGGGAAGGGACAGTCTTGTCATCATTGGGACATCAACTGATACAAAGGCCTGTTTTTGAGTAGGGGGTTAAAAGTCTTTTTCTTTTCTTTTTTTTTAATTTTTAATTTATTTTAAGTTATATTACTTTTTTTTATTTTTTTACACATTTAAAAAAAAAATCAAAAAATTAACTTTTAATCAATTTCCTAAAACAACTCAAAGAAATTTCTCACTATGAATTTCTTATAAATCGCCACTCTCACTCTCATTAATGGTTAATCATTTTCAAAGTTCCTATGTTTGGACCTAGTGGTAAATTGGCACAATGTATCTGCCATGGAGTAAAAACACAGCCTAGCCCTTGGATGTTTTTATTTTGGGTTGGACTACTTGAGTCGGATAACCCAGTGATAAGACCATAGGGTATTATACTCAAAAAAATCAAATTTGGCTCTTTTTGTCCGGGCTAATACATGTGGTTAATAGAATGAATTTTCCATGACTTCAGCAAATCGTACCAAATATTAAGATTATGAAGTTGAATATCCACCTGTGTACCAGCTTGTGACTTACCCCTCCACAATTAAATGACTCTACTGTATAATATTATTTAAAAATGACTTCTGAGAGCTTATCTCTATTAGGTCATATTTGATTCGTAAGATCAACCCCTTGTCCCTTATTTGATTTGCATTGGATTAGTAGGTAAAAGAGTCTTTTTATTTTATTTCTCAACTTAAGATATATAATCACACACCTACCTCATTACTAATAATCTTACAAAATTATTGGATTAATTATCCATTGAATTAATAATCCTGAAACAAAATTTCAAAACAAATATAGAATTATTGGGTCAACGGTAAATTTTTTTTTTTGTTACGTTTTTTAAGAATTGTTTAGGTGACATCTCATCAATTTAATAAAAAAATAAAGAATAACAAATACAATAAGAAATTAATATTTTAATAAGATTGAGTTAGAATAAAGAGTTTGTTATAGTGAGTATTAAAAAGGTGATTAGCTAAATTAACAAATGTGAATTTCGAGTTATAATTTGACTCAAAATTTGTTAAGACTGATGCTGATGTTCTAACTCTACTAATTTGAAATCAATCGAAAGGTTGTCATGGAAAACACACAATCGAAAAGTGTGAGAACTTGAAAGTTCGACTCAAATTTTATTAAAAGCTTTATTTGCTTTGCTATGGACTATTCCAGTAGACAAACTTAAATTCAAACATAAATTTAACTAAGAATATTTTTAATCTCCAATCTATTTTTGTGTATGTGTTTGTTGAAAGTTGTCTGAAATTTCTTTGAAAATTTATCTTTGAAAAGACACAATTTTATCTAATTTGGTCAAAATACAGAGAAAATTAGTTAAAATACAGAGAAAATTGTGAGCAAATCTTACAGAAATTTATAAACAAACCAGAGAAAATTCAGCTGAGAGAAATTTTAAAAAACAGAGAAAATTAGAGAAATTGAGCAAACCAGAGAAATTTCAAAATAGAAAGAAAAATGAAATTTCTTTATATTTTGTAATTTCTCTGGATCAAAATTTCTCTAGAAAAATATTGGGAGACCTCAATTACTATGAAAATATTACATATCCTTTATCTTTTAAAATTTTAATATTAGAGATCTTAAAAAAAGATTCCTAAAAAATTTACCATGAACTTGTAATTTATTTTTCAAAACTAACACTCATTTGTTTCCCAAAAAAATACAAAATTATAAATTTATATAATATTAAAATTGTCTATATAAGTATTACAATAATAAAAATATAAAAGTTATTTTAGTATTATGACTTTATTTATTTATTTATTTACTATACACAGATAAAATAAAAAAGACATCATAATTTTTTTTTTCTCTCCAGTTCAACCAAATAAGGAGAAAAAACATAATTTATCTTTTCTCTCTTAACTTAAAAAAAAAATACTCCATTTGTCCTAAAATATTAATTTTTTATTGTTTCAAAATATTAAATATTTTTCAAAAATTAAGAATTAAAATAACATGAGTTTTTTGTTTTGTCTTTCTTTTAAATTTATTAACATTACTTAGAACATCTCCAACAATGATAGTCAAAATAGCTATTCAAAATTTCACTTTACTATTTTAGCTAGTCATTTTTTTAATATACACTCCAACAAGGCTATCTACATTAGCTATCTTCTATTAAAATATTCTCATACTTTAACTACCTTCTTTCCCATCGAAAAAAAAAAAAAAAAAAACCTAACTTCTTTCAAACTAAACAAAGCTTATAGCAAGCTGTAACAATTTGAATAGTACTGGAAATCCTATAGCAGCTTCCTATTGCTACTACGAGGCAACTTGCTACTGCTATTACTAATTTTGGAGTATAATTTGAAAGGGTCAATGGAATTCATTCAATGGAGCAGAAATTTAAAGTGTTTTGTCTATATGAAACTCATCTGATGGGATAAAATAATTGGGTACAATTTACAATCTCTATTATAACAGAAATTATAACAAACATATGGTGTGCAATACAAATACATAGTATTTTCTCTTTTACAAGTAGTAAAATCATGACCTATTGATTCAGAACATGGAGCCATAACTTGCTGCAACTATTTGTAAGATGAGATTAAAAACAAGGGAAGCCACAAAGCGAAGGAAAAAATATACATTCACACGGATTTCCTTCTATAATCACAAATGACAAAGCAATGTGTAATATTTTTGCCAAAATCAACAAATAATGAAACAAGAATGCAATAATCTGAACATTTGCTTTCATATTCTCCAATTTCTTATCCACTATTCATGGCATAAACAAACAAAAATGACAAAACTTATTACCTCCCTTGAGCAAAAAGTTTGAGACAAAGATAGAGAAGATGAGAGAGTTTGTGAGTTTTGGAATGTCTTCTCTATGGATTTGTTGGAAAGGTACTGAGAGAACTTTTATCACCAAAATGAGGGAAAAACTTTACCGCCAAAAGCAAAACTCAGGAAGCAAAAACAAATAAAAAATTAAAAAGCCCATGAACAGTACCTCGCTTGTCCTGGCGAGGTATTGTAGCTCACCACCATCTCAGCAATGCTTGAGTGAGTCTGCTGGAGCAGTCTTTCACCCTTCCAAGCTCGTTTCTATGAGTGAAAAGAAAGAATAGTTATACTGCTGGAGATACTCTTAGAGTGTAATAATTGTATTACTAATAATTTTAAAAAATTAATATTTAAAAAATATAATAATTATATTATTAAAAAATAAAAATTTAATATTTTAAGATGGTAGGGATAATTAATTAAAGGGTAAATTACACTGACACTTTTTGAGATTTATATTTATTACAGTTCCCCCTCTCACCTTTTGAAAATTACATCTCCCCCCTTGAGGTTTAAAATTTCATTACAGATTCCTTCCTCAGCCCTTTTAATTTTTTTAAATACCAATTTTACCCTCATTGGGTAAATTATATTGACACCCCTCACATTTTAGAAATTACAATCCCCTCCCTAAGATTTAAAGTAGTATTACCAATTGTCTCCTCAGTTAGTATTAGTTGGAAAAAAAATTCATTGAAAAAAAAATATTAATTGGAAAAAAATTAATTGAAAAAAAAAATTTTGTTAGTAAAATTTTTAAATTTTTTTTTGAAAACCAATATAAACTCATTTTTTGAATTTACATTTTTTTCTTAAATTTACAAACTGAGACAACCATTTATAAACCAAAAAAATTATCAAACAAGCTTTTATGACAGTTTTTAAAATTTTTGTAAATATAAATTGAAAACTGAAAACGAAATGGTTACTAAACATGTCTCAGATGGTAAAAATGTCGTAAAATTAACAAATAATTAAATAAGTTACTAATATAAGAAATGATTTATCAAAAGATTCTTAGGCTATGTATGATTTGATTTTTAGAAATTTTTTTTTAAATTAAAAATTAATTTGGTTAAGAAATAAAAAATAAAAAAATTATTTTTTAAATGAAATGAAAATTATTTTTTTATTTCTTAACCAAATTAATTTTAAATTTTTTTAAAAAAATTTAAAAAATCAAACCATACATAGCCTAAGAATATTTTGATAAGTCATTTTTTATGTTGGTAACTTATTTAATTATTTGTTAATTTTACGACATTTTTCTTATCTGAAGCTTGTTTGGTAACTATTTCGTTTTCAGTTTTCAATTTATATTTACAAAAATTTTAAAAACTGTCATGAAAACTTGTTTGATAATTTTTTTGGTTTATAAATGGTTGTCTCAGTTTGTAAATTTGAGGAAAAAACGTAAATTTAAAAAATGAGTTAATATTGGTTTTTAAACAAAAATTTAAAAATTTTACTAACAATTTTTTTTCTAATTAATTTTTTTTTCAATTAATTTTTTTTTTCAATGAATTTTTTTTCCAACTAATACTAATTGAGGGTGCAATTAGTAATATTACTTTAAATCTTAGGGAGAGGATTGTAATTTACAAACTGTAAGTGGTGTCAATGTAATTTACCCAATGAGGGTAAAATTGATATTTAAAAAAATTAAAAGAACTGTGGAGGAATCTGTAATGAAACTTTAAACCTCACGGGGGAGATATAATTTCCAAAAAATGAGGAAAAACTGTAATAAATATAAACCTCAAGGGTGTCAGTGTAATTTACCCTTAATTAAATTTTTTTTTTCAGAGCTGCTGGAGAGCTCTAATTAGAGCACCAGCCGTACAGCTCTAATGAGTTGTCATGAATTAAAAAAAAAAAAAAAATAGTGTAGTAAAAGACAAAAAAAAAAGAGAGAAAAAGACAAATTAGAGCTTCTTTTTTAGAGGTATGAATCATTTTCTGTTTGCCTTCTGTTTTATATTTACACCTTACACTTACACTCTTTGTGTTAGTTGCATATGGTGTGCAACTTTAAGGATTGCACACCATAACATGACCTTTTTTTTTAAGCATCTAGATTTCCAAACAATGTAAGAGCAAGGGCATTTGTGTAAAACGCTCTTTAAACCCTACCCGAGGATATCCAAAACCCCAATAGAGGCTGCTCTCTCTCACCGTAAGAAGGTTTCTCACTTCTCTCCTAGCTTCTTCTTCTTTTTGTTGTTGAGTCAAATGGCGAAACGTTTGATTCCTTCTCTGAATCGGGTTTTGGTGGAGAAAATCATTCCTCCATCCAAGACCAATGCTGGAATCTTACTTCCAGAGAAGACCTCCAAGGTGATATTCATTCATTGCCCAACAATTACCCTCATTCTCTTGCCAATTCTAGATTTTGATCGTATTTTTTCTTTGAAACGATTGTTTTCCGTTTCTGGGTATTGTTCAAATCTGTACAATTTCATGCTTATGTCATGAAAATGACCTGTTATTGGATATCTAGATCTGGGTTTGAGTTGATTGGATTTTTTCACTTGAAGTAAGGATTTTATTGTGATATTTGTTCTTTTCATTTTTGGCATTCTCTAATATCCTGTTGTTAGTTGTTAGCCCAAAACTACTGTTTGGTTGCTGGGAAAGCAAAGAAAAATGAAAGAAAACAAAATTTGAGTGTCATGCTTTTTGTTATTTATGTCAGTAAAATTACCAGAAATAAGAAAATTAGACAACCTACAAGACACCTGAATTTCCATGGTTCAGCGTTGAGAGAAATGTTTAGTTTTATGGTCTTATGATGAATCAACTGAACCCATTCAGAATGATTTCCCATGGTTTATGTTATTCACAGATCATTGATATTGTTCTAGTGGATGTGGATGAAACTAAGGGAGAATCAATATTCAATTAGAAAACTAAAGAGGAACAGTAAAGCTGAATATATGGAATGTTATTTTAGTACCAACAAAAGTAGAAATAATGGAGAAGTGGAGATTGAAAATTAGGAGATGACCATTTTTGTTACGTAAGTTAGATTATTACAATGGAGGGGTAGGACGTGTTCCGTATAGTCAAAATAGGTTGGCTCAAGTGGATGAATGCTTATGTAATTGATGTATTGACATGTTCCGTATAATCAAAATAGGTTGGCTTGGCTCAAGTGGATGAATGCTTATGTAATTGATGTATTGGTGGCCACGTCTCTCCTAAAAGACGTGGGGGTGGTAAGAGAGTAACTACATTGTGGGAACATCTGTGAATAACATGAGGTAGTTGAGTTACAAGAGAATGGGAAGTTATGGGACTCCCACTATTTGTCACCTCATCCACTTAGGTAGTATAACCCAAACCAAATACCCCACTCACATAGCATTGGGAAGCTTCGCACGCGAGAGACAGAAAGTGGCATGTGAGCCACCATCCACATCTCTCCTGAGAGACATGGCCAACCTTACATGGATACCAACAAAATTGAATGCAAAATTTAAAATAACAACTATATCACTGTAAGGATATGTTAGGGGGTGGGAAACACTAAATTGAAATGAAATGTGGTAGTAAAATTTAGAAGGACATGTTCTATAGGATGGGGAGAGAAAGACCTAAACTAACATGAGATGTGGTAGTAAAATCATATATGAATTTATTTAATTTAACTAAGCATATAGCCTTTGACAAAGTGGAATGAGAAAAAATAAAAATAAAAATCATGTAGCTGACCCGATTCAAGATAAATTCACGAGGAAGTGGTATCTCTTTAGGATTTACTCCAGCAGTCATATGATGACCCTTCTTGGAGATTCCTCCAAAAGATCAATTAAACGTAGCCCATGGTGCCCCCTTGGCTCTTCTATAATACACATCTATTATGAAAAAATGCAATAATAGATAGTTACAATGAGTGGGTGAAATGATAATAACTTAGGCCTCGTTTGGGAACAGGCTAATTTAGTAACTTTTTGGCTAATTGGCTAAAAAGGTTGGTAAGAAAAACCTGTATGTTTGGGCCAACTTTTTGGCTAATTACGAAAAGTAGAGAGAAAAGGGAATCTTTGACTTTTTGGTATGAGTTGTTGGCTTTTTGACTAAAAAGGTAACTTTTTGGCTAATTGGCTATTTTAGCCTCTTGCCAAACGAGGCCTTAGCGTCCAACTAATTTGTACTTCATCATATAGTATAAATTTTTTTTTTTTATCATTATAAGATTAATCAGCAGAATGATGGACTGATCACCATTTATGGATGAAATGATTATTAATTTTAATTTTCAAACACCAACTTTTTGTGTTTCTGGGAAAGTAAATGTAGATGAACAAGTTAATTAAAGCTAAACCAAGTTATTTTGTTAGGCTCAGATGAGTGGACTATTTTTTCTGTTTGAGTGATAATACTAGAGCTTCTCAGCATCAGGTTTTTAATGATCTCTTTAGCTCTTCTATCAGCTAACAAATCAAGTGCAATCATTATAAATTTTCCTTATTATAGACTTTTTTTTTTTAATTGCTTTCCTTGATTTTAGAACGTGTTCCCGTCTCTTTTGGAGTACATTTGCTTGGATTTAATCTGCCAAGTTTCCTTTTCAGTTTTCTTACTTTTCTGTGTTTGATGGGTCAGTTGAACTCTGGAAAAGTTGTTGCTGTGGGTCCTGGCATTCATGATAGGGATGGAAAGCTGATTCCTGTTAGCATGAAGGAAGGAGAGACAGTTCTCTTACCTGAATATGGTGGAACTGAAGTAAAGCTCGGTGAAAAAGAGTAAGTGCATGTTCATTGTTTTTGGGCTATTATCTCTTGCTTGTAATTCGTGAATTCACTGGTTTTTGTCTTTCCAAGCTTATGATGATGTTAATGCAACCACTCTGGAATCTGCATAGAATAAAACTAAAAGATAAAAAGGTAGTAATTTCACTAGTTGACCAACCGCTGCCTACCTATGGTGTTGAGTTCATTAAATTTTTGGGAATCATATTGAGAGGCACTCATAATCTTAAACTAATGTCGTGTTCAGTTTTTAACTTTGCAGTATTAGTCCTAGTAGTAGGATGTATTGAGCAGTTTCTAAAATAAATTTTCAATCCAATTATATATAAGTTTTTAACTTTGGAGTCTTCTCTTCTCATTCAGTATGAGCCTCGTCTTCTCTATTGATTTCATTTCCATATCTTCTTCAATGCTCTTCTTCTTCTTTTTGTTTTGTTTTTTTTTCTATTGAATTTTCTTCTTCACTGATTTTTTTCAGTCTTGTTAAAGTCTCACATAAGTTTCCTCCCCCACCGAGCTTCTCATCCTTTCCACTTTGATCCTGGATCATATTCTTCAGTGGTCTTTTCATCTTCTTCTTTCTATCAATTTGCTTCTTTTATTTGTCTTTTTCTTCATCTCAGTCTTTTTTCTGTTTAGTTTTCTCGTTGGATGGATTTGTCAGTAGTTGTGAACAAAGTTAAAATAGAAAAACTCACATTGGGTTTAGGTATTTATTAATTTCCTATTGCTATCTGTGATTCATGTTCCCTTTTTTCCTTTGTGATACACATTGGCAAGGTCTGAGATAAAGTTTTGAATGAATGATATCTTATCGTAACTGTGACGGGGATATTAAGATAGAGCATAAAATATTCATATTACAAATTGTTGAAGCATCTGGTGCGAGCTTCTTCTTCTTTTCTTTTGTTAAAGTATAACTTATTCTGAAAAATCACAAGCTCCCAACAATTGCAAAACTTGTTACTTCCAATGCTTCATTGCAATTTACAACAGGTTTCAGTGATATATGCTTTTTTTTTGTTATGCTAACCACTCTTTTGGTGCTAACACATGCATGTAATTCTTGAACTTGTTTCAGGTATCATCTCTATCGGGAAGACGACATTTTGGGAACACTGCATGACTGACGTATTTTTACTTCCCATCATGTTAAGCCATACTTCATCAAACATTGTAATTGGTCTGAGCTAAATTTTAGTTAGCAGAGTCAAGACAGTTCGCAATTGTGCTCTGAATTGAAATGGCAAGATATGCGAAGAAATTGAGAGACCCTTTATTGTGGTGTGGAGAAATCTTGCATGTTGCAATACTCAAACTTGGCGTTTTAACCGTAATTATTTTGAAAAGTTGGTTAAAAGTAAATTTTTTGAATTTTTTTTTTATAGTTTTTTTTTTTGAAAAAATATGTAAAAAAATAAAGAGATAATATAACTTAAAAGAGTAAGGTTAGAGATCTTACATATTTTATCAAATGATCTACCAAAGGTCTCACCATGGGTGTGGTATGGATCCCACATTCATGTGAGATATTTGATAAAATATTTGACATCTTTAGCATTTTTTAATTTAAAATAAGTTAAAAGTTGACTTTTGACTTTTAATTATCTTCTCAAAAGAGGGTGTAAGAATACTGGTCAACTGAGCTAACCCTCTTTCTATTTTTCAATAAACAATTCGAAAAAATAAAAACTGAATGCTGTTGATTTTAGTTGTGTATTGTTTTGTGTTGCTGCTTCATTTATCTTTTATAGTGATGTGGGACAATATATTAGGAATTTCTATATTTTTATTTTTAGCATTTTGAAATCAGTATTTTATCTGGAATAGTCTAGATTTATTAGATTTCCTAGTTTGTGTTAATTTAAATTTTCTAATTTTTTCTATAAATAAAATTTTGAGCTTATTTTTTTTTATAATTTAGTTTTTAATATGAAATTTAGTTTTTTTTTTTTTTAAATTTGATTATTTAAGGCAGTCTTTTTTCATCAAATTTAAAATATAAATTGAATAAATTCAAAGTTTACTTTTATAAGCGTGCTAAATTTACTTTTGTGAAAAAATTTGAGTCTTCTATGATTGAATTTAATTGAATTTTTGCTTGGTTCATGTTTTTCAAAAATACTTTTAAGAAAATTTTACTTTCTTATTTTTCGTGTTTTTTTTTTAATGTTTTTATTGAATTTTTTTAATATTTTAAGTAATTTTTTTTTTTTACTTTTTAGACATACCTAACATTAATATATCTAAAAAGTAAAAAATTTGTGAAAAAATCTTTTAAAAATTCACTAAATACCAAAAATATATATATAAAAAAAAAAAATTCAGTATATTTTTTGTATTTTTATGTATTTATTAATTTTTTAAAATATTTTTTCACAATTTTTTTACTTTGTAGATACATCTAAGTAAGGTGTATCTAAAAAAGTAAAAAAATGTTTAAAATTTTAAAAATTTTCACTAAAAACAAAAAAATACGAAAATAAAAGTACTTAGTTTTGTTTGCCATGGCAAAAAAATGTTTGCAAAAATTCATTAAAAATAAAAAATTTAATTCAAAAAACTCAATCCAAACACAAAAGTTTTGTTTGCCATGGCATTGTAAAATCAAGTTAAGAGGGGTTTTTTTTTTTTTTAAAATTTTGTGTTTGGTTAAGAGATTTGAAAATAAATTTGGAAAAGAAAGAGAAGATTTATGTAAAATTAAGTAAAAAAATATATTTTATTTATATTTCGACTATTTATTTATTTATTTTTTTAAATCTCTTAATCAAACATAATGTAAAGTCTCAAATATTTTAAGCTAAAAATCTAGAATATCTAGAAAAATTAGATTGAGTCAAAAATAAATATTACTCCATAAAATGTGTGCTTGAATTATTTTGTATCACTTTTACGCCTGTACATTTTAGTTGAGATTTTAAAATCTATTTATAAAAAAGTTTCAAAAAATTAGTAAAAATTATAAAAATAAAAACCACTCATATTTTCATATGAAATTTTTTAGAAAAAATAATTTTTACAAATCTAAAAAAATAAAACCTATCTTTGTCATTTCAAACAAAAAACGGGTCAATTGATCCCCCTCCAGTGCCGCCATTGACGAATCCTTCTCACTGAATCAGGTACTCTCATCTCTCTCTCTCTCTCTCCCCATGAATCGCTTTCCTCTGAGCTCACAACAGAAGCTATCATTTCTTTTTTTTTATGTTTGTTTACACTCATTGTCTACTTTCTGAAAGTTCTAATTACTGATCTGTTCTGACTCAGTTTTGTGAGATACTTCGATCAAATTGTATGAAATGTGTATTTTATAGCATCTCCAATTCTTTTTCTCTCTTTTTTTCATCAAATTTTAGTGAAAATTTGATTGAAAGATTGATTGATCTGGAATAGAACACTCAAATCCTTACTCTTTTTAGATTTTCATCAAATTTGAGTAAAAATATTACTGTTGGAAATGTGGTGAAGAATTAGGTTCATCCTTGATTTGGTGAAAATTTTGCTTGATTTGATTTTGATGAAATGATTGGAGCTCAATTTTAGCTCTTTATTTATTAATTTTGAATTTGATGAAAGAATTAGAGATGATTTTAGGTTATATTTACAGTACTTGGTGCACTGATTTGGTTTTCTGTTTGTAAATCTGAGTGGTTTGCAGTTTGTAAAACTTTAATTTCCTGGTTGTTTCCTAAAAAATCTGCTTGTTTCCACCAAGAAAAATAAAGGTAGAAGGTTGAAACTGATTATGTGACTACTCATCAAACTTATTCGGTAAAGTTTCTTGAATATTTCTTGTTAACTAAGGCCATCTCCAGTCCTTACACATTTTTACTTCGATTTGATTATGAGCTTTGTTTGATATAGAGTACTCCAATCACCAAACTCCAATTTCAATAGAAATTTGGTCAGTGGCACAATTGTAAAATTAAAAGCTGTTATAGCACCACCACAAATTACCTTTAGAAATTTGGATTAAAAAAAAAAGGGTTTGATTTGGGTCAAAATTTGAGTAAAACTCATTTTGGTGTGAGTAGAAGTGGAGTAGAGAGAGATTTTGATTCTGGTACTTTTTCTAATTGAGATATCTTTTCTTCTAATATTAATAAACAGAGTTATGGTAATTATTAAGTAGAGAGTTTTAGGAGTTAAGACAGAACACCTTGTAGGAGAAATAGTGAGGCTGCCATCCCAAGCGATATTGTTGGTTTTAAACTGTGCTTTCACAGGTTTAGAACGTGTTGTTACTGGGAATGTTTGTAACCTCACTTGTATAAAACCCAGGAACTTGTACAAAAATGATGGTTTGATGACATTATGATGGAAAGTTTCTTTATAGAATGCCTTTCAATTCTTCATCATATGTGAAGTTGTAAACGTTTATGAAGCTTATCTCATTTTTTTTCTCTATTTACAATACAGTCTTGTTACTGCAAAATCCATCTTATTTTTTGTGTCTATTTCTTTTTACACAAGACTGTTATTCATTCGTTTTCTTTTTATATATATTTCTTGGATTTTATCACATTAACAATGGCAGATACATCACCTTTATGCATATATCACACAAACTTTGATTAAAAAAGCCCATAATTTCAAACTTCTATATTTTCTATGGTTCATAATGTATCTACTTACCAGAATCCTCTGCCAAGTTTGGGATCCTCAATGTGAATCTTCTACACTTTCCGAATTTGTGTGTAATTTTCAAAAACTCTGGGCACATTGTATTCAGTTAAAAGCATCAAGTTCATAGGGCAGTAAAGCATGGTTATTAGTTATGTTGTTCAGATGTGCTGCATGTCCATTGACAGTAAAGCATTCTTGTTGTTGTTGTTTTCCCACTTCTGACACATACACTGTTCTTCAGACGTCAATTTTTGCAGATGTGTGTGTAGTAGATGCATCATACAAGCATTTAGTTGATTGAAAATAGCAAGCTGGATGTGTTTGTGACCTTTGTTTTAATTTTTTCAGGTTTCTTCTTCTAAGGTTGCTGCAAAATACAAAACCTTTCTTCCCAGAAAGAAACAATTCTTTACAGTCTTTTCATATGGATCCAGAGGCTGCACGGACAGCCCGGGAATCTCTGGACCTGGCATTTCACATGTCAAACATTCTTGACACTGGGCTCGATCGCCACACCCTCTCTGTCCTCATTGCCCTCTGTGATCTGGGCCAGAATCCCGAGGCATTGGCTGCTGTTGTCAAGGAGCTCCGAAGGGAACCTTCTTCCTCATCTCCAATGCCAACAAGTTCTTCATCCGTACACTAGAAGGTGTTATTTTCTGCAAAGTATTTAAGGGAGGAGATTTTTGTTGCTTTTATAGTTCCCCAATGTGTTCTTCAGTTACCTTTACCTAGATTTCAAAACTATTTCTTTTATGTGTTTTTCATATCTTGAGACAAGTTTATGTTTCGAGTATAGGTAAAAGACATTTTGATGAGGTTTTGAGTAATGCTACAATGATTACATTTGATTTACTATCTCAATTTTTATAATTGCATTGGTTGAATGAATAATCAAATATGATATATAAATGTGATTATTGTGGTATTATTATAATGTTTTTAAAATCTCTAAACTAAAGCCCAATTAGTCTTGAAACCTATCTCATTATTATCATCATTCATGCATGTTTGTATTGACTGTGACTTCTAAAACTAGGGTTATGCTATAATACACAATCAGCAGTCAAAAATTAATTTTAGGAAACTTTACTTGTAATTTTAATAGGTGGATTTATTATCAAATAGGTCTTATGATAATTAATGGAAAATTGTTTGAGGGTCCGAAATCAACGGCTCGAATCTGGCTCGAAACCCAAAACGATGTTGTTTTGGGTTTCATTTTTTTTTATTTTTATTTTTCTTCCTTTTCTTTCTTCTTCCTTTTGAACACAGAGGCGAGAGAGAGAAACAGAGGCGAGAGGCGAGAGAGAGAAAGAAGAGAAGAGGAAGAGAGAAGAGCAACGGCGTGATGATGATGGCGATGAGAGATCTGTGAATGGCGATGGGCGATAGAGAGCAACGGCAGCAATGGCGTGATGGCGAGAGAGATCTGTGTGTGTATACACAGATCGACGGAGAGCTCCTCTTTCTTCCACCTCTCCTTCCTCCTCTCCTTCTTCCTGCTTCTTTCTTTTCCTCCTCTCCTTCTTTCGCTGTTCTTCTCTCTTCCTCTTATTTTTTTATTTATTTTGATTTTGATTTTTTTGATTTGTATAGATTTGGTGATTTGTGAGAATTTTTGAGTTTTGATTTTTGATTTGGGTCTGTTTGTTGCTGTTGTTGTGTTGCTGTGTGGGTTTGATTTTTGATTTTTTTTTTTTGAGTTTGTTTGTTTGTTAAGTTTTGAGTGGGCTCCAGAGCAGCACAACAGAGAGGGGAAGGAAGAAGAGAGGGAAGGAAGAAGAGACTGAAGGAAGAAGAGAAGAAAAGGAAAAAAAAATAATTTTGGGTCGGCCTCCTCTTTCTTCTCTCAGATCGGAACTGCATGCCTCATCTTCGGGTCTCAGAAACGAACTGTAATTAATGACATTTTATTATCAAACACTATTAAAAAACGTCGCTAATTATTAATTTTTAGCGATAGTTTGAAATTGTTACAAAAAATATCATTAATTATAAGTTTTAGTGACAATTTTAAAAAAAATTACAAAAAAAGGTCACTAATTTTTAACTATAAGCAATAGTTTGAAAAATTGGTTGCAAAAAAATATTAATAATTGTAAGTTTTAGCGATAATTTATAAAAATCGCTAAAAAAAAAGTCACTAATTGTTAATTTTTAGTGACATATATAAAAAATTATCACAAAAAATTATTTTTAGCGATGATTTTACTATGACTTATTTTTAATAGGATTTTATGAGAATTAAGTCCAACTATTAGGATCTATTGATAATTTACCTTTATTTTAATGGTGTCATCGATATTATTATTTTATATTTTTAATTCTACCAAACTTATTAAAATAAACTTTCATATAATATCTTTTATTCAGAACAATATATATATATATATATTAAGTTCACTTTTCAGAAAATTAATTTTTTTTAATTTTTGTGTTTTTGTGTTTTCACTTAATTAATTTTAATATTTTAAGTAAATTTTTAAAAGTTTGGATACACTTAACATAAATATATTTAAAAAGTATAATATTTTAAAAAATTCACTAACTATCAAAAATACAAAAAAATAAAATAAAAATAAAAATGGTATATTGTCATATTCTTGTGTATTTATTAATTTTTTAAAATATTTTTTTACAAATATTTTATTTTTTAGGTACATTTAGAATATGTGTATTTAAAAAGAAAAAAAATTAATTAAAATATTAAAAAAATTCACTAAAAATAAAATATAAAAAACATAATTTTTAAAAAATCAATCAAAATCAAAGAAGGCAAATAGAAGGACAAAATAAACCTTCATGCGACGTGAGCGGCGGGGTCATGTTTAAAAAGAAGGTTGGCTGTCAATTAGTTCTACTTTTGTTTAGAATATATATATATATATATTTATATATAAATATTTATATAATAAAGTAGAACGGTTTTTAAAAATATGTCAAAATATATCAGAGATACATTTCATTTTAATGGCTTAGATCAACCTTCAATATATATCAACAGCTTTGATATATTTATTTCCCGTCCAAACACTTCTCTTCCTTACCCTTCCCACTTACCCACGTCTCCTCATCATTCTCTCTTTATCTCTCTCTTTCTCTCTCCCTCTCTGTTCTCACCTACGTCTCTTCCTTCTTTATCTCTCTCTCCCTCTCTGTTTCTTCTTCAACAGAACCCTTTCGACCACCCCCATCGCAACCACCTCTCTTCTCTCTCGCAGGACCCTCTCTATTTCTCCTTCTTCAACAGAACCCTCAACCACTGCCATCGCGACAACCTCTCCCTCATCTCCCTTCATCACTTCAGTTCTCTCATCCTCGTAACAAATCTCGCCGAACCCTCTTTGCCTCTTTACTATCGACGCTTGGCAAGGTATGATTTTTGTTTGTTTTGATTTCGGTTTTATTTTTGTTTGTTTTGATTTCGATTTTTCTAAATTTGGAGTCTATTTGGATTACTAATAAATTGGTGTATTGTATCAGTCCCTTATTTTCCTCCACCATTGTTGTTTGTTGGGTTGAGGTCTGGAGTGAAGAACAGACCTATTGTCATTCTGAGTGTCATTCTGAGGAGGGAGGGGAAGGGAGAAAGAGAAAGAGTTTGAGACAAAGTTGAGAGAGACCCAGAACAAGTTACACATATTTGCTTTTCTCTTATCCACACACCTCAATTCACTTATTTCCTCCCTTAGGTAAATTCCCTTCTGTGTGTGTATGTATCTATGCATGCATTTTCTTTTGCATCCGTGTTGTTAGAATTTGAAAAACCCTAGATACATTTGGATTTGTGCTTTGATGTCGATTAATTGATGAATTTTGCTTATCGCATGTTAGATCTGTGTGTCGGTGAATGCCAATGTTTGAAGGATTGATCGATGCTCCATTTTATTTACAATAAATTCATTATTCGTTTCATGTTCAAGTTTGAAAAATCTTATGATTCTTCGAGACTGAATTCTCTTTTGTTCTGATTCTCTTCATTTGTACCGCTGGAAGTGGCCACCACTGTTCAATCAACACGACCACCAGGTAGTTTGATTTCTCTTTCTCTCCCTTTATCTCTATCTCTATTTGTTTTTGGCTCTCATTTCCCAGATTTCTAAAGCCTAACTATGTTCACATTTTTTGGAGAGAGAAAGTAAAAAAAGAAGAGTAATTGAGTAATTAAGTGACGATTTTGGTATGAAGTTCACTGACTTCTTTGTTTTTATTTGCATGTGTATGATTTTCTTTGTTCAATTTCATGATTTATTTATTTATTTTTATTTTTTTTGGGAATGTTTGAAGTGTTGGTGCTGTGAAATGTTCTATTGTTGGGTTGGAATTGGATTGTTTTATTATGAAGTTTTTGAGTGGGGTTGTTGGCAAAATTGAGGGTTTAGTTGAACTGCTAATAAAGTTGGCTTTTTCGCATCCATTTTCATGCACATCAAGTGTTTGATTAAATGTGTCAATGGATTTGTTTTGTTTGTGTTGACAGTCACTGCAGTGGATAGTGGAAGGAGAGTTCTGCAATTTCTAGGATTGGATGATGAGAAAAAGAGCTCTGTTGGGTTTGATGTAGGTGTGATTAATTTATTGTTATACAAGTTAAATTTAAGTTGATTGATTTACAATAAATTGATCTTTAGCTTTGTTAGCTTGAGTTTTTATTTATTTATTTATTTATTAGGGTTTGAAGGTGGGTCTGATAATCACATAACTTTTTTTTATCAGTTAATAAATTTTCTGAATTTGGAGTTTATTTAGGTTACTAATAAATTGGTGTATTGTATTCATTTTGAATTTCATGTCTTTTTTTAGGAGTTTTTTTCCTTCCTGTGAATTTACTCCCTACTCTTTGAAAAGAAAAAATAAAAAAGCAAAAAAAATTTCATTGATTTTAATTCATTTTGGACCATAATGCATCTTGAGATAGTCTGTGGTTTATGAAAAATTTTATTTTTCCGTATGATCCAAAGTTTTAGTCATGGAATTCTTGGGATTTGTTTAGAATTTTATTAAAAGAAGCAGAGCCAATTCAAGATGATACTGTCAACCCCACTTACTGTAGCAAATAACTTATAAAAACATAATTTGTTTACCATTTTCCTAAGGTAGAGAGACAAAGAGGCTATATCTGTGGTTGTAATGTGAGTGTTAAAAAGTTTGATAATTTGTTTGGTAATTGATCTGTTTACTATTAATCTCGATTGTTCATTAGAGTCGAAACCGGATTAGTATTTATAGTTTGATTGCAAAATTTTTAGCAACACATTTAATAAATTACATTTTAATTTAATAATTTTATTTTCATTTATATTTTAATTTTATCATTAATTGTACCGTGCCTTCAGGCACCGATATACACTAGTATATTATATAAGTAAAAATGGATTTTTGTGACCACTATTGTGGGTGTTCCAAAATTTCATAATAAATTTGTAGATTTATTAAATTAAAAAATAAATTTAAAAAGTAGTATTGACTAATCCATTAAAATAATAGTTTTCAAAATATTAATAATTCCATAATTCATAGTTTTCAAAAGGAAAGATAAAAAAATATTGCATATTTTTCTAGCTTAATCCTCTCCCACTAATTTTTATTTCCTTTAAAAAAATTAAAAATTAAAAATTAGAAATTAAAATTTACTTCTTACTATATTATTATATTATTCATACCGTATATAACTATTCTCAAATCTTTAACATTCATGATAAAAATTAAGAACCATCAAAATATTTTTATTTAATTAAACAAATTTAATTTTTTCATACACTTTTTTTTTTTCCTTTTATTTTATGATTTGTTTTGTACACTCATATGTACTAATCTTTATGCCTAAATTATAAATTTTTTCGTCACCACCCATACCTGGTCTAAAGACAAAATTTCCAAATGCACCCATAGGCTTTATATGCTGAAATATTTAGGATATGTTTAGTTTGGCTTTGTAGAGTGATTTTAGAAAATTTTTTCTAAAAAACTTGTTTGGTTTGTATTTTTCTAAAATAATTTCCAAAATCATTCTCTCTTACACATCAATCAATAACTTTTTCTCTCTCCTTTCTCTTTAGGGTAATGCTATAGTGTGCAACTTACACCTAACACCTTTTTGTGTTCACTTACACCTTACACTTACACCTATTTTACCTTGCACTTACACCTTTTGTGTAAGTGGCACATGGTGTGCAACTTATATATTTCATTTATACCTTCCACTTACACTTACACCTTACACTTACACCTTTTGTGTGAGTGGCACATGGTGTGCAACCCACTTACACTTTTTATGGGTTGCACACCTAAGAAAACTCCTTCTCTTTAATCACTTTTTTTCTCACACACATCTACTTAATTATAACAAAATATCAAATCATTACAAACTCCTAAACTCCAAAACTACTTTCAAAATACACAACCAAACAAACCAAAAAAATTTCTAAACTCTCTTCTCAAAATAATTTTTAAAAACTACTCTCGAAACCAAACCAAACATGCCCTTAGATTCCAAGAATCTTTTCATAGTTAGTGTTCTATTTTTCTCAACTATGGTGTTTTGGGAAGTTGGTAAAAAGTTGACTTTTGGCTTTTTACCAAGCTTTTTAGCTTTTTGGAAGTGATTTGAAAAGTTGGTAAAAAGCTGACTTTTAACTTTTTGGTTTAATATTTGTTTATGGTGTCAAATTAAATTAAAATAACCAAAATACCCTAACCCAACATAAGAAATTTATTTTTTTACTTTTTTATCATAGGCCCCAATTTGTAATTTTAACCCTTGCGTTTTTTCTCTCCCCAAATGAATTTTTGTTACATTTTTGACTACCAACTCTTTTGGCCTTGGATAAAAAACGTGACTTTTTACCAAACTTTCCAAAATGACACATATCACCAAAACAAATATCCAGTCAGACATCTTCCTCCACAATAATTATAATTTAATTCTCTCACTTTGTGGTTGGAGAATATTAATCCAAACTTTTTTTAAATGATGTTATATAAATGACATTATAGCTAATGAAACGGATCATATTCCACATATATTTATATTAAAACTATCATTCGGAGCTTGAAAAATTTTAGGTTCGTTTGAGATGTGGGTTGACTTTTTAACTATTTTAACTTGGGACTAAAAAGTCTCGTTTGGGATAAGCTTTTTTTGACTTTTGTAAGATAAAAAATGAAATGATTCTCATTTAGAATAGGCTTTTTTTGATTTCTGTAAAATAAAAAATAAAATGATTATGATTTGGATGTAATGTTTTGTCTTATTGGGCTAAAAAATATATTTTATTTTTTTGTAACTAAAATAATCAAAAAACCAAAAAAACCTAGCATGCGAGACGAACACTTTTTGTATTAACAATTTTAAGGATTTCCTTTTTTGGTATGCAGTTTAAGGATGTTACTTGCTAAAATCTTCTAAAGTTCTCTGATAGACCAACAACCATAAAACTTATCGAGACGGAAATGTTTGTATTACAAGTATGCTATTGCAAAAAATTAAAGCATCTCAATTAAAGATAAATCAAACATCCATCCATTAGACTTGAACTACATGGAAATACAAGGATACCTCAGTAAATACAGAACAATGCACATTCACAAAAATTAATTAAAATGGAGAAGCTGATGGTTACAAGAGTTTACATAAAGTCTTGGCTGCTAGCATTGGATCAACTGCACCAAAACGAACAACTTACTACAGTCAGGAATAGACATTATATTCGAAAAGAAAATGATAAGTGAACTATTGAAGCATTATATTCAGGATTCCAAGAGATAATGGGTCGCTAATGATTCTAACCAAAATTAATTTTTTTATATAAAATTACGATAAATCTAAACAGTGGCCATGTTTGGAATGCATGTTATAGTTCTAGAGCAACATAAACTTTCAAATGCAATTCTTGCAGTTAAAAAAGTATTACACTAAATATAATTTGAAAAGGGAGTATGATTCATTTAGTGCAATCCAGAGGCAGCATGGTTACAACTGTTTCATGCTCCAGTCCTATCATGCATCCACCAAAGTATTTGTAGCCATTGGTCCACTTTTTTTTTTTTTTTGGAATTTGGTCCCTAAAATATCAATTTTGAGTCTAAATGCTCTAATTACTAACATATTAAATTGGAGAACAGATTTTAACACTAGAGGGACATTGTAGACATCTAGACAAACATAAGTAGGCAAAGAAATCCATTGCCCAAATAAAGCAACTCACAATCAGGATCTAATTATGATTCATCAAAATCAGTATACTCATTCATTATAGTTGGGTAGCAGAGTTGGTTTGAGAGGTTTAAAATCTTCCACAGGTCGACCAACAAATCTCTGCTCAGCGCTGAAATTGAAATCGTATGCAAACACAGTGTTGTGGTTCTCAGGGTCCCAAACCACTTGTTCTAATTCACAAACTTACCAAGCTTATAACAAATCTAATCAAGATTCATTGCTACATTAATATTTCTAATATGCTAATGCATGTTAAGAGGACATAAATGTTTTAGTGATGAACTCAGCAAATTCAGTATAACTACGCTGAGAGAAACACCAAAGAGACATGAATTGTCAAAAATGGACACAATTGTTGTTTCTACAATCTTCTTGTGAGTTCTACAAGGGATAACATTGCAACAACTGCATGTCGCCAAGGTCAAATCTTAATCCCTAAAGTTTGTTCAAAAGTTTAACCCTTTTTTTTCTTTTTGTTTTATGAAGACAGAAATTTTGCATTTAACTTATAATAATTTCATTAATATGCATTTACCCAAGAGAAAGTAAAGCTATATATACATACATATACATTAAAGACAGATTTGGATGAATTTGAATCTGAAAACAGAGATGTTCTGATGATAATAAGAACATTGTTTCTACATAAAACATGTTGATTATTTTCCTTTCCATGGATTGGTGGACGTATCAATAGGACTAGAGCATGATAATAAGAACATTGTTTCTACATAAAAATCTGCAACTTCCACTATCTTCACACATCTTGGTATGGTTTTCAGAAACTGCAAGTCGTACACAACGTTAGATCATATGGCCTCTGCATTAAAAAATAAAAAAATAAAAGAATGAGAAAACAAACTGATGCAAGACGGCCCTGGCTTGTCAAGTTATATGGCACTACCGCCATCAGAAGTGGCGAGTTAAATTTCCAAAATAAGGAAAGAAGGTTCAAGGTTTGTGAAACAGTGAATTTCAATCCTTGGGTTTAGATTTTGGTAAAAAGCACTATCAATGTTGATTATTTTATTAAGAAGCATCCAGAAAACTAAAAAAATAATTAACAGAGGAAAGAGAGAAATGAAAAGTTCCATGACCATATTTTGAAAAATTTAGAAACCCTCTAGATGTTGATTTGTGATTATGTATCAATTTAAAGCAGAATATAAAAATCCCAATCAAACAATCAAGACAAAGAGACACAAAGATTTTATTGGAAAACCACAATTGACACCTTCCAATTGTGATCAAAACCACGGCAAATGACCACAAGAACAATCCACTATGAAGATATAAAGGAATTAGGTATCACTCTCAATTATCTAGCGAATTCACAACGCCTAATTGAACCAACCTCTATGTGCCTCTTCCAACCCCATTTTCAAAGACGGAATTGTCTTTCGATGAGCCACCCGGATTCCTCCAAAGCTTGAGGCTCAATTCTTGAAATTCACAACTGAAGAACAACTCTCTTTTTGTGTAGAACAAACAAAACCTTTGATGTATTCTTTTTAAACCATGAGTTGAATACTCAATAAGACATCAAAGAAAACTAATAAAATATCCCCAGATATAAACCTTTAAGAACCAAAAAGAAGATCTGGAGGACTTCAATAAAATTAATTAGTTTTGGGAGAAAACCAAGTATTTATAGAGAACCAAAAGTAATCCAAGATTGGGAAGAAATCAAACTCCTTGAGAAATCCGGATTCTGAGGCTCGCTCGAGCGAATCTTTCTTGGCTCGAGCGAGGAGAGTAATTTTCATGATTTCTACTAGTGCCTTGGCTCGAGCGACGGATCCTTGGCTCGAGCGAGGAATACAATTCTTCAGGTTTTTGTATGGACGCAATCCGTGGCTCGAGCGAGCATTCCTTGGCTCGAGCGAGCAAGCCTTAGCTCGAGCGAGCACTCCTTGGCTCGAGCGAGCAACGGCTGACATGCAATTTTGAATGCAAATTTGAATTTTGTTGTCATGAAATGACCGACTCGGCACCCCGTAATAATCAGCGAAGTGGCAATCTTGAAAGCATTAACATCACAAACTTCTCCGCAAAGCTCGATTCGGATTTGGATTCGCATCTAATAAACTCATAGCCTCACTGAAATAAAAGTGCGAAAATAAATACATCTGAAAGGAGTTTTGTCAAACGGGGTTGCCAAAAATAACAACCTAACATATTTGACCAAGAAAAATCATTCAATTAACTCTAGCTCGCTCTACATCGAGGACATTACTTACAGATTCTAGAAAACCTTCAAGGGAAGAAAATAACATTCTAAAAATACACCCTGATGCCCTGTTCAGTTCTTCTCAACTTACAATGATGTTAATGACCTAATGTAAATGTAATCACAGTGCACTAGCTTTTTCCTTCAAGTTTTTCCTGCATCACAAACCTTGAATTTGCGCAGTAGCCTAGGATTAGAAACACTCAGGTTTAAATCATACTGTTCCAACTCAAGTTGAAGCTTTATTCATATCAAAATTAACTTGCTTGACAATCTTATCTATTCAATGACTTATAAACAAAGATACTACACTAGAAGAGAAGTCATAGACAGCTTAAGTACACGAACCTTATTTGTTCCCCCACTTGTGCATGAAGATTCACTTAGAACATTGTCATCGGAACAATGTTCTTATTATCATCGGAACATCTTTGTTCCATATCTAAGTGAAACTTCATGGATTGAGTAAGAGTAATTCAAATTGCTTGAATGAGAATTGTATTCAGTGCACACAAACATAAATCAATGAGAATTTCATTACCAATAAATCTAATTCAATATATACATCAAGAAACTTCAAAACAGAGAATTGTATAGATTTCGAGTCCTAATTCCTAAAATTTGATGATCCCTATCCGAAACCATGTAGTTGGGTAGCAGAGTTGGTTTGAGAGGTTTAAAATCTTCCACACGTCGACCGACAAATCTCTGTTCAGCGCTCAAATCAAACTCATATGCGAACACAGTGTTGTCGTTCTGAAGGTCAAAAATAGGAATCCCAAACCACTTGTCGGAAGCGAACAAAGCTCTGCCGCGAAAAGGCAAAAAGTCACCGGAAACAACATGAATCCAAATCCCCATCAACACATCGTACAAGTTAATGCCATACCTTCCATTGCGTAGAATTGAAACAATGATCTTGGTATCAACAACTGCGTGAGAGATTATTTTGCAATCAAAATTGAAATGTTTCCTACGGCGGAAAAAACAAAAATAAACTATTAAAATAATTAAAAATTAAAATAACTTCCTAAAATAGTAGCATTTCAAACACCACGTTATGTGGTTCGGGTTATGTGACTTTGGTCTCACGTTTTAATTGTGATACCTAAATTTTAAATTTTATTTTAAATATGAACAATTAAATATATATATATATATATATATTTTTTTTTTCTTTAAATGATATATTTTAAGAGTAAAATCGTTATATAATTTATTTTATATTTATTCACTGATATGTTATTTGAAATGTAATGATTTTTTTTTAATGAATAATATTGAAACTTTTTTAGTTATAAAATTGTGTTTGGTTTAGTTTTTAGAATTTATTTTTAGAAAAAAAAAAATCTAAGAAATTAAAAATTAAATTGGTGAAAAAATTAAAAACAAATTATTTTTATATAGCTTTATCTTTTAGGAAGGTAGAAATAATTTTTCAAAATAATTTTTTTATATTTATTTTTTATTAAATTAGTTTCTATTTTTTCAAAATTCAAAATGGTCACAACTTTGATATCATTATTAAATCAATCCATTAAATCAAAAAATTCAAAACTAAAAATATTTCATATATTAAATATATCGATTATACATTAAAACCTCAATAACCATTCATTATATGATAACTATTCAAAAATACTTATTAACAACAAATACAAGTATCTATTACATGATAACCATAGAAAAATATTAACAAAAACAACTACCTATTACATGATTATCATCCAAACACATATTAAAAATTGATTTGATAAAATAAATAAATAAAAATACAAAAGATTTATCATTTTTATATAAATTTATCTTTGATGAGTAGAATTAATTTTTTTTAAATTCAAAAATATTTTTTCACATTTATTTTTATAAAATTAGTTTATATTTTATCAAATTAATGACTTTGTCATTAAAATTGAACAATAGTATCTTTAGTTGTCTTTATTTAAAATGAGATTCAAAATTTAAAATTAAATATATGACAATTAAAACGTCATATTAAAATGATACAAGCTCCAAACTACAAGGACAATTAATATAATTCGCCCCCTTTGTGTTTATTACGTGGCCGACAAGATTCCCAGAGCATCTTAACGTATGATAAACTCTTTCATTAATAGGATTTCATTGGAAAAGGTTACTTACGGTATGGTTTGGTTTGGTTTTCAAATTATGATTTGAATAAAAAAAAATTATTTTTTTTTTCAAACCTCAGAACTAAATAAAGTTTTCAAAACTCTCATTATAAAAAATTAAAATTTTAGTGATCAAAATTTAGGAATAAATTTATTTTTATGAATCAAATATTTTTGTTACAAAAAATGCTGTTATTATATTTTTAGCAAATAAAATTGGACATTAGTGATGAATTGTTATTCTTTTGTGACTAAATTTTTTGTCTCAAAAAATAAATCATTTTGAGACCAAATTATTTTGTCTCTAAAAGCCTACTTATTAGTGACATTTTTAAAATTTTGTCGCTAAAAGCCTCATTTTTTATTTTTTGAGACGATATTTTAGCGACTATTCTCATAATAATAAAAATTGATCTCTAAATGTCTTTTGAAACAAAATTTTTACTTTTAAAAATCAAAAAATTAATCTCTAAAACTCTTACATGTTGTATCAAAAACTTATTTAAAAAACACATAACCATTAATGTACTATGAAGGGTTTGGCCTAATAGTTAAGGACGTGGACCTGGGGTATGCTCATTTCAAGGTATAAAATTTCTAAAGCTATAAAGAATTTTTTGAAGTCAGCTCATATTGAATTTTTCATTGACTTTAATCAAGCTCCCGTTAATGTATAGTGAGATCGATCCCCAGATTAGTCGGTCATGCGAATTAGATATCAAGTTATAAAAAAATACATAAATCACTAATGATGTGGATATTGAAGAGATTCAAGCAATGGAATATCTTTTCTAAATATATGTGGGAATGCCAATAAGGCTTTGCATGTAAAAGATAAATTGCCTTTTGCTTCTTTGCATATTGACCTTGTCCTTCCAAATTCTTTCACAAAAAAAGAACTGGGGAACTTGAGGATTATCAATAATTTTGTCAAAAAAAGACTTACAAGAAAATATACTCGATGAATGAAGAGTCCAAACCCTCTTATCCTCCAAAAGAGGAACCGAAGAAAAATGATCAAGTCTTAACAACAAAGATGTCAGCTCTATAACCTCCCTATCATTGAGATTCCTAGAAAAATTGAAATTTCAAGAAATTGGAGCAAAAAATAAACAAGCTGTGGAAGTAATAGAATAATTATGAGACCGAGCCACTCTGTAAAAATATGAAAAATCTGAGACAAAGTAAAAGGAGCCCATTCAAACATCCTCCCAAAAGCCACACTTAATTTTACATGTGTCCTCGAAAAAATGTCACGTGTTTCACATCATAGCTTCAGTCAATCTCATTACAACCAAATGGATCGAATAATGACACTACAACTTAACCTAAATAGTGGCAAATAAATGAGATTGGAAGGGTCAAAATGGGTTATTTATTTAAAACAATTCAACTAAAACTCATCCATTTAATAAATAGAATTAAACAGGTTGGATTGAATTAGATATGGGTTGGACAAATGAACCCAACCATCGCCTTTACTTCATCTTCTTCTTCTGCTTTTTTTTTTTTTTTTTCAATGACGGCAACAGTGATAGTGGTAGAGAGTGGCGGCGTTGGTGGTGTTGGAGTAACAGTGGTGGCGTTGGAGTGGTAATGGTGGTTGTGATGGTAATAGTGATAGTGATAGAGTGGCCACAGTGGTGGTAGGGTGGTGGTAATGATAAAGTGGGGGCAACAACGATAGTAATGGTAGTGGTAGAGGTAGAGGTAGTGGTTTCCATTTAAACGAGTTTAAATGATATTGGGTTTATAATGAGCAACTCATTTAAATCCATTTATAAATTTAGATGGGTTTATATGGATTTTAAATGGGTACAATTGGGCGGGTTCATGTGTTTGGGCTGGATTTACCACTCCACCACTACCCCTACTACCACCTACTCTAATACCATTAACACCGTTACCGCCATTTTACCACTACCACTACTACTATCACTACCACTACCACTATGACTACTATCATTACCGCCACTCCATCACCACAGCCACAGTTATCACCATCGCTACTCCACTACTGCTACGCCACCACCACCGCCGTCACCGCCACCACCACCTCATCTTCCACTACCACACCACCATCACCACCTCATCTTCCACTACCACTACCACTACCATTACCACTACCATTACTCCACAACCATCATCGTCGTCACCACCGCTCCACCATTAGCACTACAACCATCACCATATCCCTACCACTCCACCGCTACTCCATTACCACCACTACCAATACCGCAGCTGCCGCCGCTACCACCACCACTCCACTGTCACCACTACCACCGTTACTACCACTCCACTACCACAACCTCTACCACTGCCACTCCACCACCACCACTCCCTCATCCACCATCTACCTCCACCACCACAACCGTTATCGCCGTTGTTGTTAGAAAAAAAAAAAAAAGACAAAATTAATGACCCATTTATTTATTAAATGAGCGAGTTTATATTAAATTATTTTAAATACATAACTCGTCTTGACCGGACCAAATCAACCCATTTTCTTCGTCTATTCTAACCATGGACCTCAATCGGGTTTAATTTGGCCCAAATTTGTACTTGAAGCAAGACGTTTTTTATCAAATTCAAAATTTATTAAAAAATATAATATAAAAATTTGAAGTGTACTGGGTGTCGCTATAATTGGTTAAAATCACATTTTGAATAACGTTAGGAATTATGAAAAAGATATTATCAAATACTTCATTAAAATTCTGCACCTTTAAATTACACATAAAATAAAATATTATACATTAATCAAACAATAAAAAATCTTCCTGAAATTTTGTTCATGATCCTAGCATTAAAACACCTTTGAATTACACCTAAAATAAAACACCATACACTAATAAAATAATAAAAAATCTTCCTGAAATTTTTCTCATAATCATAGCATTAAAATACAAAATTATATTCGTCACTAGACTCCATTTCTCTTCACTCACTCTCTCTCTCTCTCTCGTCTTCCATCCTTGTCGCTCATAGTCAATTTCTCCTTTTTGTTTTCTCTTTCGGTTAAATTGCAAAATCCCAATAAAAACAAAGGTAAAATCTAGAATAATGTACATATATATAGAATTCGTCTATATTAATCTAAGACATGCAACATTATGATTTCACTTAAAGAATGAGTTGTTTTCAAGAATTGTTATTGTTTAAAGAATAATTATGAGAACATAATTGTATATAGGCATGATTGTATATATATTAGGGATGATTGTGTATATATATATTAGGCATGATTGTGTATATATTAGGCATGGTTCTGTATTTCCTTTTTGGTTTAGGCGTTAGGGTTATATAAACTACGGTCTTGGTGTAATGGAAATACAAGTTGAATATGTATAAAACTTACATGGTATCAGAGCAGGTTGAGAAACGCTAATGTCGTCGATCTCTCTCCTCTCAGACTTGGTTGTTGATCGCTTTTTGCTTCATCTATCATCGCCAGAGTCTTCTCATTAGCTCTATCTCGGTTCACGACCTCTCTCTTTCCCTCGCACCTAGTTGTTGGTCGGCTTTTTATGCCGCCGATCATCGTGATTCGTCGGATCTGTTGGCCTCGACTTGATCGCAAAGGCTTTTCCTATCTCTCTCTCTGCTTGTATGTTTCTCTTTAGCCTCTCTCTCTGTGTTCATTTATTTGTTTTCAGTCTCTCTCTACTTATTACTCTTTGGCCTATTAATTCTCTCTTTAATCTATCCCTGCTATATTATAATGACAAACACCAAAATCCAAGCCATCAGATGTAAACTTAGTGGTGCCAATTATGCTTATTAGGCTAGTGTTATGAACAATTTTCTTCTTGGTCAGAAAAAATAGGGCTACGTTTCTGGTTCTGTTCCTCGTCCATTGGACCCAAAACAAGAAGGATATCTAACTTCTTATGACACTTGAGATTTTGATAATGCCCAAGTCCTGACCTGGTTTCATAATTCTGTGGATGACCGTATTTGAATGATGTTTTCCAAATACAGTATTGTTAAGGATGTGTGGGACTATATATTAGGTGTGTATCAGCAGTCCAACTTTGCCAAATGGTATGAGTTGGAAACAACTATTCAGAGTGCTCTTTAGCGGGATCAATCTATTCAAGACTTCTACATTGAGATGACAGGTCTCTGGGATCAGTTGGCTCTCATGGAACCATCTAGCCTCAAGGCCTTAGACGCTTATGTTGAGTTTCGGGAGCAAGGTCGTTTAATGCAATTCTTAACGGCTCTCTCCCATCAATATGAGGCTATTCGTGGTGGCATCCTTTATCGGTCTCCTCTTACCTATGTGGATACTATTGTTCGTGAGCTCCTCTTTGAGGAAACACGTCTTAAGATTTGCCACCAAACTCGTTTCCATCTCTTCGAGCTCTTACTCAGCCTCATATGTTGTCGACCCCACCACCTTATTAGTTTCAGGGCAATGTGAGGCCTAAGAAGGGGCCACTAGCCACTGATGAGTGTGTTTTTTACCATCAGATGGGCCATTAGTAGTACAACTGTCCCAAGAATGGACGTTAGTCTTTCATCTTTGCGCCTCGCATACGCTTTCGACCTCCGCTACTTATACTACATCCGCTTCCGGCTTCGATTCGACGAAGGCCCTTGCATGTCCAGATGGCTCAACTTCAAGATCTCCGCCCACCTCCCATCCATCCTCATCCTCCTTTGCTATCATCTCTCTTCAGTCAGGTTTGTTTGGGTCCTCTTCAGCTATCTCCTCTTTTGTCTGGCTTTTTTACTCTGGTGCCTCTCATCATATGACTCCTTACATTTTCTTACTTCAAAACTGTCACCCCCCTCTCTCATATTATTGTTAATACTGCTAATGGGTCTAGTATGACTGTTCTATCTATTGGGTCTGTCTTACCCTCTGCCATGTCTATTGTTACTATTCTTTCGGTTCTTTATGTTCCTTAACTATCTGTTAGTTTATTATTAATAAATCAACTTGATACTTCTGGTTTTGATGTTATCTCTTCCTTTTCTGTCTATTGTGTGCAGAATCGAGCATCTAAGAAGTAGATTGGGGCCGGTCGTAGAGTTGGAGATCTCTATGTAGTAAAAAGCTTGCATCTCCCTCTATCCACCTCTCCAGTTGCTTTTTCCTCGTTTCAAATAGATTCTTAATCGAGTTAGTTTTACATATGGCATTCTCGCCTAGGTCATTTGTCTGTTGATTGCTTACGGTCTTTAGCTCAGTCAAAATTATTGGATAAAGTTTCTCCTAGTTAAATTGATGAACGTCGAGGGTGTAAACTTGCCAAAATGTCAGCTTTACCTTTTACTAAAAGTACTTCAGCTTCTATTTCTCCATTTTCTCTTGGGCATACTGATGTCTGGAAACCCTCTTTTGTTCTCATTAAAGGGGATTCCTCATACTATGTGTCTTTTGTTGATGATTACTTTTGTTATACTTGAGTTTATCTTATGACTCATAAATCTGACTTCTACCAAATATATCGTACATTTCAGTCTATGATCACTACACAGTTTGGGGCTACCATTAAATTGTTACGATCTGCTTGGGTGGGGAATATTTTAAAACTGAGTTCTGTGAGTATTTGGCCAATTTGGGTAGCATTCACCAAACTTCTCGTACTGATACACCTGCTCAAAATGGTCAAGTCCAACGTAAACACCGTCATCTCCTTAATACAACTAAGTTTCTTCTTCTCTTTGCCTCAGTTCCAGCTTCGTTTTGAGGAGAGACGGTTCTTACTGCTGCTTTTCTTCTTAACCGCATGCCTATTCCCTTCTTTCTGGTCGATCTCCTTGTGAGACTCTGTTCTCTCAACTTCCCAATTACTCCCTCCTTTGTGTGTTTGGGTCTGCTTGTTTTGTTCTTCTTCCCCGTAATGATTGGAGCAAACTTAGTGTCCGGTCTATCATATGTGTCTTTTTGGGTTATAGTCTTACTCAGAAAGGCTATCGGTCTTACGACCCTATTTCCCATCGTCTTTACGTCTCCTATCATGTTTCTTTTCTCGAACGTTTGCCTTACTTTCAACTTCCTCCTATCACTGCTCCAGTTTTCAAAGAGGATTTGATTCACATTGATCTATTTCCTTCTGATGTCCCTCCTAATGAGTACATCTCTATTGTTCCCCATGACCTTACTCCATTTTCTCTCAGATTCTCCCAACCTATTCCTTCTCATCGTTCTTTATTGTTAGTTTATTCTCGTCACCAAGCTCTTCCTCCACTAGTTGTCTCTATTCCTACGGTTGATCCTGCTACTTCTGACGACTCTGATCCTGGTGCACACTGATATCCTACTTGAGCACATCATCCACCAAACAAGTTGGGTTGGTTTAATACATTTTTTTTGCTTCCTATTGTACTTTTTTGTTTACTATTTATTCTTTTTCAGAACCTTAGTCTTACAAGAAGGCCTGTCAGGATCCCCATTGGATTCAAGCTATAGAGGATGAGTTGTCTACTTTACAAAAAATTAGTACTTGGGAGTTAGTTCATTTGCTCATGGTAAAATATGGTTGGTTGCAAATGGATCTACAAAGTCAAGACTAACTCTGATGGTTCTTTTGAGTGCTACAAAGCTCGCCTGGTTGCCAAAAGTTTCCCATAGAAGTATGGTATTGATTATGAAGAGACATTTGCCTCTGTTGCCAAGATGACTACTATTCGTACTTTGATATCTGTTGCTGCAGTTCGTCATTGGCCAATGAGGTTATTCACCATGCCAGTCCTACTGACACTAAGATTTCTGATACCCCCATTAAGCTTAATGTGAAGCTTAACACTACTAATGGTGTCCCACTGGATGATCTAATTTTGTATCGCGAGCTTGTGGGCTACTTAGTCTATTTGACCATTACTCGTCCTGATCTTGCCTATGTTGTTCTTGTGGTTAGCTAGTTCATTTCTGCTCCTCGTTCTCTGCACTAGGCTGCTTTGGTTCGGATTCTTCGTTATCTTCACGATACTATCTTTCAAGGCTTGTTATTGTCTTCTACTTTTCCTTAGATTTGGTGGCTTATGCTGATACTGATTGAGCTGGTGATGTTACTGATTGTAAGTCTACTTTTTGTTTTTATCTGTTTTTTGGTGATTTCTTGATTTCTTGGAAAAATAAAAAACAAACTGTTGTTGCCCATTCTACTGCCGAAGCTGAGTACCGTGCTATGGCTCATGCTACTGCTAAGATTGTCTGGCTTCGTTGTCTCCTCTCTGCCTTGGGCATTCTGCACTCCTCTCCGACGTCTCTCCACTATGACAACAGCAGTGCTATTCAGATTGCCCATAACACTGTTTTCCATGAACGCACGAAGTACATTGAGATTGATTGTCACTTCGTCTGTCACACATTCAGTCTGGCTCTATCTTACTTTCTTTTGTCCATTTGGCTTTACAGCTTGCTAACTTCTTTATCAAGATTCATACCACTGCTCGTTTTCAGTTTCTTCTTAACAAACTCTTCGTGTTTTTGGCTAAAACACCTTAAGTTTAAGCGGGGTTGAGAGAATATAATCGTATATAGGCATTCTTGTGTATATATTAGGGATGATTGTGTTTATATATATATATATATTAGGCATGATTGTGTATGTATGAGGCAAGATAGGGCGGGGGTCAAGTGCCCTCGCTTTTGAATGTTTTTTTTTTTTTGGTTATTACCATGTATAAAGTGTATTCTCTTTTTTTTCTTAACATGTTCTTTGGCTAAGGATTTATTATATTGTTCACAACAAGTAGTTATTTGATGCTTAGGACATTATGTGGTATTATTTATATAGTAGTTTAAATCAATAGTGTAGCAAAAAATATTATAAATTGGATATAATGAATTCATTATTTTCAAGTAGTTGACATACCACTTAGTGTGATTTGTGATTTTCTATGCTTTGAGCATCACGTAGGTAACACCATATGGTACTCTAAGACTGTTTAATAATTTTTATTCAAAACACATCATTTATAAGTAATGTCATCTCTTTAATATTTTTCTGTCAAACGAAAATTAAATAGATTTTATAATAATTTGTGCTATAAATGATGTGTTTTTATTTTTTAAAATTAAGAATTTTGATCCATAATTTTTTGTGCTAAAATTGCAAACTTACATTATCATCCCACACCGAGCTATTCCACACTATTATAGAATTTTGATTTGTTCTTATTAATAATGAATATGTAATTTTGTTATGTTTAAATTTATCTCATAAAATTATAATTATCTTAATGTTGCTCATGCTTTTTTTTAAATAAAAAATTATAATTAATAAGTGCCCCCTCTAACCTAATTTCCTAGCTCCGCCACTGATTGTGTATATATTAGGCATGGTTCTGTATTTCCTTTTTGGTTTAGGCGTTAGGGTTATATAAACTACGGTCTTGATGTAATTGAAATATAAGTTGAATATACAGAAAACTTACAGTATAATGGTTTCTTTTTCTGTTTGTTTTGATGGCACTACCTAATTCTGTATTTAAAACTGAGCCCTCGAGCTCTCTAGTTCTCTTGTTAATATTCTTTATTTTTCCAAAGTTGAAAGGAATTGATCTTGGGATTTTTTTGTCAAAATTGGATGAAACTTTTACCTTTCTTTTTCTGTGTGTTAGAAAGACTTTTTAAAAGGCAAGATTGTCTCCATGATTAGGTTAATGTAGAAAGTTTGAAATGCTGGTTAGATTTCTAATATCATATCATAATTTGAATTTAAAGGGAAAGATTCAGATATGAAGGTTATATTTTTATTTATTTTTTTGATCCACGTATGAAGGTTTTATATATGTTGGTTCTTAATGTTTTGTCCAAAAAGCTAAGTATGCCTTGTTTTGGAAATTCGGCGTGTTTTGGGTGTGTCATTGTCAATTTGTAATTAGGAGTTGTGAAAAAGCATGTTTCATGAATCATGGGTGGCTCACATCAATTTACGGATAGATGATATTTTAGAATTATAATTAAAATGATCGCCTGAGCATGTTTACAGATACAAGAATTCTAATTTGTTTAGAATCTGCTACCTTTAGGAAAAAGGGTGCTTCTCTGCAGGATTGTATTTTACTTTCCTTTTGTTTGATGGGTAATATTATTGTGGTGTAATTTTTCCAACTAATTTACGTTATTTCTTTCTTTTGGTTGTAGATTTGTATTTTTGAGTCAGAATTGATTGAAATGTTGGTAAGTGGCAATTTTTTTTTTTTTTTTTTTTGTTGGCGAATCTTGTTTATAGACATGTATCTATAACGTGATACATTTTATTTATAGCGTCACATTGTTAGTTGCAAGTACTTCACAGATGATGACACTAACCTTCTCAGCTCGAGTATCCTTCCCAAGGGACCCAAGATAGTTATTAAGCGTTATAATGATTTCAGGATATATCAAATTGTCCTCCATAGTTCAAAACACTTAATGCATAAATATTTTCTGCGATCATTTTATGGCGATAATTCACTTGGCAGTGGTAGTTCGATCATATATGAGTCGTACAACATGACTTTGACATACTATTTGAAATATTTGAACACTCAACGCTGGCCCATGATTTCATATGACAAGGTTCCTTTCGTCAGGGGATTACATTTGTAGCTTGGAGAAAAAGCCCATTATTTGATTAGGTATACCTGTATATAATGTAATTTAGATTGTGATAGATAAAATTTAGGCATTGAGCATAACTTAATTTGAAATTGTTTCTTTGTATGTGCCTGTTAAAGTTCATGTTGGATTTACATAATCAAGATCTTGTGACTGCTGGATTTAACGAGAATAATGTTGTGGTTAATGATACTGTAAAGTTCTTTGATCTAATAACCAAACCATGTACAATTTTTGGAGTGACCAATGACCTTTTATGCTTAGAATTTTTAGTTCGTAATGTTATTTTGGATGGAATGGATGTGCCAACAGAGATGGAAGATTTCTTAAACCTTCTCGTTAATTGGAGGTATTTTTAAGGTAGTTTTTTTATACATTTCCAAATTATTGATGGTTCTTTCTTTTCTTTATTTAACCGTCATTATTATATTTCAAATTATCTTTTCCACCACCCCCTCATCTACCATCACCACCACCACCACCACTGTTATCGCCGTTGTTGTTGGGGGGGAAAAAAAAGAAAAAAAAAGAAGATAAAATTAATGACCCATTTATTTATTAAATGAGCGAGTTTATATTAAATTATTTTAAATACATAAGTTGTCTTGACCCGACCAAATCAACCCATTTGCTTCATCTATTCTAACCATGGACACATGGTCCTTAATCGGGTTTAATTTGGCCCAAATTTGTAATTGAAGTAAGACCTTTTTTATTAAATTAAAAATTTATTTAAAAATATAATATAAAAATTTGAAGTGTACTGGGTGTCGCTATAATTGGTTAGAATCACATTTAATGTTCGGAATTATGAAAAAGATATTATGGAATACTTCATGAAAATTCTGGACCTTTAAATTACACATAAAATAAAATATCATACACTAATCAAACAATAGAAAATCTTCCTAAATTTTTTTTTATGATCTTAGCATTAAAGCACCTTAGAATTACACCTAAAATAAAATACCATAAACTAATGAAATAATAAAAATTCTTCCTAAAATTTTTCTCATAATCATACCATTAAAATACAAAATTATATCTTACTAGACTCCATTTCTCTTGGCTCCTCTCTCTCTCTCTCTCTCTCTCGCCTTCCATCCCCGCCACTCACAAGAATTTCTCCTTTCTCTCTTCTCACGATTGAATTGCAGAATCCCAATAAAAACACTAATAAAATTGTGAATAATGTACATATATATAGAATTCGTTTATATTGATCTATTACATGCAACATTATGATTTCACTTAAAGAATGAGATATTTTTAAGAACTATTATGGTTTAAAGAATAATTGTGAGAATATAATTGCATATAGGCATGATTGTGTATATATTAGGGATGATTGTGTATATATTAGGCATGGTTCTCAGATTTCCTTTTGGTTTAGGCATTAGGTTATATAAACTAGCCTTGATGTAATTGAAATACAAGTTGAATATACAAAACTGACATGGTATCAGAGCAGGTTGAGAAACCCTAGCGTTGTCAATCTCTTTCCTCTCAGACCTAGTTTTTTATCAAAGCTCTTTGCTTCATCTATCGTCAGTCGTGAGGTTTCTCCTTGGCTCTATCTAGTTCACAACCTCTCTTTCCTCACCCGGTTGTCGGTTGAAGCTCCTTGCATCGCCAATCATCGTGGGTTCATCGAGTCTATTGGCCTCGACTTGATCGCAAGGGCTTTTCGCCTCTCTCTCTCTCTCTCTCTCTCTCTATGTTCATTTGTTTCTTTTAGTCTCTCTCGCTTATTACTCTTTGACCTATTAATTCTCTCTTTAATATAACCCTGCGCTATAATAATGACGGACACCAAAATCCAAGACATTAGATGTAAACTTATTGGTGCCAATTATGCTTATTGGGCTAGTGTTATAAAGAATTTTTTTCTTGGTCAAAAAAAGTGGGCTATATTCTGGTTCTGTTCCTCGTCCATTGGACCTGAAATAAGAAGGATATTTGACTTCCTGTAACATTTGGGATTGTCATAATGTCCAAGTTCTAACCTAGCTTAATAATTCTGTGGATGATCGTATTGGAATGATGTTTTCCAAATACAGTATTACTAATGAGTGTGGGACTATTTATTAAGTGTGTATCAGTTATCCAACTTTGCCAAACGGTATGAGTTTGAAATAGCTATTCAGAGTGCTCGTCAGCGGGATCAATTTATTTAGGACTTCTACATTGAGAAAACAGGTCTCTCGGATCAGTTGGCTCTCATGGAACCATCTAGCCTCAAGGCACTAGAAGCTAATGTTGAGTTTCGAGAGCAAAGTCAGTTAGTGCAGTTCTTAACGACTCTCTCCCCTCAGTATGAGGCTATTCGTGGTGGCATCTTTCATCGGTCTCCTCTTCCCTCTGTGGATGCTATTGTTCGTGAGCTCCTCTCCGAGGAAACGCGTCTTAAGACGGCCAGTTAGACTTTGTCTCCATATGTCTTCTTGGCTCTTACTCAGCCTCTTCTATTGTCGACCCCACCACATCATCAGCTTCAGGGCAATGTGAAGCCCAAGAAAAGGCCATTAGCCTCTGATGAGTGTGCTTTTTTCCATCAGAAGGGCCATTAGAAGTACAACTATCCCAAGAAGGGACGTCAGTCTGCTCAGTCTTCTCAGCCGCCACAAACACAATTTCGACCTTCTGCTACTTATACTGCATCTACTCCAACTTCTAATCTTAACTTGACGTCCTTGCGTGCCTAGATGGCTCAGCTTCAGCATCTCCTGTCCACCTCCCAGCCATCTTCATCTGCCTCTACTCTCACCTCTTTTCAGTTAGGTTTGTTTGGGTCCTCTTCAGGTATCTCCTCTTCTGTCTGACTTTTTGACTCTAGTGTCTCTCATCATATGACTCCTCACCTTTCCTTACTTTAAAACTGTCTCCCCCCTCCCTCTCATATTACTGTTAATACTGCTAATTGGTCTGGTATGCCTGTTTTATCTAGAGGTCTTTCTTACCATTTGCCATGTCTATTGTTATTATTCTCTTTGTTCTTTATGTTCTTCAACTATCTGTCAATTTTTTAGCTATCAGTGACTTGATACTTCTAGTTTTGATATTATATTTTCCTCTTCTGTCTATTGTGTGTTGGATTGAGTGTCCAAAAAGCATATTGGGACCGATGGTAAAGCTGGAGATCTATGTGGTAGAAAGTTTGAATCTCTCTATATCCACCTCTCTAGTTGCTTTTTTCTCATCTCAGTTAGATTCTCAGTCGAGTCAGTTTTACTTATGGCATTCTCATCTAGGTCATTTGTCTATTGACTGCTTACGGTATTTAGCTCAGTCAGGATTATTGAGTAAAGTTTCTCCTAGTCAAATTGATGAATGTCGGGGGTGTAAACTTGCCAAAATGTCAGCTTTACCTTTTAATAAAAGTACTTCAGTTTTTGTTTTTCTATTTTCTCTTGTGCATACTGATGTCTGGGAAGCCTCTCATGTTCTCACTAAAGGGGGTTTCTCATACTATGTGTCTTTTGTTGATAATTACATCCATTATACTTGGGTTTATCTTATGACTCATAAATCTGACTTCTACCAAATATGTCGTACATTTCAGTCTATGATGACTACACAGTTTGGGGCTACCATTAAATTGTTATGATCTGACTTGGGTGGGGAGTATTTTAAAACTGAGTTCTGTGAGTATGTGGCCAATTTGGGTACCATTCACCAAACTTCTTGTACTAATACACCTACTAAAAATGGTTGAGCCGAGCGTAAACACTGTCATCTCCTTGAGACAACTAGGTCTCTTCTTATCTCTACCTCAATTCCAGCTTCATTTTGAGGAGAGGCAGTTCTTATGACTGCTTTTCTTCTTAACCGCATGCCTACTTCCTTTCTTTCTGGTCAGTCTCTTTATGAGGCTCTGTTCTCTTAACTTCCCAATTACTCCATCCTTCGTGTGTTTGGGTCTGCTTGTTTTGTCTTTATTTCCCTTAAAGATCGGACGAAACTTAGTGTCCAATCTGTTCTATATGTCTTTTGGGTTATAGTCTTATTCAGAAAGGCTATCGGTGTTACAACCCTATTTCTCGTCGTCTTTACGTCTCCCGTCATGTTTATTTTCTTGAATGCCTACCTTACTTTCAGCTTCCTCCTATCATTACAAAGAGGATTTGGTTAACATTGATCCATTTCCTTCTGAGATCCCTCTTGATGAGTATATCTCTACTGTTTCCCATGATCTTACTCCATTTTCTTCTCCTTCTCCTCAGCATGCTCCTTTTCCTCCTCCTCCGCTGTTAGTTTATTCTCATCGCCAAGCTCTTCCTCCACCAATTGGCTCTACTCCTACTACTGATCCTCCTGCTTCTAACGAATCTGATCCTGCTGCACACCGATATCCTACTCGAGCGCGTTATCCTCCAAACAGGTTAGGTTGGTTTAATACATGTTTTTCTACTTTCTATCATACTTTTTTGTCTACTATTAATTCTTTTTCAAAACCTCAATCTTACAAGAAGGCCTGTCAGGATCCTCATTGGATTCAAGCTATGGAGGATGAGCTGTCTGCTTTACAGAAAACTAGTACTTGGGAGTTGGTTCCTTTTCCTGTTGGTAAGAATTTGGTTGGTTACAAATGGGTCTACAAAGTCAAGACTCACTCTGATGATTCTCTTGAGCGTTACAAAGCTCGCCTGGTTGCCAAAGGTTTCTCACAAGAGTATGGTATTGATTATGAGAAGACATTTGCCCCTGTTGCCAAGATGACTACTGTTCGTACTTTGATATCTATTGTTGCTGTTCATCATTGGCCTCTTTATCAGATGGATGTTAAGAATGCTTTTCTTAATGGCCATCTCACTAAAGAGGTTTACATGCATCTTCCTCTTGGTCTTTCTCATTCCTCAGGACTTGTTTGTCGCCTTCTTGTGCTCAGATGGTTTGAAGCAATCTCCTTGTGCTTGGTATGATCGCTTTCAGATAGCTGTTGTTGAGCTTGGGTTTCATCCGTGTGACCAAGACTCTGCCTTATTTCTTCTTCACACCTCTACTAGTTTTGTTGCCTTATTACTGTATATGGATGATATGATCATTACTGGGTCTAACACTCTTACTATCTCTCGAGGTCAAGCAAAGATTCTTCTACACTTTTGAAATGAAAGATCTGGGACCATTACGGTATTTTCTCAGTATTGAGGTAGTTTCTTCTCCCAAGGACTACTTTCTATCTCAGGCCAAGTATGCCAATAAGGTTATTCACCGTGCCAATATTACTGACACTAAGATTTCTAATACCCCCATTGAGCTTAATGTGAAACTTAACACTACTAATGGTGTCCTATTGGATGATCCTACTTTGTATCGCGAGCTTGTGGGCTGCTTAGTCTATTTGATCATTACTTATCATGATCTTGCCTATGCTGTTCATGTAGTTAGCCAGCTCATTTCTGCTTCTCGTTCTCCGCATTGGGCTGCTTTGATTCAGTTTCTTCGTTATCTCTGAGGTACTATCTTCCAAGGCTTGTTGTTGTCTTCTACTTCCTTGGATTTGGTGGCTTATGCCGATGCTGTTAGGCTAGTGATGTTACTGATCGTAAGTCCACTTTTGGTTTCTGTCTGTTTCTTGGTGATTCTTTGATTTCTTGCAAAAACAAGAAACAAACTCTTCTTTCCCATTCTACTACCGAAGCTGAGTACCATGCTATGGCTCATGCTACAGCTGAGGTTGTCTGGCTTTGTTGTCTCCTCTCTGCCTAGGGCATTCCTCAGTCCTCTCCAACGTCTCTCTATTGTGACAACTGCGGTACTATTCAAATTGCCCATAACACTGTTTTCCATAAACGCACAAAACACATTGAGATTGATTGTCACTTCGTCCATCAGCTCCTCTAGTCTAGCTTTATCTTGCTTTCTTTTGTCCCTTCAGCTCTATAGCATGCTGACTTCTTCACCAAGATTCTCCTTGTTTTTGGCTAAAACACCATAAGTTTGAGCAGGGATGAGAGAATATAATCATTTATAAGCATGCTTGTGTATAGGGCTGCAAATGAACCGAGCTATTCATGAACAAGCTTGGCTCGGCTTGGCTCATTTACTAAATGAGCCAAGCTCGAGCTCGAATATTAGGCTCATTTAATAAACGAGCCGAGCTCCAGCTCGCACAAGCTCGGCTCGTCAAGCTTGGTTCGTTTATCTTTTTTTAAATTATATAATAAATATATTATTTATATATTAAATAATATAAATAATTGTATAAATACATTATTTATTTATTAAATAATATAAATAATATTAAAAAAAATTATCAAGTTGAGCCGAGCCGAGCTTGAGCTCAATAAACAAGCTCGACAAGTAAACGAGCCAAGCTCGAGCTCAGCAAAACTCGGCTCGGCTCGGTTCGTTTGCAACCCTACTTGTGTATATATTAGAGATGATTGTGTATATATTAGGCATGGTTCTGTTTTTCTTTTTTGGTTTAGGCGTTAGGGTTATATAAACTACAGTCTTGACGTAATTAAAATACAAGTTGAATATACATAAAACTTGTAGTATAATGGTTTCTTTTTCTGTTTGTTTTGATGGCACTCCCTGATTTTGCATTTGAAACAAAACCCTCGAACTCTCTAGTTCTCTTATTAATGTTCATTATTTTTTCAAAGTTAAAGGAATTGATCTTAGAATTTTTTTGTCAAAATTGGATGAAACTTTTACCTTTCTTTTTCTGCGTTAGAAAGACTTTTTAAAAGGCAAGATTGTCACCATGATTAGGTCAATGTAGAGAGTTTGAAATGCTAGTTAGATTTCTAATATCATATCATAATTTGAATTTAAAAGGAAAGATTCAGATATTAAGGTTTTTTTTTTTTTTTTGATCCGCATATGAAGGTTTTATATATGTTGGTTCTTGATGTTTTGTCCAAAAAGTTAAGTATGCCATGTTTTGGAAATTTGGCGGGTTTTGGTTGTATCATTGTCAATTCGTAATTAGGAGTTATGAAAGAGAATGTTTCATGAATCATGGATGGGTCACATCAATTTGAGGGTAGATGATATTTTAGAATTATAATTAAAATGGTCAGCTGAGCATGTTTACAAATGCAAGAATTCTAATTTGTTTAAAATCTGCTACCTTTAGGAAAAGGGGTGCTTCTCTGCAGGATTGTAATTTACTTTCTTTTTGTTTGATGGGTAATATTATTGTAGTGTAATTTTTAACTCATTTATGTTATTTCTTTCTTTTGCTGCAGATTTGTATTTTTTGAGTTGTAATTATGCAATGTTGGTAAGTGACAAATTTTTTTTTTTTTTTTGGTTGTTGGTGAATCTTGTTTATGGACATGTATCTATAACGTCATTCATTTTATTTACAACGTCACATTGTTAGTTGCAATTATTTCACAGATGATGACACTAACCTTGTTAGCCCAAGTATCCTTCCCAAGGGACCTGAGATAGTTATTAAGCGTTATGATGATTTTAAGATATATCAAGTTGACCTCCATAGTTCAAAACACTTAATGCATAGATATTTTCTGCTATCATTTTCTGGCAACAGTTCACTTGGCAGTAGTTGTTCGATCATATATGAGTCGTACGACACGACTTTGACAAACTATTTGAAATATTTGAATACTCGACGCTGGCCTATGATTTCATATAACAAGGTTCCTTTCGTTAGGGGATTACATTTGTAGCTCGGAGAAAAATCCCGTTATTTGATTTGGTAGACCTGTATATAATGTAATTTAAATTTTGATAAATAAAATTTAGGAATTTAGCATAACTTAATTTGAAATTTTTCCTTTGTAGGTGTTTGTTGAAGTTCATATTGGATTTACATAATCAAGATCTTGTGAATACTGGATTTAACGAGAATAATGTTGTAGTGGTTAATAATACTCCTAAGTTCTTCGATCTAATAACAAAACCATGTACAATTTCTGGAGTGACCGATGACCTTTTGTGCTTAGAATTTTTAGTTTGTAATGTTATTTTGGATAGAATGGATGTGCCAACAGAGCTGGAAGATTTCTTAAACCTTCTCGTTAATTGGAGGTATTTTTAATGTAGTTCTTTTTTATACATTTCCAAATTATTGATGGTTCTTTATTTTCTTTATTTAACTGTCTTTATTATATTTTAAATTATCTCTTCACCACCCCTCATCTACCATCACTACCGCCACCTCCAAGCTATCGCAATTGTTGTTAGGAAAAGAAAAGAAAAAAAAGAAGATAAAATTAATGATCAGAGACACCCCATTTTTGACCGACCTTAAGACTCAGACGCCACCGATTGAGCGCTTGGTGATGTTGCATATCAGGCTCGCTCAAGTCTCAGAGTCGCAGCCTGCGCGCCTCCCGACTTCCGAACTCTCTTCAGGCCTTGTCTCTGCGAACCAGATTCGGTTTTCTCTGTTTTCTTTCCGAGGGAGGAGTGGTCCTCAGAGGCTATCTCTCGGTGGTCAGAGGTTACATTTCGTGGGTCAGGCCATTTTTCCCATTTCGAGCCTTGCTCCTTGAGCCGCCAGCCATGTGCCTCGGCTCGGGACCGCCTAACCATCTCCGATTTCTCCGGTTTTGGCATGCACTTCTGTTTTATCATTCCGAGGAACACTGGCCTTCGATGCCCACTTCAGGTCAATGCCACCTTGCTCAGAGTCGGTTTTGGGACCCGACCGCGTGATTTGGGCCCCGAGCATTCATTTTGCGTCGGTTTTCTCTGAGTTTTGGCAGGATCCTCTGCTTTGTCATTCCGTGGGACACTCGGGTCGCAGATACCACTTCGCTGCCAGACGCCACTTTCGTGCTTCATACGGTTTCGGGACCGAATCACGCGGTTTAGCCCCGAGCGCTCATTTCTCATTAGTTTTGTTCAAATTTGGAAGGTACCTCTGCTTCAACACTGTGAAGATCATCGGGGGTGGAGGCCAGCAATTATCCCAGATAACCGCTCCTCCATGCCTGCTTTTGCTCACTTCCGCCAATGTTGAACACCCGGGAATATTTTCTTCCCACCAAAGCTACATATCTGTGATCGGGGACATGGGAGAACCCTAAAACTACCGGGTCGGCCAAAGAATTGTGGATTTCATTTTTGAGCCTCTCCTTCAAGTCCTATGTTGTAACTCCTGTTTCAGTGTTGCCAATTTCCGACCTTGGAACCTTGTTCCACACATCTGGGAGGACACCATTGCATGCTGGTCGGCCAGAAAATTTGGACTTTAGTTTTGGGCCATGGCCGGCCAAGGTGAGTGGTGGTCGATCAGCTTGGGGTGGCCGGGCCACCTCCTGTAAACCTACCTCGGCCACTTTCCACCTCTTTCCAATGTCCGATATTTTTCAAAATATCCCGGGCATCCGGGGGATATTTTGGGAGGGAAAGCTTGGGTGCTTTTCCCTCCCCTTTTACACCATTTTCTTGCCTATTTAAAGGGTCCAACTCCTCTTTTGCTAGGGTTGGAACAATTGACCTCAATACTTCATCTTCCCTAACCTCTATTTTCATAGCCAAAAGCTCAAAAACCTTCAAGCTTCCTAGCTAATTCCTTCATCAACCCTAAGCTCCACCATCACCACCTCCATTCCAGCAGCAAAGGGGTGTTTTCCAGAGGCCAAAAAGCAACAAATTGAAGCCAAGAGGTAGCAAAAGACTTGTCTCCAAGGGTAAGCCACTAATTCCCTCTTTCTAGCATAATTTTCCATCAATTCTTTGCCCTATTTCCTTTTTGTTTTGGGCTCCGACCCTTACTGGTTTTAGGCTTATTTTGAGCCCCTCTACAACATTGTAGGAGGGCTCAACCTCATTTGGTGTCTCCATGATATACTTCCTTCAATATCACTCTTTAGGCCATTGTTTTGCATGCTTTATTTGCCTTATGAGTAATCTGATTTCGAGACTGATGTGAACTGTTAGTGGGCTTATATTGAGCCCCTCTTCAACATTGAAGAAGGGATCCATTATGTTTGGCTTCTCTATCATGCACTTCCTTTGAAATTCTTCTATTTTACCGTAAAATTGCATGATTGTTTTGGCCTATTTTTAATCTGAGTTGGAGCATGAAACATACTGATATTGTGCTTATTTTGAGCCCCTCTTCAACATTGAAGAAGGGCTCAACCTGGTTTTCTTGCTCTACATATCACTTGCTTTGAATTCTTGTTCCACTCCCATTTTGCATGCTTTTTTAAGCTCACCATGCTTCGGATTTCAGCCTTCATCAGGCCTAGAGAGTGCCTTATTTTGGTCCATTCTTCATGCTTTGTTAAGGGTCTTAGGCCATTTGATGATTGGTTTTGGTACTTGTTTTGTAATCCTCCATATTTTCCGTAAAATTGCATGCTTTGTTAGGCTTGCTTAGCTTCGGATTTCAGCCTTCATCAGGCTTAGAAAATGTCTTGTTTTGGTCCATTCTTCAAGTTTTATCAAAGGTCTTAAGTTGTTTGGTCATTGCTTATGATACCTCTCTTTATAGCCCTCTTTTGGCCCAAATTTTGCATGCTATATTTAGTATATCTACACACTGAATTGGAGGCTGTCATCTATTGTAAATGTACATATTTTTGGTCCCTCTTTAGTTTTGTAGAACTGTTTTTTTGGGTTTGAGCATCGTAAATACCACTTGCTTTGTAATTCCCCTCTTTTCCCGTATTTTTGCATGCCATTGTTGCCATATCTATGCTCACAATTTGGCCATGTTTTGTACTGAGAATATGCTATTTTTGGGGCTGCCTTGCTACTGTTTTTGCTTTCATGTGCCAATTTTGCATGTTTAGCATAGTCAGAGGCTATTTCGGCATTTAAAATCACATTTCGATGATTTCATGCTGATTATCATTTCGTATCATTTCGGGCTGTTTTCCCTTCATTTAGTTGCTGAAATTTGGTTTGCATGCTTGCATCTCATTTTCCATGTCATTTCATGCCTTGGTGCATTGCTCGCTTATGCGTGGACACGCATTTCGAGGCACTCGCTTTCATTCATCGGCATCTTATGTGAGTGCGGCTGAGTTCCTCTCATGTTAGTGTAAGACCGACCTGCATTTTTCATGCTCAGACATCATCGCTTTTCATGAAGGCACGATTTCGAGGCACTTTTTTTATCCGACGGCAATTTTATGCGAGTGCGGTGAGGTCCTCTCATGATGGCGTAAGCCCAATTTGCATTCCGTATGCCATTTCATTCCATTTTGTCATCGCTGCTTATGCGTGCCCGTGAGCACGATTTCGAGGCACTTCGTTTTATCTCGATTTTGCATTTCATCATTGTTTCGGTTTGCGTGCTCAGGCACGATTTCGAGGCACTTCGGTTTTATCCGATTTCCATTTCATCATCGCTTTGGTTTACGTGCTCAGGCACGATTTCGAGGCACTTCGTTCAATCCGATTTGCATTTCACCATCGCTTCGCTTTACGCGTGGGCACACATTTCGAGGCATTTTGGTTCTATCCGATTTGCATTTCTATCGCTTTGGTTTACGTGCGGCGGCACGATTTCGAGGCACTTCGGTTTATCCGATTTCATTTCATCATTGCCTCGGATTATGCACCGCTGCACGATTTTGAGGCACTTCGCTTTATCCGATTTATTTCATCATCGCTTTACGTGCTGCGGGCACGATTTCGAGGCACTTCGGTTTTATCCGACTTGCATTTCACATCATCGCTTTTCATGCGTGCCTACGGCACGCTTTTTGAGGCATCTTATTTTCATCTCATTTTCATCCTAATTGTGCATACTAGGTTGTATCTTAGATTGCATTCATGACATCGGTTTATGCGTCTGTGTGCACGCATTTCGAGGTTACTCATTTTCATGGCATTGTGCATGCTATATCACATGTTAGCTGCATTTCATGCATACCATGCATATTGCACGGGAAACGAGGTACATTCCGTACTCCGAGAGACGGAGTGTGTCTCAATTTCCCAAATCACCGACACTCCGGATTACCCATGATGGAGTTAGGTTTTGTTTTAGCATTCATCTGCATTCATCCTATATTGAGTTGTGCAATCCGATTCTCTACCATCATGCATCGGTATGCGTGATTGGTGGCACGAGGATCGAGGCATGCATATATTTGTAAAATACATTGCTATGCCCTTTTCTCGCCTCTCGCAGAAAACCGAGGATCAACAACTTTTGAGTCCGGCAGATTTCGAGAAATATCGCAAACAGAGGCTAATTGGGGCATCCCAAAGGATTTCCGAGGCGCCCAAAGACACACTATTCATCACAAAGAAGGCCCTCGGCTTGCATGCTACCATAACTTTCTTAGTTTAATTTGTTAATTAATTAGGAATTTGTATATTATTTCAGACTGTATATTTCGGACTGTCCTATTCTTTTATTCGGGTCTGTATTATTATTTATTCGGACCCTCTGTGCGAGGGCAATGTTGTAATAAGTGTGGGTGAGTGTGATGTATGTCTTCCAACCCCACGTCTTTCTTTCTCCCTTTTATTTACTTGCTTACGATGGTTAGATATAGGGCATATGTCAATTAGCATACAGTATGACAGCATGTTTGCATCATTCATCTGTTTTTGCACGCACTGCTCGCAAGATCATACAAATCTGATTCAGATTTCAATTCCAAATTGAATACTTGATAGCCGTAGCATTTCACATGCCATGTTTAGAATAGCCGAGCCTCGCTATAGTTGCATTTTGCATGTGTTGCATTAGGCATTTCAAAGACATTTAGGATCATGCATGATTTCTAATCACTGCTTTTGGCTTGAGTACTGGTAAGTTTTATGCTTTAGCATCCTTGCATGCGTGTGAGTGTTGCCATGATTGCATGCTTACCATGAGGCTAAATGCTTATGTGATATAACTGCCTTGAATGCCTGTGGGTGAAGGTTGGGTTATCTGAATTGGGACAATTCATCGACTGTTTGTTTTAAGCCCACTAGATAGTGGCAAAATCATTGTTTTCTTAAGCCCACCTGAGGGTGGCAAATCCGCGTCTTAACCTACTTGCGGGTAGCACCATCAAACCATTTTCAAACAAACAAACATGAGATGTTCGGCCCAATTCAAAGTATTCAATCTATACTTGTATGTCAGGCATCACATAGTAACCTAGGCTAATAACCTAATAAGAACTCACAATGTTTTCAAAAAACAGATATCATGGTTAGTAGAGGCGGTCTTTGATCGGCGAAGGGGTGCTCACGATGTGACCTTCCCCAATCGTACCCAAGTTCCCGAGCCAACTTTGGTGATGACGGATATGTGGCCTTTTGGCACCGAGTCAGGGTTTCCTAAATTTTCCATTTTAAAATATTTAGGTGGCGACTCTGTTATCTGGCAAAGCAGTCCATGTTTGGCACTTCTTTCAAAAAAATCTGCTTTTCTCAAAAACGATTTGCCGGATTTGGACTCTTTGGTTCAAGATTTGGAACCGCGACAAAATCGAGTCCGAACTGTAGCGAGGTCCCTCGCGGGCTTGTTACAATGACCCATTTATTTATTAAATGAGCAAGTTTATGTTAAATTATTTTAAATACATAACTCGTCTTGACCCGACCAAATCGACCCATTTGCTTCATCTATTCTAACCATGGACTCATGGTCCTCAATCGGATTTAATTTGGCCCAAATTTGTAATTGAAGCAAGACATTTTTTATTAAATTTTAAATTTATTAAAAAATATAATATAAAAATTTGAAATGTACTGGGTGTCGCTATAATTGGTTAAAATCACATTTTGAATAATGTTAGGAATTATGAAAAAGATATAATGGAATACTTCATGAAAATTCTACACCTTTTAAATTACACATAAATAAAAATATACTAATCAAACAATAAAAATCCTCCTGAATTTTTTTCATGATCCTAGCATTAAAACACCTTTGAATTACACCTAAAATAAAACACCATACACTAATAAAATAATAAAAAATCTTTCTGAAATTTTTCTCATAATCATAGCATTAAAATACCAAATTACATAAGATTACTAGACTCCATTTCTCTTTGCGTTTTCTCTCTCTCCTCGGTCTTCCATTCCCGCCGCCACAAGAATTTATCCTTTCTGTCTTCTCTTTCGGTTGAATTGTAGAATCCCATTAAAAACACAAGTAAAATCGCGAATAATGTACATATATGTAGAATTCGTTTATATTGATCTAAGACATGCAACATTATGATTTCACTTAAAGAATGATTTATTTTCAAGAATTGTTTTGGTTTAAAGAATAATTATGAGAATATAATTGTATATAGGCATGATTGTGTATATATTAGGGATGACTGTGTATATATTAGGCATGGTTTTGTATTTCCTTTTTGGTTTAGGCGTTAGAGTTATATAAACTACGGTCCTGATGTAATTGAAATACAAGTTGAATATACAAAAAACTTACATGGTATCAGAGCTTGTTGAGAAACCCTAGCGCCGTCGATCTCTTTCCTCTCAAACCTAGTTGTTGATCGAAGCTCTTTGCTTCATCTATCGTCAGTCATGAGTCTTCTCCTTGGCTCTATCTGGTTCACGACCTATCTCTTTTCCTCGCACTGCTGCGGCCAAAGCTCCTTGCATCATCGATCATCGTGGTTCGCCGAGCTCATGGCCTCGACTTGATTGCAAGGGCTCTCTCTGTTCCTATATTTCTCTCAATCTCTTTGTGTTCATTTATTTGTTTTAGTCTATCTCAACTTATTATTCTCTCGCCAATTAATTCTCTCTTTAATCTATCCTCGCCTATTATAATGACAAACACCAAATTCCAAGCCATCGATATAAACTTATCGGTGCCAATTATGCTTATCAGTTAGTGTTATGAAGAATTTTCTTCTTGATCAGAAAAAATGGGGCTATGTTTCTAGTTTTGTTCCTCATCCATTGGACCCGAAACAAGAAGGATATCTGACCTCCTGTGATATTTGAGATTGTGATGACGCCCAAGTTCTGACCTGGTTTCATAATTTTGCGAATGATCGTATTGGAATGATGTTTGCCAAATACACTACTGCTAAGGAGTGTGGGACTATTTATTAAGTGTGTATCAATTGTCCAACTTTGGCAAACGGTATCAGTGGGAAACAGCTATTCAGAGTGCTCATCAATGGGATCAATCTATTCAGGACTTCTATATTGAAATAACAGGTTTCTGGGATCAATTGGCTCTCATGGAACCGTCAAGCCTCAAGGCCCTAGATGCTTATGTTGAGTTTCGGAAGCAAGGTCATTTAGTGTAGTTCTTAACGGCTCTCTACCCTTAATATGAGGCTATTCATTATGGCATCCTTATCGAACTCTTCTCCGCTCTGTGGATGTTATTGTTCGTGAGCACTTTTCCAAGGAAACCATCTTAAGACGGCCAGTCAGACTCTGTCTCCATATGTCTTCTTAGCTCCTACTCAGCCTACTGTGTTGTCGACCCCACCACCTCATCAGCTTTACGGCAATGTGAAACCCAAGAAGGGGTCACTAGCCTTTGATGAGTGTGCTTTTTGCCATTAGAAGAGCCATTGGAAGTACAACTGTCCCAAGAAGAGACGCTACCGCTTGGCTTCTCAACCAGACGTATATAGTTTTAACTCGTATACTTATACTACAACCGCTGGCTTTAATCTTGACTTAGCATCCTTATGAGCCCATAGCTTAGCTTCAAAGATCTCTCGCCCACCTCCCAGCCATCCTCATCTGCCTCTACTCTCACATCTTTTCAGTCAAGTTTGTTTGGGTTCTTTTCCGGAATCTCCTCTTCTATTTGACTTTTTGACTCTAGTGCCTCTCATCATTTGACTCCCCACCTTTCCTTACTTCAAAACTGTCTCCCTCCTCCTTCTCTTAGTACTGTTAATACTGCTAATGGGTCTGGTATGCCTGTTCTATCTATTGGGTCTGTCTTACCCTCTATCATGTCTGTTGTTACTATTCTCTTTGTTATTTATGTCCTCAACTATCTGTCAGTTTATTATGTATCAGTCAACTTGATACTTCTAGTTTTGATGTTATATTTTTCTCTTCTGTCTCACTTTTTGACGTTGGTGCCTCTCATCATCTGACTCCTCACCTTTCCTTACTTCAAAACTGTCTTCCACCTCCCTCTGCTATTACTGTTAATACTGCTAATGGGTCTAGTATGCCTATCTTATTTGTTGGGTCTGTCTTACCCTCTGATATGTTTGTTGTTACTATTCTCTCTGTTCTTTATATTCCTTAACTATATGTCAATTTATTATCTATCAGTCAATTTGATACTTCTGGTTTTGATGTTATATTTTCCTCTTCTGTCTATTGTGTGCAGGATCGAGTGTCCAAAAAGCACATTGGGACCGATCATTGAGTTGGAGATCTCTATGTGGTAGAAAGCTTGCATCTCCCTCTATCCACCTCTCTATTTCCTTTTTCCTTATTTTAGTTAGATTCTCAGTCGAGTCAGCTTTACTTATGGCATTCTCGCCTAGGTCATTTGTCTGTTCACCGCTTATGATCTTTAGCTCAGTTTGGATTATTGGGTAAAGTTTCTCCTAGTGAAATTAATGAATGTCGGGGGTGTAAACTTGCCAAAATGTCAGCTTTACCTTTTAATAAAAGTACTTCAGTTTCTGTTTCTCCATTTTCTCTTGTGCATACTGATGTCAGGGGACTCTCTCATGTTCTCACTAAAGGGGGTTTCTCATACAATATGTCTTTTGTTGATGATTGCACTCGTTATACTTGGGTTTATCTTATGACTCATAAATCTGACTTCTACCACATGTATTGTACATTTCAGTTTATGATCACTACACAGTTTGGGGCTACCATTAAATTGTTACGATCTAACTTGGGTGGGAAATATTTTAAAACTGAGTTATGTGAGTTTTTGGCTAATTTGGGTACTATTCACCAAACTTATTGTACTGATACACCTGCCCAAAATGGTCGAACTGACCATAAACACTGTCATCTCCTTGAGAGAGCTAGGTCTCTTCTCTCGCCTCAATTCCTTCGCTTTTGAGGAGAGGCGATTCATCATGCTTTTTCTTAACCGCAACGCATGCCTACTCCTTTTCTTTCTGGTCGGTCTCCTTATAAGACTCTGTTCTCTCAACTTCCCAATTACTCCCTCCTTCGTATGTTTGGATCTACTTATTTTGTCCTTCTTTCCTGTGAAGATCGGACCAAACTTAGTGCCCAGTCTGTCCTACGTGTCTTTTGGGTTATAGTCTTACTCGTAAAGGCCATCTGTTACAACCCTATTCCTCATCATGTTTACGTCACCCGTCATGTTTCTTTTCTCAAACGTCTACATTACTTTCAACTTCCTCCTATCACTACTCCAGTTTCCAAATAGGATTTGGTTCACATTGATCCATCTCCCTCTGAGGTCCCTCCTAATAAGTACATCTCCACTATTCCCCATGACCTTACTCCGATTTCTCCTCCTTTTCCTCAACCTGCTCCTTCTCCTCCTCCTCCGTTGTTAGTTTATTCTTGTCACCAAGCTCTTCCTCTACCAATTGTCTCTACTCCTACTGCTGATCATCCTGCTTCTGACGACTCTAATCCTGCTGCACACTGATATCTTACTCAAGCACGTCATCCTCTTACTGTTGGTCTAATACATGTTTTTTTTGCTTCCTATCATACTTTTTTGTCTACTATTCATTATTTTTCAGAACCTCAGTCATACAAGGAGGCCTATCAGGATCCCCATTAGATTCAAGCTATAAAGGATGAGTTGTCTACTTTTTAGAAAACTAGTACTTAAGAGTTGGTTCGTTTGCTAGCTGGTAAGAATTTGGTTAGTTGCATGTGGGATTACAAAGTCAAGACTCACCCTGATGATTCTCTTGAGTGCTACAAAGCTCGCCTGGTTGCCAAAGGTTTCTCACAAGAGTATGGTATTGATTATGAGAAAATATTTGCCCATGTTGCCAAGATGACTACTGTTCGTACTTTCATCTCTGTTGCTATTGTTCGTCATTGGCTTCTTTATCAGATTAATGTTATGACTGTTTTTCTTAATGGCCATCTCACTGAAGAGGTTAACATGCGTCCTCCCCATGGTCTTCCTTATTTCTCTGGACTTGTTTGTTGTTTTCGGCGTGCTCTATATGGTCTGAAGCAATCACCTCGTGCTTGGTATGATCGCTGCACAGCTTGTTAATGAGCTTGGTTTCATCCATGTGACCAAGACTCGCTTTGTTTCTCCTTCACACCTCGCTAGTTTTGTTGCCTTATTACTGTATATGGATGATATGATCATTACTGGCTCTGACACTCTTGTTATCTCTAAGGTCAAGTAGCATCTCTTCCGCACTTTTGAAATGAAGGATCTGGGGCCATTGTGGTATTTTCTGGGTATTGAGATAGCTTCTTCTTCCAAGGGTTACTTTTTGTCTCAGGCCAAGTATGCCAATAAGTTTATTCACCGTGCCAGTCTTACTGACACTAAGATTTTTGATACCCGCATTGAGCTTAATGTGAAGCTTAACACTACTAATGGTGTCCTACTGGATGATCCTACTTTGTATCACGAGCTTGTGGGCTGCTTAGTCTATTTGATCGTTACTCACCCTGATCTTGCCTATGTTGTTCATATGGTTAGCTAGTTCATTTCTGCTCCTCGTTCTTCGCATTGGGCTGCTTTGGTTCGAATTCTTCCTTATCTCCGCGATACTATCTTCTAAGGCTTGTTGTTGTCTTCTACTTCTTCCTTAGATTTGGTAGCTTATGCTGATGCTGATTAGACTGGTGATGTTACTGATCGTAAATTCACTTTTAGTTTCTTTCTATTTCTTGGTGATTCTTTGATTTCTTGGAAAAACATGAAACAAACTGTTGTTTACCATTCTACTGCTAAAGCTGAGTACCGTGCTATGGCTCATGCTAATGCTGAGGTTGTCTGGCTTTATTGTCTCCTCTCTACCTTGGGTGTTCCTTAGTCCTCTCCGACGTCTCTCCACTGTGACAACCACAGTACTATTCAGGTTGTCTATAACACTATTTTCCATGAATGCACGAAGCACATTGAGATTGATTGTCACTTCGTCTGCCAGCACCTCCAGTCTGGCTCTATCTTGCTTTCTTTTGTGTATATATTAGGGATGATTGTGTATATATATATATTAGGCATGATTGTGTATATGTTAGGCATGGTTCTATATTTCCTTTTTGGTTAGGGTGTTAGGGTTATATAAACTACGGTCTTGATATAATTGAAATACAAGTTGAATATACAAAAAACTTACAGTATAATGGTTTCTTTTTTTGTTTGTTTTGATGGCACTCCCTGATTCTGTATTTGAAACAATGCCCTCAAGCTCTCTAGTTGTCTAGTTAATGTTCTTTATTTTTTCAAAGTTAAAAGGAATTGATCTTGCAAATTTTGTCAAAATTTGATGAAACTTTTACCTTTCTTTTTTCGTGTGTTAGAAAGACTTTTTAAAAGGCAAGATTATTCCATGATTAGGTTAATGTAGAAAGTTTGAAATGCTAGTTAGATTTCTAATATCATATCATAATTTAAATTTAAAAGGAAAGATTCAGATATGAAGGTTTATTTATTTTTTCTTTTTTTTTTTCTTTTTTTTATCCACATATGAAGGTTTTATATATGTTGGTTCTTGATGTTTTGTCCAAAAAGTTAAGTATGCCATGTTTTGGAAATTTGGCAGGTTTTGGTTGTATCATTGTTAATTTGTAATTAGGAGTTGTAAAAGAGCATGTTTCATGAATCATGGGTGGCTCACATCAATTTGAGGATAGATGATATTTCAGAATTATAATTAAAATGGTCGCCTAAGCATGTTTACAGATGCAAGAATTCTAATTTGTTTAGAATCAGCTACCTTTAGAAAAAAAAGGGTGCTTCTCTGCAGGATTGTATTTTACTTTCTTTTTGTTTGATGGGTAATATTATTGTGGTGTAATTTTTCCAACTAATTTATGTTATTTCTTTCTTTGGTTGCAAATTTGTATTTTTGAGTTGTAATTGAGTGCAATGTTGGTAAGTGGCAAAAAAAATTTGTTGTTGTTGATGAATCTTGTTTATGGACATATATCTATAACGATATTCATTTTATTTACAATGTCATAGTCTTATTTGCATTTACCTCACAAATGATGACACAAACCTCCTCAACTCGGGTATCCTTCCCAAGGGACCCGAGATAATTATTAAGCATTATGATGATTTTAAGATATATCAAGTTGTCCTCCATAGTTCAAAACACTTAATGCATAGATATTTTCTGCGGTCATTTTATGGCAATGGTTCACTTGGCAGTGGTGGTTCAATCATATATGAGATGTACAACCTGACTTTTGACAAATTATTTGAAATATTTGAACACTCGATGTCGCCCATGATTTCATACTTAAAAGGTTCCTTTTGTCGTGGGTTACTTTTGCATTTGAGAAAAAGCCCGTTATTTGATTAAGTATACATGTATATAGAGTAATTTAGATTTTGATAAATAAAATTTAGTCATTTAGCATAACTTATTTTGAAATTGTTTCTTTGTAGGTGCATGTTGAAGTTCATAGTGGATTTACATAATCAAGATCTTGTGACTGTTGGATTTAACGAGAATAATGTTGTAGTGGTTAATGATACTCCTAAGTTCTTCAATCTAATAACCAAACCATGTACAATTTTGGAGTGACCGATGACCTTTTGTGCTTAGAATTTTTATTTCGTAATGTTATTTTGGATGGAATGGATGTGCCAATAGAGATGGAAGATTTCTTAAACCTTCTCGTTAATTGGAGCTATTTTTAATGTAATTTTTTTTATACATTTCCAAATTATTGATGGTTCTTTCTTTTCTTTATTTAACCGTCATTATTGTATTTCAAATTATCTTTTCCACAGGGGAAATGTGTAAGACTAAATTATTTATTTAGTCATTATATTGACCTACATGATATGTTAATATGAATTAGAGATTTGGCATGATTATAATTCCATATTTTTGTTACAATTAATTGGTAAATAAAGAAGAGTATTTTCCAAGTATCCTGCTTTGATGGGAAAGTGGAATCATTGTTGAATAAGGAAACTGGTCCCCTCTCTACCTATAAAAGGACATTCAAACTACCCATCAAAATAATTCTAAATTCAATATATTCTAAAGAGGGTCAAGAGAGAGAAACCTTTTTCCACTAATATTATTATAAGGTTTATGTTCAATCAATTTTGGATCACTTGAAGGTTTCGCATAACTGATCCAAGTATGTTATTTATTTTCCACATTATGTTATTATTTGTGAAAATCATGATAGTTCACGATTTTGGATTATGAAGGTTGTTATATGCATGACACCATAAAATTATTTACATGTAGTATCAGAGCTCATGTTTCAGAACATTATGATTTTTCGATTAAGCAAATATCAATTAATTTTGATTACAATTATGATTGTCTTGATTCAACATTTTAATTTGTCAACATGATATGAAATTTAATATGCAACTCTTATGTTTCTACTTTAGATTGATTATGATTGTATAAATAATATTTATTTAATGAGAACTAACTCTTTGATGATAAACTAATGTATTAATATTTTGATAATTGAATATTATGAATGATTTAATTATTTTTTTTTATTATGAGGAAAGGTGTAGTGGATAATGACCATTGTATTGTTTGATTTAGTAATGCCTAAAGATATTCAGATACATAATGAATCATTCATGTTTTGCTGAATTTTATATTATCAAATTTTATCGTGAGGCACATTAAAGTGTTATTGTGATCTTTATAGTACTAAGCATATTGCTATTTATGGATCTAACTGAACCTCTAAAAATTATTTCAAAGATGATGTTATTATCACCATTATGTATAAGCTTGATTTTTATAGATGGTTTGATATGGTACAAAAGTATATATTTTTATGTGATATAGAATATGAATTGTGTTAATATTTATTGTCTTAATATTATTCTTGTGATTTAGTAATATGAATTATGATTATGATAATGAATAATTGTAAATAAATTATTGTTTATTCAATAATGTCCATGCAAATTTTTATTTTGATTTGAAATCTAAATTATGATGCGTATTAGTAGTTGCCAAAGTGACCCAATCAGAATGACAAATAGATGTCAAATCAAATAATTAAAATTTAATACCCTTCCCAAGTATTAAAAAATAATGACTTTGCAAATCACAATTTTTTAATTACAAAGATATTAGATTGGCCCAAAGGTGCACCACTTCTAAGTAATTGTTGAATTGAATATGATAGTTGATAGGCCTTCATAATTGATATTGGAATAAATACCCAAAGGTAACAGCACCTACTTAAGTATGAATATTTTATCAACTAGTCATATTGGTGAAAGGAATCACCATAATTGTTAAATAGTATGCCATTAGATTATCCCAAAGATAGATCACGATAATACTATCTATGATTGTTTAAACATTTGTTTATCTTGACTAATTGTCAATTATTGATTACTTTTAGCATTAATATAGTGAGCATAAATTATTGATTAAAGTTTTATTTCGGTATATTTGTATACTTTGTTTGTTCCAATTTTAAATGAAAAAGATTTCTCAAGTTCAGTTTCATTTCGATGTCTTGAATTTTGACTTAGTGTTACTATTTGAGAAATTTCATCGCTATTATGATTCAACCAAAGATATAAGAAAGAAAAGACTTTTCATAAAGTATAAAAGGATTGAACAAATAAAGTTTATATTTTTATGCGAATGATTATAGAAAATATTAAGTTTTAACTTTCTTAAATTGATAATGCTAAAGAACATTTCCGAACTGTTAATAAATTTTTTTGCTGGGACACTTATGGTTAAGCTTACCAACATAAAGTTTGATGGTATGAATGAGATGTATGAGCATATCATTGAATTGTCTAACTTGACTGCTCAATTAAAAAATTTAATTATATTTGTGAATAAGTTTATTTTCTTGCAATTTATTTTGAATTATTTATCTCTTCAGTATGGGCCATTTATATTAACTATAATTTTATGAATAGTAAGTAGAAAGTTAGTAAATTGACTAGTATGCTTATTTAAGAAGAGATAAAACTTAAGTAATTGAGATATCATTTATTGATCTTGTAATTTAAGGAACCGAAAAGAAAGGGAGAATGCTTATAAAATGACATAAAAAAATAGCCACATAAAGAAAATAAGTCTGATCAAGATTTTCAGTCTCATAAAAAAGAAAATGACTACTCATGTTTTTAATACGGTGCAAGATTATTTTCAAACCAATTATGTTAAAACTCCAATTGAAATTATTGGGTCTTATTGTTTAATTTTTTGGCATTAATCATTACTTAGACTTTGTTCAAAAAAGTTTTATGTTTATTCTAATTTTGAAAAATTATTTATTGATTTGTCTAAACTTAATTAACCTTGATAGTTATTTTCAAAATTTAGAATAAAAGTCTAATTTATTGAAAATACCTCTTTCGTTAATCTTAGTATTATTTAAGATGGTTTGTATAAATTAAAATTTAATGATTTCTCAAATAATAATTTATCTTGCATCATTATGTTGGTCCTAAATATAGCTTGATAAATGAAAACTCCTCAAACTTGTGGCATAAAAAATTGTACTATTTTTTTGAAAAGAAAAGAAAAAAAAAGTTATAAAGACTAGTAAAGATGAGATTCTTTTTAATTTAGATTTTGTTGCTTTTAGTGGGAGTGTGGGTTGCATTAAGGAAAAATAATTCAATCACATTAAGTAAAGCGCCACAAGATATATAAGGTTTCTTCCTATTACCCAAATAGACATTAATGTGTCCTTTTGACACTTCATGCTTGGTAAATAAAGTTATTTTATCACTTTTATAGATGAATTTTTACTTTATGATTTTGTTTATTTATTGCATAACATATCTCTAGTAAATGGACACATTGATGTGTATATTATTAAGGAAGAAAGGCAATTAAACAAAAATGTGAAAACATAAAAATGGTGCAAAGCACAAGTCTATTTGCTAACCACTATGAAAGGCATGATGCCTCAGCAGAATGATATAGTTAAGAAACATTATTGTACTCTAATGAATATAACTAAGAGTATGTTAAATAATTTATAAATACCTATAATATTGTGGATGTATCTCGTTATGATTTATTGTTTTCATATAGAATCTTGTTCCTAGTAAGGCGCTTCAAACACTCACTTTGAATTGTGAACAAAAGGAAACCTAACTTAAGACACCTACATGTTTGAGGTTGTCTACAAAATTATAATTATTGATCCACGGAAGAGAAATTGAATTTTAGAATAATTAGTGGTTATTTTGTTGATTATCTTGAAAATTCAAAGGATATTAGTTTTACTATCTTGGTCATAGTACAAGAATTGTAGAAACCGATAATATCAAATTTAATAAGAATGGTGAAATCAATGGGAGTGATAAATCATGAAATGTGATTATTCAATAAGTTTGGGTACAAGTATCGTTACCCATAATTTGAAGGAAATTGTCGTTCCTATAGTTGTTAAACAACTTAATGTTTTAGAACAACAAATGAATAACCAATTACTCCATAATATAATTATCACCAACGAAAAGTTGTAGAAGAACCACAAAAAATAATATTAAGAAGATCTCATAAGGTAAGAGATTTGTCATTTTGAATGATTACGTAGTATTTATAACAATCTTATTATAATATTAGGATAAGTAAAGACTCGGTTTTATTGTTACAAGCCATAGAAAGTATTGATTCTACTAAAGGAATTGATGTCATGAATGATGAGTTGAAATCAATGGACCAGAATGAAATTTGGGATTTCATTGAATTGCCTAAGGATACAAAAATATTTATTATTCTAAAGGCCATATAAAATGATATAATGCTAGATATGTGGCCAAAGATTTTACTCATAAAGTAGACATTGATTACAATGAGATATTCTTTTTTCACTTGTATCTTAAAGGGCTAATTTAATAATCATTATGGTATTAGTAACTCATTATGGTATTGAGTTGCATTAAATGTAAGTAAAAATTAATTTTCTGAAAGAGAGTTTAGATGAAGAATTTTGTGTAGATCAACTCAAAACATTTCTCTATTGAGGAAAATGAAAATGTGACTTGCAAACTTAATAAATCAATTTGTGCACTTAAACAAGCTTTTTAAAAATTGTATCTTAAGTTTTATAATACTGTTTTTCCTTTGGATTTAAAGAAAATATTTTTGATTTGTATGCATATCCAAAGATCAATGGGAGCAAGTTTATACTTATGATTTTGTATATTAATGATATTTTGTTTGTCAATAATGTACGTGATTTATTGCACGAGTTAAGAAATTTCTTTGTAAGAACTTTGAAATGAAATATATTAATAAGACAACCTATGTGATAGAAATTAAATCTTTCTAAATGAATCACATGAATTGTTGAGATTGTCTTAGAAGGTATATATATTAAAAGTTCTTTAGATATTTAGAATGAGAGAATATTCACATAAAGTTATCTATGTTCCGAAAGGAAATAAATCCAGTCTTATGCAAATTTTTATAAAATGAATTAGAATGGAAACGTTTCTTTATACATTTATTGTATGAAATTTAATGCTCAAATAAGGAAGTTATAATGTAATCATAAGGAATAAAAGATTACTTGCTCACATTTATGAAGTTTGATAATCATGAATTGATTGACTACTTAGATTCAAACTTTAAATGATATATTGATAGTAGAAAATTCACTTTTGGTTCTTTGTTTCTTTTATGTAGAGGAGTAATATTAAGAAAAGTGCAAAACGAACTATCGTAAGTATCTTCTATGAAAGTTGAATTTATGGTGTGCTTTGAGACCACAATTCATGAATTGTTATTGTGAAACTTTATTTCATGACTTGGGATTGTCGACTTTTATTGCAAAGTCGCTGAGAATTTATTGTGATAATTTCGTAGTTGTTTTATTTTCTTAGAATGATAAGTATTCTAATAATGCTAAACACATATAATTGAAATACTTTGTTGTTAAAGAAGAATTTCAGAAATAGAAAGTGTTAATAAAATACATAAGTACATAACCTTTAAATGCAAATCTATTAATGAAGGGATTACTCTTAAAGACAATTAAGAAACTTGTGTGATGATCGGTTTTGCTACACGTTCCTTCTTTCTCATTTTCTTTGGGATTGTTGTGTCCGGATGCCTTTTCGCTAATTCACATCCTATTTATATTGACTCGACTTTCCTTTCACTTCGGTAGGTGTATTGTCGAGTCCGGAGTGCCCGGGGATCGAAACAGATTTTTCTAGGTTACTGGGCCAGGGCCGCACGTGCGGAATACAAGGGAGGCTAGGGGGTGCATTCTATCTAATATGCACGAGCGGAGTGAGGTGCGGGAGAGGCGCTCTGCACGTGCAGTCGGCCTGGGTCCGAAATTCAGCATTTTTGTATCACTTTGGCTGAGTTGTATCTCACATTTGGGGCTTTTATTCTCACTCTAAACTTCATGTTTCCTCCTCCTTCTCTCTAGAAACCATCATCAAAACCCTAAAACTCTTTAATTCTTGTAATCTATTGGGTTCCAATCCATCATCATCCCTCTCAAAGCTTTGGAGATCTAAGCTAGAGTTATTCTTTGTGTAGTAGAAGAGTAAAGGATCTTGTCACACCCCAAATTTGGGATCGCAAAAGAAATATATAAAGTACAACTCACACAAGAGAGATAACCACAATATTTTAATATACACATATAAGCAGAGTTATAATATAGATAACTGATTTGAGTTCCACTAGAGGTTTACAATACACTGTCAAACCAAAAGGTAAAAGGAGAGAGAAACAAAACAAAAACAAACTACTAGTCCAAATTTTCAAGTGAACCACGGCTCTAAAACTTCATCTTGATTGTCTTCAGATAACATTCCCATCGTGAAGATGCTTCTTCACCGCATGACACGCCATGAGCTTGGAATGCTCAAGAAAACACACACACCCCATATCTTCTATCAATCAATCAACCATACAAAACAAATCGTAACATCACATACTTACATTAAGGTTTTATGAATTAGTAGTTAGACTAGGCAACTAGAATTTTCCCAAAGAGATCCTTCTACCTAACCACAAGAATTGAACACCTAACTATTCGAACTCTCCTTTGTCGCTTATGCATCCTTACCACCTATGCCCACCTTCCGCTTATTTACTGCCAATGGCATTGATGGACCTCAAAAGGACGGCCAAACAAGTGGGCTCGCATACACTCCAAATCGTGCATAGGGCTCGCTACACCGCACATACCATACCAAAAGGGCTCACTTACACCTCAAACCATCGTGATAGAGTCCTAATACGTGTGTCAACCTAGGGGCTCGCTTCAAACGCTTACACAAGGCTTAACCCATTTGGTGTTAATCCCATCATAATTCATGTCATGCATATGTATAAAATTGTTCTAAAACACTAAGATGAACGCCACCCATTGCCAACCCCCTTATCATTTCGCTTAGAGCTTTTGCTAGGTAAGTTAGTCACATTCGAATTCGGCCATATAAAAGAGTATGAGAAAAAAAACATACGAGAGGTAATATAGTCCATGATCATCATACATAAGTATAGTAAGGAAAGAAAACAACATTAGAAATGCTTTTGAAACATTTAGAGACAAATAACATAATAGAACACAATTTCCAGCACTGTTCGGTTCTGCAGGGCTAACAAGAATGCTTTGGTAAAAATACTTCTAGGCCAAATTAGGGCTGAAATTGCACATAAACAATATTCAATCTGTCTAGTTTCAGTTCCACTTTTCAAAAGTTGCACAGCCCTCCACAAATTCATCTACAAACTATATTCGAAAACCTGTCCAGATTTGTCACCCTTTGGGGAAACTAACTTTTCTCTCAATCTATCCGATGGTTTTCACTCAAATAAAATCTGTTGGAAAGAGGACTTAGAGTTATAACTTTTGACAAAAGAACCAACACGAGATGATTTTTTCTAGAATTTTATAAAATTGCTAAAAGTGGACTGTTTTTCAGAGATTCAGGACCAGATTTTTCAACAAATTATCCAAGCCCTAAAACACACACAATTAGGAGCTAATAAAATTGTCACAAGCTCTAAACACATAAAATATCCTACAATAAATTCAGATTTGAGAAGTAGATAGATTTGATATTTCTTTTAAATTAGAGAAGTTCCAGCAGGGCCTAATTTCACAAGTTTGCAAGACAATGGCACTATTTCATACCTACACCTCACACACACCAAAAACACCCTATTTACCATCAATTTGTAACACAAGAGGCATACTAGACCATAGAATGAGATGATGAAAGGATTGGAGAAAGTAAGGAAGAGGTATGTTCTTACCTTCAAGAATTCCTTCTCTTTCCCTTCTTTTTTTTTTTTTCCTTCTTCTTCTTACTTCTCTACTTCCCTTCCCTTGAGCCAACTCTCCCTCTCTCACCCTCTCCTTGGGCTTTAGAAAAACGTGGGAGTGGATTTGGACAAGCCCTCAATTTATATAATATAAGGTAGCTTAATGGTTAAGAGAACTAAATATCTAGATTTTTATTTTTTTTTATTATTATTTATTTTTTTTTATTTTTTATTTTTTTTGTTGTTATCCAATCAAATTTTCCACTAACATATTATATAAATATATATATATATATATAAAAACTATGTATATATTCAAATAAACAATAGTATTCTATTCAAATAAATAATAAATGAAAGACCAACAAAACAAAAAAATAGAAATAAAAATAAAATGTGTGAGTTAATTTAGAAATTATGAGGTAAAATAAATAAAACCAAGTTTTAGGATAGTTCCAATGTTCTATGATTTAATTATGGTAACACACGGAGAAATTATTCTTTACTTGGGCGCTTACACAAACTTTTTACGAACTAGGGCTAAAATGCTATTAACCTAAGGCCTGTGGTTTCAAGTGTAATGACAAAAAAATTAGGATCTCTACAGATCTTCCATTAAAGCTAGGGTTTCATCATCTCCTTCATCAAGATCTTGAGGTAGGGACATTCTTGAGTTATATATACATGTTTTGCTACATTGTTGATGATTCAAAGGTTTTCTTGAAGTTTTGTATAAATTTTACATTTTGATTCAAAGGATAAGGAGTTTTAAATGTGGGCTTCCAAACTCAATCTTTGTTACTATTAGATGGTTATTCACTTATAAAAACTAAGAAAATGTGATTTTTAGTTGGGTTTTACTAAGGAAATAAGGAGTGTTTTGTCTTGAAGAAAAACCCTAGAATTTGGGGATTTTGAAAAAACAAGGAAATGCCTATAAAATCCTTTATCATTTTGTGTCAAGAGAATGGATGAGAGTAAATCTCATAGCATGTTTGATAAAAATGGAAATCTATTTGGATGTATGAGACATAAGATGTTATTGTGTCATATTGTTAAATGCTTGAACATGTGTAATTGGAAAGTGGTGAACATGTACCAAGAAATGTGAAAGTTGTGAAATCTTGGGGATTATGTTGAAAACATCACATATTGCCTTAAAGAGGCTAACTTGTAGTGATTTGTGCATGGTAAGGGTTTATTGTTGCTATAAATTGATGGCACATGGGTATGTTGTGAAATAGCCTTGAAGAGAGGAAATAAGAAACGTAATTAGTTGATATTGTTGTAGAGATGTTTGAAATAGAGAAATGTTGTGAAAAAATTAAATAATGTATCATATCCTCATTTGATTTATCATCACTTATGCATACCTTGAAATGAATTGGAAAGATATTTATTTTGAGAAAGATTTATGTTGCAATGAGAACTATGGAAATGTGGTATAGGGTAAATACGTGGTAAGTCTGGATAGAGAGTGTAGTTGAACTTGATAAGTTGGCCTGAGTGTCCTTAGTGAAAGACCAAAAAATCGCGCGGATGGGTGTCGAGCCTTCCAGTTAATACCGGTAAAAATGACAGTTTGGTAGTACTTGTAGAGTCTACTTGCAGACACCAGCCTAGGGATTACCAGTATCGTATTTACCGCTCCTATTGATTAAGAATTGGAAGTTTTTGAAATATGTTGAGATTGCAAACTTTATTTGAAAGATGATAATCTTTAAAAAGAGCATGAAATGGATTTTCTTTAAAAGGTGCATGGCATGGCATTGACATTTGCATTTTTATTGAGAGTTTGCATAACTGTATATACTTTGTAAGAATTCTCTACTGGACTTTATGCTCACCCCTATGGGATTTGGTGCAAGTAAAGATGTGGTGATTCCGCCAAACTGAGGGCGTGGATATTTTTGTGAAGAGTAAATAGCTCTATTATTTTTGTTGTAAATTTTGTAAAGCCAAGGGCTAAATGTGTATGGGTCCGAGAGACCATTTTGTGTAACCGGGCTATTACCTTGGAAGATGTAAGCCCTTGAGCGCATTTTATTGTTTTGAGATTCCAAGTACTTCACATGCTATAGATTCATGTGTATCTTTATCATTGAATGTATATCCGCATGTGAAACTTTTGTATAAACTCCCTTATTATCTATGTAAAGTTGGAAGGTTTATTGTCATGTTTTAGTGAATGTTAATGAATGTGGGTGGTTCATGTCGAATTATTTCGGTATGCTATAACTTGCCAATTGGGTCTTGAATGTAATCCATAATAGTGGTTCATGATTGATTGCATTTGTTGACACATTGAGATCTCATTAATTGTGTTTCGATATATTTCGTTATGAAATAACTACGCATATATATGAGAATAAATGAATGAATGACAACAGGAATAGTCTTTCATAAAAGACATTATTGTTGGACCCCTTTATACTCTTCACTTAAAGGGCTATGTTAAACTAGTTGCTAGTGTTGTAGTACATAAAAGGGACTATATCGCACTATTGGTGTAGAACCCCCATGACTCATATTAGTGAACTATTTAATTATAGCATTATGATGATGACCAAATGAAAGGTAATATTGAATATGGTTTATTGCGCGCCTAATGTTAACCTTATTAAATCTTGACGTAAGTTCTCATATACGCCAAGTGGGAGAATGTAAGACTAAATTATTTATTTAGTTATTATATTGACCCACATGATATGGTAATATGAATTAGAGATTTGGTACGATTATGATTCCATATTTTTGCTACAATTAATTGGTAAATAAAGAAGAGTGTTTTCCAAGTATCCTACTTTGATGAAAAGTGAAATCATTGTTGAATAAGGAAACTGGTACCCTCTCTACCTATAAAAGGACATTCAGACTACCCATCAAAATAATTCTGAATTCAATATATTCTAAAGAGGGTCAAGAGAGAGAAACCTTTTTTCCACTAATATTATTATTAGGTTTATGTTCAATCAATTTTGAGTCACTTGAAGGTTTCATATAACTGATCCGGGTATGTTATTTATTTTCCGCATTATGTTATTATTTGTGAAAATCATGATAGCTCACAATTTTGGATTATGAAGGTTGTTATATGCATAACACCATAAAATTATTTACAAAATGTGCTACGCATTGAGTACCACCGCTTAATTATGGAGTCGCCATGCAATGATTTTATGCTAACGCTTGGGATGTATACACCATTTCATCAAGAATAAGAAATTTAAGTCACTTTAAAGGACATATACCAAGTTCTTTCTTAGAGGAAAGAAAAGAAAGAATCAAATGCAGAAAGCTAATTTGAAGACATCACCGCCTACAACTTTAAAATATTCCAAATTTTTGCATTCTAAGATGGTACAAGTAAGAGGAAAAGCTATCAAACCAGAAAATGATCATGCAGATGGTTTTGGAGATAGTGTAATGACACAATGAACCTTTAAGCTTAAGTCTTGTCAATGAAGGTCTGTTGCTCTAAGAGCAATTTTATGTCTTAGATTGGGTATCAAAGAAAGTTCAAGAATAATTCTTTACATAGGCAAATCGTGGGAGCTTAATAAGTGGAAGAGTCTGGAGACGCCACTTGTAAATCGGATACTACTCGGCCAGACATGTAACTAGGGCGCCGAATACGTTAACAAAGCCGAATAGACGAGGGTCAGTAGATCCGAATGAATGTAAGGAGAATAGGATAAAAGTAGGCTCAGGCCCCGAGACCCAAAAAAGTGAGTATAAATATAAGAACCGTAAATCCAAAAAGGGAGGTAAGAATTACTTCACTTAACTTAAAGAAGAAGTTATCTTGAGTGTCTGAACTAACTTGTCCGGCGGAGTGCTAATCCCAAAGACTTCACCAGTAGTTTTCCTCTTTCAGTGACTAGTCGAGGATCACCAGCCTCAAGATCTCAAGAGTATTTCCAAACCACTTCTCCACAATTGGCGCCATCTGGAATACTCAAATACATCCATGGCAAAGCGAATCAAGATCCTCCGTAGCTATTGACGAGACCGACAGGAGAGATGACCTCACTCCAAAGAATATGCTCGAAAGAAACCATCGCCGAAGACGCGCTTTAAACTTTGATTCACCAACGACTTCAAATAAGAAGAGACAATGCAGCGATCATGGAACAAGCAAAGCGTAATGAACAGAGGTCGGAGAACATGATCGCTGAAAATGAACGCTCCTTAAGACTTGGCCTCGGTCGCTAAATCGAGAGAAGTTTATGCACCAAGATCCCGAACGACCTCCGAGGGCCGTGGACAACAACCTCGAGCCCTACCTATGGCTACCAACAAAGAACTCTAACTCATTATCCACTTGAGCTCACCAAGAAGGACCATCCGAAACTTCCAAATTTCTTCCGAAAAGAGTCTACATACAAGGAACAAGCGCAGAGGAGCAATTTAACCATAAAGATGACCAAAGACGATCCTTTTGTCCGATGGATTGCAAGGCGCCTTTGCCCAAGAAGTTCAAAGCTCCATCATTCACTCTTTACGATGGAAAATCGCACTCCACTAATCATATCCGCTATTACAAACAAAGCCATGACATTGCATGCATAACGGCCTCATGTGGCGAATATTCCCGCCACCGGGCCATTAGTCAGTGGTATTATAAGTCGAGCGCCTCCATCGAAGCTTTCATCAATTACGTAAATTCTTCGGCCGTGTTCATCACCAACGAGGTATAATTAAACAGCCGACTCTCTGGGCCATACAAATTCAGTCAGGAGAAAAGCTCAGAGCGTACTCGGCGCGATATTGGGAGTGCTTCAACCTCGTCGACGACGCTTGTAACGACTCCATGGCCATCACCGCCTTCAAAATGGGACTACACCTAGATAGTCCCTTCGCAGCTTCTTCACCAAGACCCCAAAACGGTCCGGCGTTGATGAAGAAAGTTAAGGAGTATTGCAAAGTGGAAGACAATGCCTTAAGAATAAAGGCCGCCAAATATCCAACAAAACTACTCTCCGAAATTGCCCAACCAATAAGTTCCGTGTCACCTCCTAGCCTAGAGCCTCGCAACAAGACTAAACGTGATAAAGGCGGACACTCGCCGATCAAGCATCAATGTCCCCACCGAATCTAATGAACAACCGCAAGTCGACAAAGAGACATTTGAGACGCGCCGACAAAAAGTACACAGAGTTGTCGTAACCAATTGTCGCAATAATGACCAAAGTCCAACACCTTCCATTCTTCAAATGGCCAAAGATGGTAGGGCCGACACGCGACGAAGGGATCAAGGTAATATCACAAAGATCACGCCACGAAATGTAGAGTTGCTACGACAAAGATCACCGGAAGAACTGGTGCAAGACGGCCGACTGCAGCAGTATGTGAAACAGGGATAGCCAACCAAGGCACTAGCCTTGAGGCAAGACTCTCCTTCACTTGGCGTGATCCATGTAATTCATACCGCCACTTCAAATTGCGGTAACACAATTCAATCGCATCCAATCCTCTAGGGCGACGATTCGATTGATCGCCCAAAGAAGTCTGACAATTGCTTTCAATGACTCGACCTCAGTGGCGAACAACTTTCCATATTGATCCGCTGGTCATTAGATTACGATAAACCGCTTATCATTGAACTAATTCTCATAGACCCAGGAGTACTTTGGAGGTTATGTATTACCAAACTTTCATCAAACTCGACCTCAACGAGTCGATTCAGGTCCGGGCCTCATCCATTGTTCTACTTTAATATGAATCCTAATACCGATAAGGAAGATCAGACTACCTATCCGAGCTGCCCAGAACGGTCGAAGTAGAATTCTTGGTTGTAAAGCTCCTTCCCCGTGATAATGTCATCATGGCAAACTCGATACATACTATGAAGGCCGCTCAAAGACTTATCATCACCATGCGCTTCCCAATACTCGCGGCATCAAGAGATCCGTGGCTCTCCCAATCGATTACACAAGCAAATGATTTCATGAAAATCATATCACCGAATTCAATTCGTGGGCTTTGATACTAGTATATATTTCACTTCTGCAATGCAATTAATCTTTCTTTGATGTTCATCTCATCTCACAAACCTCACTAGGCCGCCCGTCATAATATCAATTCGAGCGCTTCGATATCACGACACATATTAAGTCTCCTGATTCGAACTCCCTTTGACGATGACACCTTAGGGCCGATCGTCTCCGGATTCGAGCCCCTTTGGTGCATGACACCTTAGGGTCGATTAAGTCTCCTGATTCGGAGCACCCTTCGTGGATATCACGACTATATTAAGTCTCCTGATTCGAGCCCCTTTGGTGCATGACACCTTAGGGACGCATCGTCTCAGATTCGAGCCCCTTGGTGCATGACACCTTAGGGCCGATTAAGTCTCCGGATTCGAGCGCCTTCGTGGATATCACGACATTATATTAAGTCTCCTGATTCAAGCCCCTTTGGTGCATGACACCTTAGGCCAATGTCTCCTGATTCGAGCCCTTTTGGTGCATGACACCTAGGGCCGATCTGTCTCCTGATTCAAGCCCCTTGCATGACATCTTAGGGCCATTAAGTCTCCGATTCGAGCGCCTTCGTGGATATCACGACACATATTGTCTCCTGATTTGAAGCCCTTTGGTCATGACACCTTAGGGCCGATCAAGTCTTCGGATTCAGAGACCTTTGGTGCATGACACCTTAGGCCGATTGTTCCTGATTCGGAGTTCCTCCCCTTTTGGTGCATGACACCTTAGGGCCGATTAAGTCTCTGGATTCGGAGCGCCCTTTGTGGATATCACGATTGGCCATAATAAGTCTCCGGATTCGGAGCGCCCTTCGTGGATATCATGATTGGCCATAATAAGTCTCCGAATTCGGAGCCCCCTTTGGTGCATGACACCTTAGGGCCGATCAAGTCTCCGGATTCTGAGCCCCCTTTGGTGCATGACACCTTAGGGCCGATTAAGTCTCCGGATTCGGAAACCCCTTTGGAACGAACAAAACAAAACTTTTCAATCATTGACAATGTCAAGGCAAGACGCAAACAAAAATTCAGCATAAGACGCAAATAAACAAATTCAACATAAGACTCAAATGTTTGAAATACAACTTTTATTTAATCGCAGCGAGTTACATAAACGCAACTCATATTTACAATACTCATTTCCAACTGAGAAGCTAAAAGGAAGACGATGCATTAGCAAAGTTGCCAAGGCTTAATTAACTCCTCACCCGAAATCCTCCGGGATTGCAATGCTCGAGCTAATCTGGCTCAAATCTTCCTTGATACCATTACCGACAATGTCAAGGCAAAGATCCAGTGACAAGGAGGATAAATCCAATCAATGCTGCCAAGGTTTCCTTTCAGATGATCTCGCCGACGACTTGAAGGTTCATGCCAACTTTGGACGCCTCTACTTCCCATAATGAACGCCCCTCCGCCATGCATCCACTAAGAACCAAGGTCGGTCAACTCAAATTCTAATTAACACCTCGCTAACCCACCTCACATACGTGATTGTTCATTCGAAAGCGCCTACCTTTATTTTCACCCGGCAATGATCTCGAGGTCCCCATCCCGAGGCGATTTCGCTAACGCTAAACGCCATAAACAAAACGCGGCTGACATTCCCCACGGCCAGAAGTTATCCAAACGACTTTTTGAAACACGCAGCATTGTCCACAAATCTAGGCCCCGAGCCGAAGTTAAACCTATCAAGGCCATCAGGCTCGCCATTTGCTTCAGTCGCGATATTCACGGAATAAACGGCTATCACATATGAATTGACCCCGCCGTCAACGCTATATATTCATTCAAACCCAAAGATAAACGAAACACATACATGCTTAATAATGTAACTACAATAAAATATTCGTGATAAAACGCTTTTTATTTATTCAACAAAAACAAGCGATAAATTACATACTTTTGAACGTGATCCACTTTTCACTTTTTATAATAACTATCACTATGCTGGCCACCCTCATCATCACTCTTCTCGACTTCAAAAGCGTAAAACGGAAATGTTTATCGTGATAGAGTGGAGATGCCGACTAATGCCCGCCGCCAAGAGCTTTGCGGCTTGAGATGCCTTGATCCAACCATGCCTAAACCCACGATTCTCGCATCGGCAAACTTCTTTGGCCAGTTTTTCCTTGGTCTTCTCGATTTCGATTCTTCGACCTTCATGAAAACCTTTCTCATAGGCCCTTCCCTTCAAGGCTTCCATCACGAACATACTCGCTGCCTCACGACGGAAGCTGAATCGATGAGCCTACCGGTCACCCTCTTCCATGATTGGGTTTCCGCCTGGGTTGTGCTCGCCACCTTTACTCTTCTTCAACTCCCGCCGCCACGCCGCTGGCCTCCAAACTTCAATACGCTCATCCTTCTTCTCCATTTCTACGGCACAAGAATCAAGATGCATTTATAGGTCAGATATGCCTTTCTCCATCCCATGAACGCCACAAACACTTCGTGAGTCCGGCGACCTACCATCGATTGTCAACCTTAGGCGGAAAATTTGTCGAGCTTAACTTGACCGCTACATTTGGGTCTCGAACTATCGAGTCCGCCTCATGGGTCTATTCCCACAAATACCATGGAAGCTTAATGGGCGCAGATTCGCCTCAGTGCTCTCGACTGAGGTCAGTTCTTCCTACGATCGCTTGTCCCACCCAGCGACTCGCTGACGCCGAAGAGATCGACGCCTCTCGATCCCCTCGAACTCCTACTCCCTCAGACACGAGGGTCACTACCGATCTATGTCTCAGCCAAATGCATTTTCGCTCTTCATTTAAAGAAGAGTCTGCTCGACATTCACTGACACCCCAAACACCGGAGTTAGTTGTCACTATGCTTATAAAAGCTTTAACTTTAATCATTTATGTCAGAAAGAGGCAAATTTCGAGGCCATCTCATAAATTGTAAAAACTTCAAACGCCCAGCACCGACTGGCTCGCACCGCCTAGGGCAAGGGCAGATTCATCAAGCTCTTCGACTTATGTACCCCAGCCGGCCCAGGAATCGATCCATCACAAGACTTATGGTCGTTTCATACGGCTACCAATGATCATGCGCCGCTAGGCAAGGGCAGATTCATCAATCTCTTCGCTTATGTACTCAAACGCTCCAGAATCGATCCTTCACAAATCTTAAGATCGTTTACACGGGCGCCAATGATCATGTCGTCAAGGGCAAATTCATCAAGCTCTTCGGCTTATGTACCCCAGCCGGCCCAGGAATCGATCCATCACAAGAATTATGGTCATTTCATACGGCGCCCGAATGATCATGCGCCGCCTGGGGCAAGGGCAGATTCATCAATCTCTTCGGCTTATGTACCCCAGCCAGCCCAGGAATCCATCCTTCACAAATCTTAAGATCGTTTCATTCGGCGTCCGAATGATCATCCGCCCGTTGGGGCAAGGGAAGATTCAACCAGCTCTTCGGCTTTTGTTCCCCAGCCGGCCCAGGAATCCATCCCTCTCCAAGAATCGATCCTTCCCAAATCTTAACATCGTTTCATACGGCGCCCGAATGATCATATGCGTCATAAGGGCAGATTCATCGCTCAAATTCACTGATGTACCCTGCTCAGAATTGATTCTCTCAGAATCAATCCTTCACAAATCTTAAGATTGTTTCATACGGGCCACCAATGATCATGCAATCACCGGGGGCAAGGGCAGCATTCATCAATCTCTTCGCTTATGTACCCCACCAACCTGTGAATCGATCCATCACAAAACTTATGGTCGTTTCATCCGGCCCAAATGATCATGCACCGCAGGGCAATATCGATTCATCAATTTTTCGCTTATGTACCCCAAATTGCCCATGAATCGATCCTTCATGGCGCCGAATGATCATGCACCGCTTTGGGGTAAGGGCGATTCATTAATCGATTCGGCCAAGACTCCACAAAGGCGCTGTACACAAATGATAATTCAATATTGTCATAGGAATATTGTCATAAGGAGATTCAATCTTTGAAAGCTAAAACACAAAGAATGATTTTATCCAAATTCATGAAAAAGTTCATTAACGCACAAACCAGAGAATATATGATTAATAAATTTAGAACTAATTTATACATGAAATTAGCCAAACAAAAAACTTACATCAAAATCAAAAGTCTACCAAACAAAAGCTTAAATCAAAATCAAAAGATATGATTCTCAGATCAACCCTGGGTCAAACTCAAGTGGCTCCACGCCCACTTGCTCAGAGGGAAATTAGCGAGGCCAATGTAACTCAACAATGGGAAGAAGTGGCTTTGAGCCACCCATGTTTGAACCCTCAATTTTGAATTTGGGGACTTCATCTACATATTCTGTAGCGGTGGCACCTTTTCCCGCCTAAATGTCGCAGGCTTCAGACCGCTTCCTTGGTGGCCTTGAGCCTGCTAACTAATCTTCCGCTTTGGCCATCTGCGGGTTAACTTAAGCGATTCTTCGTCAAGATTTGTTTACTCTCACCTCAGAGCGGAGTCGCCACCGAGCGAGCCCTTCTTTCTACTTCACTCACAAGACCTCCATCGCTCATACTCTCACCTGCCTCTACTCCTTTGACCGCCCACGCCCACTTACAAACGATCAACTCACCGAGGCATCATGGAGGCGGCGACCTAGGTCCGGCTTATCCCGCCAAATTGCAAAACAAGTTGGATTGGTCGATATCTTTAACGAAAGCAAAGTCAAGAGAATTTGAGATGGTCACTAACCAAAGAACGCCGATCGTACAGACAGGCTATTACCATAATATCCAAGACGGCGCGAAGGTCGCGACGTCACGGTAAGGAAATTGAAGTCATGAGGCTCAACGCCACTGGCCAGATCCTCAAGAATCAAGCATCGGAAGAGATTGGCATCTTTTGATCTTAGGTCGAACAATAAAAGGCTGGAATACATCCGACTCTTCTAAACGAGGCCATTTGGAAGCAAGGCTAATTTTGACTCACCTTTCCTCGGCGCCATGCTTTTTCGCCACGCCCTCCGAGACCAAATTGCTCTTCAATGACCTGCTCTCAACCTTTTTTCTGCTTTGGCCTCACGACCGAATCGCTTCTTCAATAGCGGTACGAAAATTTTCACCTAAGGTGGGCTCTTTAATGGTTTCGGCCTTTTTTTCGAACAAATTATTCGCCGCATTTTTCCTTCGCGCTTTATGTAAGGCTTTTCCCCCCATAACTTCAAAAATATCACGGTAGGTCCCCAAATTTGCAAAAATATCTTCGACAACTAAAACTCGGCTTTAGTACGGTGAAGGCTTAAGTCCTTGAGAATTCAAACGCCGAGCATATCGCCGTCGACCTTCGCCTCAACAACCTTCGTTGGTTCGGCAACTACCTCTACCTCCGGATCACCGCTCTGATCCGAATCTTCGAGGCCAATTTTAAGGTTCTTAAAGCCGAGAAAATAAGAGCCGAAGGTGTTGATCACGGATGGAATTGGAATGCCTTCCGAAATGGTATGTAATGTAAGTCGTTCAGATCGAGGAGTATGTGAGCCGCTTCTCCTTGCTTTTGTAATGCTTGACGGCCAAGTATCTCGAAAGCACAGATTTGATTCTCAAGAACCGGCTTCGGTCATCGGAAGAATTTTCTTCAAACCGTTACTCGCAAAGAACTAAGGGTGATTAAAGCAAAATAGCCGGTGAAGGGCAAGTCAACAAACAACAATTGCGACGCAACCTAGATCACCCTTTCGGCTCCTGAATAGGATCTAGGCGTCTCGCTTTCACCAACTCCCAGCTTGTTTTGAACATTGACCATTATTATCAACCCTTCTACCGTAATCGGCAAGCATGGTTATCAATGATGGTCAGTCCTTGGCCCTAAGAAAGTATCGCCCAAATTGACCGAAAATTTGGCCAAAGCGTAGCAAAGGCTTAATCGCCGAATGCTAAGGTTGATCCTAAGACGGCTCAAATTTCAATCACCCCCATGATGATTCAAAAGAAATTGACGTTGGGTTGAGAAGGAATCGTGACTCAATAGGCTGAAGCGGGCGACCGCCCTAAGCCAGTAGGGTGAGGAAAACGGACCCGCCTGGCTTATGGATAGGAGAGGGAAGACGATCAGATTCCCGATCCCTCCCTCTCCATGTCAAGGGTACCGTCTGCTATAGAGATATGGACGTCACAGAATGGAAAAATGTCTCTGACCCAGCAATACGTAACCTTGGAAAGAAGAAGTCAAGTGTTTAGCCATGTCTGCTAGGAATTCAATGTTTCACGAATCAAAACAACAAAAACAAAAAAAATAGGATCGTGAAAGAAGAGAGAAGAAGACTTCTACGTTAAGATTAAACTAAGACGAGGGTAGGATTCGAGAAGAATCTGGCAGAGCTTTCATGAAGTCGTAGAAGGGATACTATACGGGCGGTCTAAGAGTCTTGAATACTCGATTTAACTGTATTCGAAGACATCAAAGTTTCAAATCACAATAAATGTAAATGCAATAAATTGAGGCAGAAAGCGAATGATAAAATGAAAAGCTGTGCACGCCCTCGACATCTATATTGGGATATGTGAAGTCGCCTAACCAACCCAACCTTCCATTCAAGACTAAATTTCACCATTAACTACCGGCCAATAGGGGAGTTCGGGGGCACTGGGTTTCAATAAGTTTTAAGAGTCGAGACGCTGCATTCAGAAAACTAGATATCGCTTCGCTTTTTGTATTCTCGTGAATTCAGGGCGTCATACGTTAACAAAGTCAATAGACGAGGGTCGAGATCCTAATGAATGTAAGGAGAATAGGATAAACCTCAGCCCTTGAGGCCCAAAAAAAGAGTATAAATATAAGAACCGCAAATCTGTAAAAATGAGGTAAGAATCACTTCACTCTAACTGGGAAGAAGAAGCTATCTTGAGTGTCTCTGGGATCTGAACTTTGTCCGGCTTCTGGAGTGCTAATCCTGCAGACTCCCGACCGGGAGTTTCTCTTTTCGTGACTAGAATGAGGATCACCAGAGCCTCCCAGTGATCTCAAAAGTATTTCAAACCACTTCTCCACAAAGAACAAAGTGCCTCTATTTTTCTATTCATTAGATGTCTTCTACACATCAAGTAAGTCATTCACTTCAAAAAATAGGTAAATAAAATTAATTGAAGAGAGAGTAATTACATATCGTCGAGAGGCACCATTACTGACAGTTTCCCCTGTCTTCGAACAGATACCCCGAGGTTTATATCTCTAACAAATTGCCTCCCAACTTGTTATTGCAAATATAACCTTCAGTGAGCATTCCAGAATTTCAAACCTCAAGGGGGTGATAGGTGGAGAGAATTTGCCAAAAAAAAAAAACAAAGACTAATTATAGGTTATAAGAAAAAGAATGAATGGAATATTGAATCTAACACTCCAAAATTGTAAAATAAAAATGCTCTCAAGGTTTATGGATGTTGCTCGTTTTATACTTAAAATTTGATGGGCTTATATCTTTTTTTTTTTTTTTTTTGGGGATAGTGAAATATGAGTGAGTAAGAAAGAAGAGAAGATAACCATTATAGTCTTATCATCACAGCTTCTATCCATCCTGACTCGAGGTTCCTAGTGATAAGGATATGATTGTGATTGAGAAATATAAAAATAACGATAAAATGATAGTTGGGGAAAGACATGAACACGTTAGATATTCTAAGAGTATTGAAATTATAAACACTCATAGAGTACTATGTACAAATTTCCCAACATATTATCATTTCCATTATGTCTCTTATATTTCTTAATTAATACAATAATTCTCACTTTATTTAATTCTTTTTTCTATCTAATCCCAAATATTATAAAATACCATATATCCAACATGAAATTATCTCAAATCTGGCTCAGTTTTTGTACTTTAATTTCATTTCCTTTCACTTTTCTACTATCTTTAGAAATCTGCTTAAAAAGTTCGGGTTCTTGGTCTTAATTTTTGACTGGCCTTTTCTCACTTTTTTTGACTTTTTTTTTTTTTTTGTGAGAGATAAGCCAGAATGATCATGGTCGGATGTGATGTCTTTTGTCTTTTGTATTGTAAAGCCTATTTTGTCTTTTGTACATTAAATAGCCAAAAAGTTCCAATGAAGTTCTTTTTTTTTTCCCAAACACCACCTCAATAATCACGCATGAGTACCTAACTAATCATTTTCTATTGGCTAGTTAGGGCATTGGTATCAGCTTTTTGTCAGCTTCCACCCACACGTGCCAGAGTGTTGGATGCACTTTAATCATGAGGTGTCCTAAGTGAGGGTCAAGCAACAACCCATCTCATTCAAGACAATCGGTCTTGCTCCTACCTGGGCAGACTTATAAGGTTTCCTGGGCGGGTGTGGGTCAAGATCGAGAATTACCCCTGGTAGCGAATTCCGGGTTTCTATTTTAACCCGACTACCAAGAACTCCGCCAAAAGATTTTTTTTTTTTTTTTTTTAAGAAAAAATAACTAGTTATTATTATTTTTTTGCATTTTGATGGATGAGGATAACTAGTTATTATATGGGCAATTACTTACTATGATCTTAATGATATTTAAATTATTAGTGTTACTAGTTTGACTTTTATTTATACATATAAAAAAAAAAATCATTATATTCCATTAGTCTAGTGAGATTACGCTTAAATATGATATTTTGAATTGTCATTCCCTTATTATCACATTATTGCATATTAAAATTAACAGTGAACTAATCTTGCTATTAAAATTAGGTGTTGGCTTAGTTTGACTTTTAAGTGGTTTATTTTTTTGTGCTTAAGGGATGAAGATTAATCTACTTATCTTGCCATGGGTTCCATATCATTTTATCTAAATATATGAGACTTATTTATTATGATCTTTGAATCAGTATATCTTTGTAATGAATTTATAACTCTCTAAAAAAAAGTGTTTAGAAAGCAACAAAAATGTCAAATTTACTTAAGTTTAAAAAATATAAATCTAAACTTAACTGCACCGCATAATTACAATCAGATTGTATGTATTGTGGTCTATTTTTTTC